>JACCEG010000441.1:0-18488 GCA_014065205.1 Tuber brumale | reverse complement strand
TGTCAATCCCAATACGGCGGACACCGAATATGGCCAGACACCACTCTGCTGGGCGGCTGAGAGCGGACATGAGAGGGTAGTAAAGATGCTTTTGGCGCGAGAGGATGTCAATCCCAATACGGCGGACACCGAATATGGCCAGACACCACTCTGTTGGGCGGCTGAGAGCGGACATGAGAGGGTAGTAAAGATGCTTTTGGCGCGAGAGGATGTCAATCCCAATACGGCGGACACCGAATGTGGCCAGACACCACTCTGCTGGGCGGCTAAGAGCGGACATGATGGGGTAGTAAAGATGCTTTTGGCGCGAGAGGATGTCAATCCTAATACGCCAGACACCAAATATGGCCGGACACCACTCTGCTGGGCGGCTTGGAGCGGACATGATGGGGTAGTAAAGATACTTTTGGCGCGAGGTGATGTCAATCCCAATACGGCAGACACCAAATATGGTCTGACACCACACTGCTGGGCGGCTCGGAGTGGACATGAGGGGGTAGTAAAGCTGCTTTTGGCGCGAGAGGATGTCAATCCCAATACGGCAGACACCTTATTTGGCCGGACACCCCTCTGCTAGGCGGATGAGAGCAGACATGAGGCGGTAGTAAAGTTTCTTTTGGTGCGAGAGGATGTCGATCTATGTACGACAGACATCAAATATGGCCGGAAACCGCTCTCGCGGGCGGCTGAGTGCGCACGTGTGAGAGGCTAGTATATCAGAGACCAAAGGTGACTTGATGCTACTCTCGTGGGCGGCTAAGATGGGGAATAAGGAGGTAGTAAAGTTGTTTTCGGAGCGCAAAGATGTCTACCCCACTCCAATAGAGGGAGCTAAACACCACTGTCATGAGCTCTCCCCAGATAACATCATGGCGTTCCTACTAAAACGGGGCTATGCCAATCCTAGCATAGCAGACCGTGCTCGTTCGGCACCCCCCCCACTTTCTACTGGGCGTTGGGGGCAAGTGTGTGGTGCTGATGCCGTTCGGGGGGAGGGGTGTCATCCTAACACCAACTTCCCAGACGTTAATGGCTAACCTGTATTCCCATCGGAAGTCCCTGATGAGCGGGAAGGATTGTTGAGCTCAACGGTTCTGTTTCCTAGTCCACAAATAAGGATTTCTTCTCAACCAAACCATCCAGGCTCCCTCAACCCCTTTCTTTGTAGCCCTTGAAGTTCTTGTACTATCTAAGGAAAACTAACTCTCATCGCAACAACACCGGACCAACCCTCTCGATTGCTGTCTACTTGGATTGTATCGTCGACTCTTTCTTTTTTCCCCAGCTTTTCTCGCCTGCATCCTTCCTCCTTCGTTACCGGACATAGTTCATCGAATTTCCATAAATAAGTTGATCGTCGATTCCGATGTAAATAGACTCCTATCATAGGCATTTTTTTCCGGCTTCAACCGGCTATTCGTCATTCATGTTCTTTTTTTTCTTTTCTTTTTCTTTCCTCGTCTTTTTAGGGTTCCGGTTAGACCTAGTCATGTCATCGTTTTTCTCGTCCCTCATTCCTATTTGTTAATATCCCTCTTATGTTTTGTGAATAATGGTGCACGACTCGTCACATGCGAATGGGTAGGAAGTAGACAGTAGTAAGCTCGAAGCAGCCTGTCCTAATTTATATTGGCAAGCCTCCGGTTTTTACCTGCTCCTAGAATTTTTCCTCAATACCGCCGAGTGAGTGAGCCGTCGATTCCTTTCACAGACTATCTATCATACTGCGGCACTAGAGGTAGTTCTCCTATCTATGGTCCCTCCGTACAAGCGCTTGTGAGGCCGCTGGCTTAGCACCTCTAGATTTCGATCGCAATTACCGAAGCCGACGAGGAGCGTATGTAAGAGGTGAAAGACAGCTAACTTTCCGGAGCAGAACTCACGGCACCGCTGTCACAGGCTATCACTCGGTGGGAACAAAACGCCGAGTGTTGGAAACTGCAGATTGATAGCAGTACTTGGTGCGGGATAGTATCGCACTCTGAGGTCGTAGTGGTGTGCATCTGTACTTCTGTACTGATAGGAGAACGCGTAAGCTCAGAAGAGTTTTCACCCCCCCCCCCTTGTTTTCTTCTTCGCCTTCCGCTACTTGCTTCTTGTCCTTCCTCCTCTTTGTGATAATCTCCTCTCAATACAAGACTTTGTGTTACTGTCAAAAGCTATTCTACTCCACTGCGTCAAACCTCACCTCCGATCATTGTCTCCGTATCAAGATTTTCAACACCGAGGCATCGATCGAAAGCGGGGTAAAAAAATTTCCCTTTGCATTCACACTCACAAAGACACGCACTCTTTCACCGACTCGCTTGCTCTCTAACTAATAAGAAAAAAACAGGAGTATAAATCAATCCAAAGAAAATCCCCTGCTCGTTCCATCGTCCTCCACACTTATCCATCGTCTTCCCCGCTCGTCCACGCAAGTCCCCCATACCCCATATGCTCGCTCACAAGCTAAAAGAGAGCACAAAAGAAAACACCACCCTTCCCCGCGTTCCCGATAACTGTACCGGTCCCATAGCCATACCACCTCCATAACCGTACCGCCCCCGTGGCCGTACCGTTCCATCCCGGGCATGCGACACGACGAGCAAAACTGCAAACACAAAGAAAACAAAACGCGAACAGTATACCGGCGAAGCGCATACGAACTCGCGGTGAACGGGCTCGGCAAACAATGGAACAAAAGGAACAAACCGGCAGGCAAGGGCGCGAACGAGAGGGATAAAGCAACGGTTGGGGGAATAAAGATACGGTGGGAATACGAGAATGCCGAGCATGTTCTATACATGCCAGAAAGGTTCTGAACATGTTGGGTATTGTGTGAGCATGCCGAGCAGCATCAGCGGTTTCCCATGATTTCCGACAAGAGGGACAGCCGGGGGCCATCGGTTGGACAGACATTATAAGTGAAAGGACCTCCGGGGAGTCTGGATGCTGGTGCAGAGAAGTTGTGGCTGGGGGCGAGAGGGAAGGAAGGGAAAACAAGAGATCTGATGCCCTCGTTTATCACCCCTTTGCTTCTATGGCGGTAGCGACTGATTTTGTGATGGAAGGCCACAATTTCTTGGAAGATTCTGGAGGAACTGTTCCTTGTATCAGAGGAGGGAGTTCCCCTTCAAGTAGTTTTTTTTTGCTGTTTTGGCATCGCATTGGTGGATAAACAGGAGAGCGCATACTCGATAATAAGTACGGCACAGTACCTGTTGCATTCATCCCAACATCCTAACTAAGGTGTCTCAGGTTCTCCGAACACTTCTGAGAATGGACTTTAGCTCGATGGGCAGCGTTTTGAATTTTACCACGATAACAACCCTGCAGCTCGGTAGTAGGAAGGGAATACTAGGGGGGCATGTTTATTACATAAGGCTAATTACTGCTATCTTGCATCAAATATTAATTCAGTTAACGAGCGGAATTACATATATCGATGAATTCAACAAGCTTAATATTGTACAATTGCGACAAAACTTTCATAAATATAGTATTCATAAAATAGAAATCCTTGTTGTTCATAAGGATTCCTTGCAGATTATGCATTGGAAAGGACATGGTGAACGGTAACGTCTCCGCCATCTTGGGATTGCGTATTTGTGGGAGGGGGCCAGGTTTGCTACCACACTGATTTTTTTGTTTTCCGGACTGTGATTTTTTGTCCACTTGTGCATGATGGAGTTAAAAGTCACGAGTATAACAGCCGCAAAAACACCCCCGCCCTCAGGAGCTTTTAGCAGAAGAGGTGTTCGTCTGAACGTAGAGGAGAAGAGATAGTGTAATAGGTAATACCAAGTCTGCAGGCCGTTTTCAGTCTCTAGATTCCTGGGCTCCTGGGGGCGCTATGCAGGATGGTATGAATTAGCGGATTCTAACCTGTGGGTTCTAGTCTATCCAATTTCCTCTTGCATTGCCTGGCGAATTTCTGCCTGGGTACCGGAGAAGAAATCTTTTGCTTTGATGCACTGCTTAAGTAAGAATCTGCCATTGATTTTGGCTGAAGTCTTGTGGTGAATTTGGTCTCCGGCGCAAGAGAATACCAGGTTTTTCTTTGGCTCAATCAAGACACCTTTCGTTCCATGTTATGGTCCTGTATCCTCAAGATATAGCCCTCCAGGGGAATCGTATACACGCCATCTATGGCGAGTGTGGTGGAGGGGGGTGGGGGATTGGAGACATGGCGATTGTAATGATAGAGGTCCAACTAGTCACCCATACCTTCTCGCGCCAGGATCACACTACCGTGGTGGGGGTGAATAACAGCGGCGAATGTACTACATATTTTCTTTTCCTTTATCACGCCTATTAGGGTGGAGGGGGTTTTCGACAACAAGGTTTACGGACAGCAGTTTGGACAATCGGTAGGGACGTATAGTAAGACAATTGTGCGGTATAAGAATCGTATTCAAATATCCGAACTGGAGATGTACTCTCATAAAGACATGTATGAAATGAAAAGAACGAAAGACTGACGTACTCAAAATACCAGTAACAGAGGAGCGAAAGACAATTTTGGATGATAGAATGAAAACGACTGACAAAGGGAAAACAAGCTGACTTTTATCCTTTCTGGCCTTTCCTACATACTTCCAGCGCATGCCAAGTCCACTATCACATTCAGCTTCACCGTCTCCTAATTTTTTGTTCCTGCCGACGGTATGAGTATGGCTGAGGGTATGAGTAGCCGAGGATACTCCTGGCCGGGGTATCTCCACATGATAGAAGTACTATACCGTCTGCAAAGAGATGTCGGAATAGGGGCCGCAAGTTGTGTTTGAGGTGTTTGACCAGTCGTTAGTCAAACATGCAGAAGGCATCCTGTGTATGCGGCAGGGTCAGGGTTATCGGTCAGAAAATACGCAAAACACCAGTTCTGCGTATTTGGGTTAGGATTGTTGAAAGTTCAGTGGGGGGGTGGACATGTGGTGAGCAGCCAAAAAGATCTCCGTCCAACACCTAATGGGTTAATAATATTGCAGCCTAGCGGTTAATGTTTTGTGCGGTTTTCATCTCTATTAAGAAGCAGGAGTAAAGGCCTGTTGACTGGGTGTAATGAATAGTGACCTTTATTCTCGTTTAACTTTTCAACTTTTTGCCGACCCTACAGCTCTGCGCAAAAGCATCAGACGCATCCCTGGTGATCCGGTGACAGAGCATTTTATCACGGCACAACTCTCCTGCTCTGCGATTACTGAAGCGGGTTCAATTGCGGTTAGGGTTTAACTCGATTTCGTGACCTAGGCTCCGCGATTCCCTGCCCAGTGCCTTGGGGCTTTGGTCGCACTAACATCCTCCCAGCTACGACGTCATCTAAACACTAAACAATATCCGAAAAGCACAACATCAATATCTCCCTCGTGCGCTTTAGAGGAATATCCCAGACTACAGAAATCGCCCAGATCTACGGTCAGTCATCAGAAGTATTCGTGGGATGCAAGCTATGTGGCCTTAGAAAAAATGTAAGCTTACACAGTTGATCTCGATGACCGGTACAACTACTATAAAAACTTGAATTATTGGACCAGAATCTCCAGCTATATAAGTAGCCTTTTCACAGTATAGTGTGGAACTTTTGAATGTTTTTCTGCTTTGTCCCAATTTACAGTATCAGATCAAAACGTTTCATTTGATGCCCTTTTTACCCTAAAAGTATCCATCTTCACCACCATCTCTTGTAGCACAATTCCTTTCAGAATCTACTAGTATTTGGAGGTTGATCAAAAGGTCTGTTGATAATTGGAAGAATATTACAGAATTTTTAAATATTATATAAAAAGAAGTGGAGAAAGTGTCATAGCATGAGCTATTAGTTGTAATCTACTTTTTAGTCGGAGCTTCCCGGGTCACCTGGACACCCCACCCCTCTCACCACCTAAACAGATGCTCCTTAGCAGGTTTGTATGAGGAAACAGGCAGTGATCAAAACAGTCACCACAGTTTCACCTACATGAACCACAAAAAAGTTTCTTGTTTGAATTTAGCTCTCCAGGCAAAGTTGGTGTCCAGATCGTCTGAGAGGCTTTGAGTAAAAGGTATATTACAACCAATACCTCATGCTAAGAAGACACTTTCTTCACTTTGTTTTATATAATATTCAAGAATTCTGTAGCATCCTCCATATTTTCTACAGACCTTGCAATCCACCTCCAAATTCTAGTAGATTCTGAAAGGCAATGTGCTGCAAGAGATATTGGTGAAGATGGATACTTTTAGTGTGAAAAAAGCATTGAATGAAACATTTTGATCTTGTACTGTAAATTGGGACAAAAGCAGAAAAAGACTCAGATATAAAAGTTCTACATTATACTACGGAAAGGCTAATGATATAGCTTTAAGTTTCTAGTCCAATTATTCAAGTTTTTATGGTAGCTGTGACCGGTTATCAAGATTAACTTTGTACTCAAGTAAGCTAGTATTATTATTATTATTATTTTGGCGAGGTTGCTTAGTAAGCATTTAATAAACACTTCTGATGAATGACTGTACAATTCACATAAAATCTCTTAGAGTCGAATCCTCAAGCCAGGAGGTTTGGGCCGAGGTTGTTTGTTGGCATGTCCATGCCGTGCTTGGGGCCTCAGACATAATCGCATATCACAGGCAATTTGCTGTGGGCCGGTTGGTCAAGTCAAATATAGCATTGGGTTCTTCCCCCACTTGTGCACAAGACAGCATTGTTTTATCATAGTTAGTGGGTTTCTGTACCGTATCGAACTCAAAGCTCAACCTCCTAGCCTCCCCGGACTGCTCAAACAAACAAACACTCGAAGTTCCAATACCTTAGGCTCCGCTCTTTATCATACCTTTCCACTTCCCTGCATTTATCTAGACAGCACTATCTACTCCTAAGGTCATCCCCCAAACACACAATCACAGATTAGCAAGAGGAGGGACAAAGCGGGGTTGCTTCTGGTGTAGGAGGTGCTGTTATGCACGCTGTGGGTGTTCTTTCATTGTGTTTTCTGCTAAAAGCCTTGTTTTGAAAAATATCATGTTGTGGATGCCATTATAGTATGCGTTTTGTAGACTGTTGAGTAGGTCTAGGCACGCACTAAAAGTGGACTGCTCACCCAAAGAAGAGGGGGCTCTGGATGTAAATGGATAAGAGTAGCGTTATATCTATAGAAGAGTAATTTACTCTATGGAACCTACCGGTATTTGCATGGCTCTAATGCTTGGGCCACTTTCCGATAGGCCTTGGGGTAATAAAGGTACTGGATAACACCCGACAGATACCAGAAGGGGTTACCCGTATAGCACCACCTACAGTTCTCATTTCCCGGGAATCTACGGACGAAACCTCAAGCTACTCGGACATGTTGCTGGACTGCTGATTTCCTGTGGGGGGGTCTGCAAGCTAATCCCTTCCTTGTACCATTTTATCAAGTTCACCATGGGAAACTCTCATGTCCAAGATTAGTAGTCCGAGCGAGGGGTATCGGAGTGGCTAGTAGTTCCGTCTAGGGACAGTCATTATGGCTATCATTAGGGGTATTCAAAGTTAAAAACGAGGTAAGTTTTTAGCTTGCTCTCCTGTTCCATGTAAGTTTGGCACACTCAGAATGAGTTAACTTACTTTTACTTTACCTTACTATACGATACCTCTGTCACGTAAGAGTAAGGGGCGTAGAGAGGGTGAAGTAAAAGAGGAAGCCACCTGGGAGTCTACAACAAATCCCAAAGATACCCTGCACATATGGGAGAGGATTACATGCGGCGAGATTCCAAAAATACGGTCACTATCGAATAGCATAACAGCAACTCCCCCTAGTGAAGATGATTCATAATGCTACTTCTAGCATCCCAGAGAGAAACCGTCAAGTGAAGTATAAAAAATTGGCTTTTGCAGGGAGAGTGGGAGGGACCTCCATGGTTCTTTCTCATCTACTTGGCCATTACAAAAATATCCGGAAATCTTGGCGTTTCCTACACCGCGTGGGTGAGAAGATTTCCGGATACCTTTGGAATGGGCAAGTGCTTTCCAAATACTATAATCTGGGAAAATTCATGACATGGTTTCCATTGTGAGATCGGGGTGCCAGTCTGTATTGCTCCTCCGCCATTCATAGTACTTTTGAAATTTTATCCAAAGCCCAAAGCCAATTTTCTAATCAATCTACACTAATTTATCTTACTATGGTTCCTCTCCATGGGGGGGTCTCGGGTGTTACTTGAAATTTGTCAGCACTATTGGCTCGTTGTGGAGAGTACCCTAATGCAAGATCCCCCCTTACTTTTTACCAAAAATTGTTATTTTCAACTTTGAATACCCCCCCCATATGGCCGCTAGGAGGCCAGGGTTGTTTGCAAAACTGGCCCATGCCGCGCTGGCGGCCTCGGCAACAGGGATGAGTTGCTCTCCGTTTTGTTGTAGCTAGGCTAATTATGGTGGTGTAGGTCTGAATAAGTGTAAAAGACCAGAGATAAGAAATCGGCGCACACAACCACCCCACCCCTCGAACAAATTCAAAGCACCAAATGATATTGCTGTGCAACGGTAGAGGTAAATCATTCCTTCATGGAAGTGACGTTGAAATTCATGCCTTGAAGGAGATTATTGCTTCGTGCCATGAAAATGTTGCTGCTCACCCAATGAAGTAAACTATCGCTTCCCATCTGAGATGTCAATGAATTAAATAAGATACTACTGTAGGAATAGCCACTCGACAGGTGTTCGTGAAACATGTCTCATATTTGTCGTGTATCCTTCCCAAATAGAAATGATTGGATTATATAATGGTCGTACAACATGCTGCTATATGACATCGCCCCGCTTTCTTCAGCTCCTTGGAGAAGTTTCGGAAAATCCCCCAGTACGATACCCCTACGAATTATTGAACCATTTCTACATTCAACCGACACTCCGCACAGAATACCATGGCCCAGACTACACATATATCATCGGTACACGTAGGCGACGGCAGTGCACACAGCGGCAACACAACGAATAGTTTCAACACAACAAATAGTTTCAATAACACCGTCTATAAGTCCGACGAAGATGTGCAAATTATCCGTTGGCTCTCTCCACTAGAGCCAAATAAGAGACATCAAGGCGTGCGCACCGAGCGATTTGACGGTGTCGGGGATTGGCTTTTAGAAGTGAGGGAATTTCGGGAGTGGAGGAATAATGAGGGCGGAGCCGATAAGGCTATTCTCTTTTGCAGCGGGAATCCGGGAGTAGGAAAGACATATCTGAGGTAAGTGGTGGAATTCTTTCGAAGAAGCGAGATATCGCTGACTGCCAGGGGTACTAGTTCCCTTGTGATCGACAGCCTATGCGATCAGGCAAGGAAGGGAAATATTGCTGTTGCAGGCCTGTACTGCGACTACCTTTCCCAACAAGAGCAGACCATCACCCACATGATGGGAGCTATTCTGGGGCAGCTTATAGGCAGAGGGGGCATCCCAAGTGATCTGCGCTCGGCGTTTCATGAAGCGAAAAAGGAGTTTGGTGGGAGAGGGCCGAGACTCCCGGATCTGATGGGAATGTTAAGGACCGCTATTTCCTCGCTACCACGGGTTTTTATCTGTATCGATGCGCTGGACGAGTGCTTACCGAAGCACCTGCCAGAGCTTCTTGGGTCGCTCAAAGATATTGTTCAGGAGTCCCCCGGGACGCGAATATTCCTCACCGGGAGGACCCATGTCAAGGATGATATTCAGAGATATTTCGCCACGGCGGTTGTGGTACCTATCAGCCCTAACACGGACGATATTAAGAACTATCTGGAGATGAGGTTAGAAAGGGACAACGAGCCAGAGGCGATGAACAATGATTTACGGGCCGATATTATTAGAATCGTCCTGGAAAAGATATCCGACATGTAAGAGCATTTAAAATTCCCACCCTATCGGTGATGTATACTTACCAACCGTTATGTGTAGATTCCTACTTGTTTCACTGAACATCGACTCTATTCTGGGGGAGGTGACAATTTGTCAGAGAAGGAAGAAACTTGAAAAGATTACCCAGGGTAATGGACTGAGCGATGCATACGCGGCAACTCTGACCCGACTGAGAGCCCAGAAAGGAAATAAGTCAGCACTTGGACTTAGGGTCCTGATGTGGGTGTTGTATTCCAAACGGCCATTACGGGTTGAGGAGCTCCGTCATGCCTTAGGAGTCGAGATTGGATCTGCGGATCTGGATCCTGAAAATGTACCTGGGTTGCGGGCACTTATATCATCGTGTCTGGGTCTTGTCACGGTCGAAGCGTCTTCGTCTACTGTCCGACTGGTGCACTTTACTGTACAGGAATATCTCTTGAGTGATCCGACCCTCTCCCATAGCCCCCACTCAACAATTGCGGAGGTTTGCCTGACATACCTTAATTTTGGAAGTGTTCGGGATCTTCCCTCAACTCTTCTTTCGGCCCCTTCAACAACACCCCTTCTAGAATATGCTTCACGTTACTGGGGGGATCACACAAGAAGGGGGATGTCTGAAAATGTGAAAATGCTTGCACTGAGGCTTCTCCATGGATTTGATAAACACATATCTGCTCAACTAATGTTATTGCACTATGATTGGCATAGGAGTTCGGGCCCTTATTTCTCCGGCACGGGGGGGCCTAGTGGTTTTACAGGACTCCATGCAGTATCATTCCTTGGGTTGACGGGGATAGTTTCTGCTGTGTTAGAGATGCAGGAATGGGATGTAAATGCAACCGATTGCATGGGAAGTACGGCTCTCACATGGGCAACGGGGAGAGGACATGAGGAGATCGTAAAGGCGCTATTGGAACATGAGGGTGTCAGTCCCAATACGGCAGACACCAAATATGGCCAGACACCACTCTGCTGGGCGGCTGAGAGCGGACATGAGAGGGTAGTAAAGATGCTTTTGGAGCAAGAGGATGTCAATCCCAATACGGCAGACACCATATATGGCCGGACACCGCTCTGTTGGGCGTCTGAGAGCGGACATGAGGGGGTAGTAAAGATGCTTTTGGAGCAAGAGGATGTCAATCCCAATACGGCAGACAACATATATGGCCGGACCCCACTCTGCTGGGCGGCCAAGAATGGGCATGAGGGAGTGGTGAAGGTGATCTTGGAACGAAGGAACGTCAATCCCAATACGGCAGACACTAGATATGGCCTGACGCCACTCTTCTCGGCGGTTGTGCACAGACATGAGGGGGTAGTAAAGATGCTTTTGGAGCAAGAGGATGTCAATCCCAATACGGCAGACACCATATGTGGCCAGACACCACTCTGCTGGGCGGCTCAGCGCGGATGTGAGGGAGTAGTAAAGATGCTTTTGGAGCGAGAGGATGTCAATCCCAATACGGCAGGCACCGAATATGGCCAGACACCACTCTGTTTGGCAGCTAGGAACGGGGATGCGGGGGTGGTAAAGGTGATCTTGGAACGAGGGAACGTCAATCCCAATACGGCAGACACCATATATGGCCGGACACCACTCTGCTGGGCGGCTGAGAGCGGACATGAGAGGGTAGTAAAGATGCTTTTGGAGAAAGAGGATGTCAATCCCAATACGGCAGACAACGTATATGGCGGGACGCCACTCTGTTGGGCAGCTAGGAACGGGCATGAGGGGGTGGTAAGGGTGATCTTGGAACGAGGGGACGTCAATCCCAATACGGCAGACATCAAATATGGCCTGGCACCACTCTGCTGGGCGGCTCAGTGGAGGCATGAGGGGGTAGTGAAAATGCTTTTAGCGCGAGAGGATATTGATCTCAGCACGGCAGACATCAAATATGGCCGGACACCGCTCTCGCGGGCGGCTGAGCGCAGACCTGAGGTGCTCGGATAGCAGAGACCAAAGATGGCCGGGCGCTACTCTCATGAGTGGCTAGGATGGGGAATAAGAAGGTAGTACGGTTGTTTCCACAGCGGAAAGATGTCTACCTCACTCCGGTAATGGGAACTAAACACCACCGTCATGAACTCCCCCCAAATGACATGATGGCGTTACGGGGATCCCATTTAAACGGGAAAATGCCAGTCCTAGCATAGAAGATCGCGCTCGTTCGGCATCTCCCTACCCGCCACCCGGCGTGGGGGGCGAGTGTGTGGTGCAGATGCAGTTCGGGGGGGACGATCCTAATACCTACCTCACAAACACTAACGGCCACCATGCGCACCCATCGGGAGTCCCTCATCGGCGGGAAGGAGTGTTGCACCCAGACATAGATCCTGTTCCTTTGTCTACAAATAAGGATTTCTCCTCAGCCGAACCACCTAGACTCCCCCAACTCCTTCCTATGCGGCCCCTAAAGTTCCAGTACCATCCAAGGAAAACTGACACTCATCCCAACACCGGAACAGCCCTCTCGACTGCTATCTACTTGGATTTTATCATTGCCGCTTTCATTTTCCTTTAGCCTTTCTCGCTTGCATCCTTCCTCCTTCATTACCTCACCTATTTTCGTTGAATTTCCATATATAACCGCCGCTTGAGAAATCGGTGTAGGCAAGACCTCTGTCGATTCCGATGCAAATAGGCTTGGATAATGGGCGCTATTTGCCATTTATATACTTTTTTTTTCCTCCTCGCCCTTTCAGAATTCCAGTTAGACTTAGTCCATGTCATCGTTTTCTCTGTTATCTTGATTTGTATACCAGGATAACCACACTTACGTGTTGTTGTTTGGACTTGGGAGGTGCTTGGGTGAGCCCTCGGAATGCTTGGCATGTATGGTTTCCTGTGTATCCCCTAAACCGCTGAGACATCCAGGCCCATTTGAAATGTTGAACACTAGCCTATTTGGGCAATCGGGAGCAAATCTGCGCGGGGAATCTCTTTTCCATCATTGTCGTGCTGAGCAGTACTGATTTTGCACAATTCTGAGAACTACGCTACTTCTCAAGCACGAAGTTTTTCATGTCACGATTACTCAAATAGGCTAGTGTTCAACATTTCAAATGGGCCTGAATGTCTCAGCGGTTTAGGGGATAGACTATGGATGAAAAATGGCTGACTCATCAATGTTATGCGGTGATTCTCGCTACCCAATCATTCTCGGCACCCTATCAAGTAGTCTAAGTTAGTGTTGGACGGAGATCTTTCTGGCTGCTCATCACATGTCCGCCCCCCCGACCGAACTCTCAACAACCCTAACCCAAATACGCAGAACTACCGTACGGTGCAAATCACTTAAAAGCTGAACCAGAGTGGAACACAGAAACCACCCGAACCGCTGCAAGCCGTGCCAGGTGCCTCGCAACTGCCAAGACACGGTGAGCCCCCAACAATACACTACCGTATTCGACCACCCATCGTTATGCAGAATATCATAATGCCTCGCTTGCCTCTTTTCCTAAGTCCAGATTCTACACCTTGTGATGAATAATAGAGTACCTGTTTCACTCTCACCAAAGATCTTCAACTTTACCTACAGTAGCCTTTACCAATCTTAACTTATATTCTGATGTCAAACCGTAGGGATCAAGCCCTATTGATCTTCTACCTCTGCACGGTTTCTATTAATTTTCTTAATATCATGAGTTTTGAGCGTGCCATGTAATATCCAATACAGGCCTGTTTGAAGTGAAGGTTTTAAGCGATTTGCACTGTAGTGTTCTGCGTATTTTCTGACCAATAACCCTGACCCTGCCGCATACACACGATACCTTCTGCATGTTTGACTAACGATTGGTCAAACACCTCGAACACAACCTGCGACCGCTATTCCGACATCTCCTTGCAGACGGTGCTTTTATCATGTGGAGGTACTGCGGCCAGGCATATCCTCGGCCATACTCACACCCTCTGCTATACTCATATCCTCGGCAGAAACAGAAAATTAGGAGCCAGTGAAGCTGAATGTGATAGTGGACTCGGCATACGCTAGAAGTATGCGGGAAAGGACCTGGATGATCCAGAAAGGATAAAAGGCAGCTTGTTTTCCCTTTGTCAGTTGTTTTCATTCCATCATCTCAAAACTGTCCTTCGCTCCTGTTACCGGTATTTTGAATCCGTCAGTCTTTCGTTCATTACATTTCATATTTGTCTTTATAAGAATACTTCACCAGTTTGGGTATTTGAATACGATCCTTATACCACACAATTGTCTTTCCATATGTGCCTACCGAGTGTCCAGACCGCTGTCCGTAAACCTTGTTGTCTAAAATAGAGTTTGGTATGATACCTTCCCACCTTTTCTCGGGAGCAATTAACAACGAACACATCTTTCTTCCTCACGTCATCCTTCCTCCACACTTCTACCATCCAACATTCTCGCCCCTCATTCCTATTATATGTCAATATCTGTCCTGTATTTTGTGAATAGTGGTGTACGGCTCGTTACAGACGAACGGACAAGAATAGTATATTGGCAAGCATCCAGTATACCTGCTCTCAATACCGCCGAGCGATCACCGTCGATTCCTTTTCACAGGAGTGTTCGTGAAGTCGCTAGCTCATCACCTCGAGTAATTACTATATATCACTATTTTCGAAGATAACGAAGAGCGTATGTAAAAGGGACGGACGAAGGCCATCGACTGGACAAGCATCATAAATAAAAGCCTCTAAGGATTCTGGAAACTAGTGCAAAGGGATTGTTGTGAAAAAGCCAAAGAGAAAGAATAGAATATCAAACACTGTACCTCGTATATCACTCCTTCGATTCCACGGCAGTAGAAACTGTGTTTGTCATGGAAAGCCACAATTTCTTGGAAAATTCAGGAGAAACCGTACCTCGTAAGAGGGAGGCTCTCTTCAAGTAGTTTTTTTGGCTGTTTTGGCATCGCGCCGGTGGAGAGTGCATACTCGACTGTAGGAACACTTCTCGCTTTCATTCCAATATGCTTACTAATGTGTCTCAGGTTCTCACGAACACTTCTAAGAATTCACTGTAACTCGATTGGCAGCGTTTTGAATCTTACCACGATGACAACTCTGGAGCCCGGTAGTATGAAAGGATTATCAGGGGGGGGCATGTTTACTTCATAAGGTTAATTAACAAAGCTTTCATAAATATAGTGTTCATGAGATAGACATCCTTGTTGTTCTTAAGGATTCCTTGTAGATTATACATTGGAAAGGACATGGTGAACGGTAACGTCACCACCATCTTGAGATTGCGGATTTGTTCAAGCGGGCCAGGTTTGCTACCACATGGATTTTTTTTGTTTCCGGACTGGGCTTTTGCCCACTTGTGCATGATGGAGTTTTTAGTCACGAGCAGAACAGCCGCAAAAAAAACACCCCCGTCCTCAGGAGCTTTTAACAAAAGAGATGTTCGTCTAAACGTGGGAGAGAAGAGGCAGTGCAGTAAATAATACCAACTCTACAAGCCATTTACAATCTCTAGATTCCGGGGCTCCCGGGGGGGGCTATGCAGCATAGTACGTATGAATTAGCGGATTCTAACCTGTTGGTTCTAGTCTATCCAATTTCCTCTTGCACGGCCTGGCGAATTTCTGCCTGGGTACCAGAGAAGTAACCTCTTGCTTTGGTGCACTGCTTAAGTAGGAATCTGCCATGTATTTGGCCGAAGTCTTGTCGTGAACTTGGTCTCCGGCGCAAGAGAATACCAGGTTTTTCTTTGGCTCAATCAAAACACTTTTCGCTCGATGCTATGGTGCTGTATCATCAAGATATAGACCTTCAGGAGAACCATATCTACGCCATCTATGGCGAATAAGCTGTGGTGGAGGGTGGAGATATGGCGATTGCAATGGTAGAGGTTCAGCAGGTCACCCATACCTTCTCGCGCCAAGATCGTACTACCGTGGTGGGGGTGAATAACAGCGGCGAATGTATGATGTATTCTCTTTTCCTTTATCACGCTCATTGGGGTGGAGAGGGGGGGGGTGTTCACCGGGTGGAGAGATCTCGCTTGGGTTCCGATGTTTAGGTTGACCGGTAACACGCACGAGACCCGTGGTTAAATATTTGACCCAGCCAACCGCGCTTAACCAGCTTTGTTCTGCGAGTAATTTAATGTTACAGTTTGTAACTCCTGGGCCGGTGCTAAGAACTTGCTTCAATGGATCTCGCGATGGCTGAATGATGAACTCCTGAATCCTACTATAAAGAAATAAAGTTAAGGTAGTCTTTACTTTAGGAATTTAGTGTCAAATACAGTACAGTATAAAAGAGAGTCTTGGAGCCGTGGGTCGCGTTTTACGATCCCGGGCAGGAAGAATTGAGTTATGATGCTCAGTTTCTGTTGTGTGAGTACAGGGCTTTTGTCTGGCGTACCGTAAAAACTCGCATAATTGGACTTCACACAGAGAGGTTAAAATAAGGTGAGGAAAAGCGGCAATTGTGTAAATCAGGAAATCATGTCAAAATCAGTAGCTGTGGCGGATTATCAAACAGCACACTAGTCTAAGGAAGGAAAACGTCGGACCATAGAGTTGCGTAATAATCAGATTTACGCAATTTCCACTTTTCCTCACCTTATTTTAACCTCTCTGTATGAAGTCCAATTATTCGAGTTTTTTACGGTAGTAGCATTTTGGCAACAGGGCCTCCAAGCCGGGGTTCTCACAGTAGTTGCCTCTTTCTTTCCCTGTCGCTATCATGAACTACAGGTGAAGGTAAATTTACCATTGACTACTCAAGTTTCGTCACTCGGGCACATTTTTTTGTAACAGAGGAAGTTAGCCTCCCGATATGTTATTATTATCAAAGCCCCTTTATACATTAAGACAAAAAACTCACCACATACTATAGGTTAAACCCCTATGTTAGTGGGGCCCTGAAGGGTGGGTTTGCAGGTCATTAAAGTGGGGATTAGTTCAATGATACCATAATTCCATCCAACGAATCGAGCTAGGACAAGACTTCAAAGTCTTAAGATGAATTTCGTGTCATGATGGCTAAAAAGGGATTGTTTGTGAAATGTATCTCTATTCATGTTTTTTCCTTTTTTTTTTTTTTTGCAAAGAGCCCAACACTTCTTATGTTGGAAGCTGACTAACTTGACATACCGCATTATCTGGCGATACTGGAAATGCAGCTATTACCGAACTAGACAGAAAAGTGAGCTGCCACACCCAGCACACCAGCCCAATTCGATCATAGTGTCGTAGCTAGCAACATACCAATGACCGCAGTATGTTTATATTGATATCGGTAAACACGGAATATGAGTAGAGTATGATATCCATACCTGTACTGTATTAATAGTGTTGATTGTTCTGATTTCTATCTCAGAATGCAAAGCTGATTTCCTCTTTACTATGAATATTGTACTTTTGCTAAATCTATTAACACCTTCTAAGCACATTGCATGCCATGGAGGATTCCAATTAGCCGAGCATGTCAACCATACTGGCGAGCTAGGAAGACCACCGAAAGCTATACAAGAAAGCCCACCATCGACAAAGCAGTTTGGACAGAAACGGCACCGGGTTCAGAGATCCTACTCACTAGAGTTCAAGATAACGGGTCTGAAGTGGTGGTATAACCACCAAATTCCTCAAGGACCAACTGAGAGGAAACCTGGTTCTCTTCGAGCACCTCTAATGACGGAAGTGGCAGCGAGGTACCAGGTTCCTATTACAACGCTCCATAACTGGTGTGTAAATGAGGATTGAATTGTAGCCAGCAAGAAGGGGCAAAGAAAAGTCCCTCCTTCCAGACAAGTATTAGCCCAATTGCCAGAGCTCGAAGACTATTTGTATCGAAAGTACCAAAAGCTTAGTAAGGAATGACAGGCTGTACAGAGAAGCTGGTTTTTTCGCCAGGCCCATGACTCTTTTCAACAATGCTATCCTGATACATCCTTAGCCAAATTCCATTTTTCTGATAGTTGGTTTAATGGTTTTTTAAGCTGGCATGATATCACTCTTCAGTTTGCAACAAATAAGTCCCAACAGGTCCCCAGTGATTACCTCCTAGTTATTCTCTCATGGATGTGTTTTAACCGCCGTAACTCACAACCCCACCCTTCCCATATCGACAAAGATCAAGTGGTAGGCTGCTACCTACTCGATAGCATCTGCAATATGGATGAGACACCTCTTCCCTTCAAATATCTTGATGGCCAAACCTACACGGATGAAGGTAGCAAGTCAGGTCAGGTTAAGGCATCGTATAGCAGCTGGGATAAGCACCAAGCGACACTTGTTCTTGCTGTTTTCGGAAATGGACAGAACAAAGTACGTCCTCTTATAATCTTTAAAGGGAAAGAGAAATATGAAGGAAAGAGAAGTCACTTCTACCAGCAGAAAAGGGATAAAGAGATGAAAAGATATGATGGACGTGTGGAGGTATGCTGGAATGAGAATACCTATACAAACTCGCAGCTATTGATTAATTGGATAAATCAAATGCTTGTTCCAGCACTACCCCCAGGACCAAGGTGTCACGAATGTGGCTTAGCGAGGAAGGGTTTTCACATGACTCATAGTTATGAGTCATAGGTATGTTATGTTTCGCACATGACCTCATTAAGAGGTCATGGGTTTCGTGCATGTGACCACTTTGGTCATATGATATGGTTATGATGATATGTTATGTTTCGCACATGACCTCATTTAGAGGTCATGGGTTTTGCGCATGTGAC
>JACCEG010000440.1:28940-123828 GCA_014065205.1 Tuber brumale | reverse complement strand
CACGGTCGGCGACCGCTCGCTTCCCATTCTTCAGACGGCTGGGAACACGGTTTCTGCGGTACGCGAGGAATACTCTTCAGGCCTGATGGTCGACCTCGCTCCTCTCCTTCCTTGGGATCATCTCTTCTTCGTTTCCGTTTGGCGTTGGCTGTGGTGGACGCCTGTCTCCCTGTGTGCACGAGCACCGTGGGGGAACGCCTCGGATAGTAACTTCGGGGCCTGTCTCGCTTGGAGATTTGGCCATACCCTCTTAGTCTTACGGTTCAAGTTGGGACTACTCTCGTTGGAGACCGCCTAGCAAGAGACGAACACGATTACTGATAGTTGACACGGTCGCGTTCGGTTTCTGGCCCATTCCGGCGGTTGGATCGGCTGGCACCCTACTGCTACACCCTCCCTCGGCTAGCACCCTACTGTTCCACCCACTCCCTCCGTCGCCCACCGGCGGCTCCCTTTCTCGGTTACATCGCGTTCTGGGATAACTTCTACGGTTTTCTGCTACCAGCGCGTATATCTGGCTTCGTTATTTGTGGGGCTCACCCTGGTGCCATGTTTCTTTTGTTTTTTGTGAGATGTTCTGTGCTGTTACCTTCTTATGTTTTTCTTCTTTCTTCTTAGTTAGGCTTCCCCTATTCTCTGAGTTCGCTTGCGAGGTAGGGATAGGTTTTTCTTTGGGGCGAGATGTGCGGTTAGGCCCATACCAGAGGGTCTTGGAGATACGGTCTCCGCGGGTGGAAGGAGGAATGGGGATTGTTTATGCCATAGCTAGCACTACATGCAAGTTCTTGTACCCTAAATAACAACTAATACATGAAGATAGAAAGAAAAAACAGAAAAGAAAAGAAGAAAAAAAAGGCCGAGATTTGGCCATACCCTCCTAGTCTTGCGGTTCAAGTTGGGACTACTCTTGTTGGAGACCCCCTAGCAGGACACGAACACGATTACCGATAGTCGATACCCTCGCGTTCGGCTTCTGACCCGTTCTGGCGGTTGGATCGGCTTGCACCCTAATGCTACACCCTCACTCGGCTAGCACCCTACTGCTCCACCCTCTCCCGCCGCAACCCACAGGCAGCTCCCTTTCCTGCTTACGTCGGGTTCCGTGATAACTTCTACGGTTTTCTGCTGCCAGTGCGTATATCTGGCTTGGTTGTTGTGGGGCTCACCCTGGTGCGAGTTTTCCTTGGTTCTTTTTTTGAGATGTCCCGCGCGGTAACCTGCTTATGTTTTCCTGCTTTCTTCTTAGTTAGGCTTCTTCTATTCTCTGGGTTCGCTTACGAGGTAGGGACGTGTTTTTCTTTGGGGCGAGATGTGCGGTTAGGCCCATACCAGAGGGTCTTGGAGATACGGTCGGGCTGGGCGGGAGCAGGAATGGGGATTGTTTATGCCATAGCTAGCGCTGCATGCAAGTTCTTGTACCCTATATAACAACGAATACATGAAGATAAAAAAAAAGAAAAAAAAAGAAAAAAGAAAGTCCGCATAGATAGGCGGCCTGGCCCCAGGGGCTTTCGGCACCATCAAAAGACTCTCGAGACCCGGTAAGGGCCTCCCTCCATTTCTCTGCCACCGCCTGGTGACATCTTTAATCTCTCCAATCCCCCTCTATAGCGCGGACCTCTTCTCTCCAAGTCTCACCCTCCAAGACTGCATGTCGGTCTTCTGGAGGTCTGTCCAGAGATAGGTAACAAACTGCTTCTCCTCGACACCACTTGGTGCCCTCGCCTGCGAGTCGGCCCTGCCCCCCATGCCCCTTCTGATATGTCACTGCCAAAGACTTGCAGCAATAAGGCTGGTCTGCCTCCCGCCAGAAGCTAATCCGCCAACTGCCAGGCTACACCCAACTTTCCCGATGTCGTCCCCCTTCAGGGCCCTTGAGGACCACCGCCACCATACGCGAGGTCTGACATCGGTCTATGCTCCCCTTTCGTGGAGATCCGCTGTCCCCTCCCTGCCTATAAGGAAACACCTTCCGATTGATGCCATCGCCCATCGGACCCTCAACTTCATCCCCGCCTCTGGCCCTCTGCCGGTGGCTTCCCCCGACCTCCTACCGCCAGCCCGTCTTCCGATTGCGGGAGGCACCCCCTCATACATGTCGATCAAGTTAAGTGCCAGATCGGCGCTAGTCAGAGAGTGGAGCGACCAGTTCCCTCCGCCCCTAACCTACCCCTACGACGTGACCCTAACGCCACACCCCTTCACGGGGTTAGGCTGGTTCATGGCGGGAATGATCCACCAAATGCGCTTGGGCAAAAGCTACCTCGCCGCCCACCCATCGTGGTTCACCGAAGACCCCTCTCCCCGCTCTGTCCGTTTTGCCAGCAGGACGAAGAAGACTTCGCCTGCGCAATCCTTGCTTGCGAGTCCCGTAAGGAACCTCGTGAGCGCCACCTCCAAGGCCTCACTTCGTTAGACAGGGACAGCCCCCTCTGGTCAAAGCCCGCCAGCCTCAACTCCCTCGCCAGATCCATAAATGTCACGGCAAAAGGTTTCCCACCTGGCATGCCCCCAGCAGAGTGGGACCTACAACACCCCCCAGGGGAGGACGCCTCCACTCTACCGATCCACGACTTCGCCCCCTAAAGAAGGGGCGGCCTACGCCCGTAAAGCTTTCTTAGTTTGCTAGGAGATTGTTTTCTGTCATGATCATGCGTTTTATTGTTTTATTTCCGTAGGGAGTTTGTGTCGGCTATCGGACACACTTGGGAGGTTTGTATAGTTTGGTGTGGGTGTTTCTTTTGTGTTTGCGAGTTTTTGAGATTAAGGTTTTGTTTAGGCCATAGCTAGCGCTGCATGCAAGTTCTTGTACCATAAATCAACGAATACATGAAGATAAAAAAAAAAAGAAGAAAAGAAAAAAAAAGAAGAGAGAAAAGAAAGTCCGAGTAGATAGGCCATCCTCTATCGCCTCTATACACCCGGCGATTGAAATCAACCCTCAACGCTAGGTACTCACGAACCATCCACCCCCCCTCTCCTCCCATGATGGCTCTGGCCTAGGAGTGACGGCCACCACCCCCTTTCCCCACTGCCATCGCTCGCTCTTTTACGCGGCGTGGCTTTCCTTCCTCTGGGTTCTGGTACTGCCCTTCTGCTGCCCGTTCTCGCCCCTGTCCTCGCTTGGCGAGGCCCCTCCTCACGGTCAGCGACTGCTCGCTTCCCGTGTTTCAGAGGGCTGGGAACACGGTTTCTGCAGTACGCGAGGACTACTCTTTAGGCCTGATGGTAGACCTCGCTCCTCTCCTTCCTTGGGGACTTCTCTTCTTCGTTTCCGTTTGGCGTTGGCTGTGGTGGACGCCTGTCTCCCTGTGTGCACGAGCACTATGGGGGAACGCCTTGGCTGGCAACTTTGGGGTGTCTCTCGCTTGGAGATTTGGCCATACCCTCCTAGTCTTACGGTTCAAGTTGGGACTACTCTTGTTGGAGATCGCCTAGCAAGACACGAACACGATTACCGATAGTCGACACGGTCGCGTTTGGTTTCTAGCCCGGTCTGGCAGTTGGATCGGCTTGCACCCTACTGCTACACCCTTCCTCGGCTAGCACCCTACTGCTCCACCCTCTCCCGCCGCAGCCCACAGGCGGCCCCCTTTCCCGGTTACCTCATGTTCCGGGATAACTTCTACGGTCTTCTGCTGCCAGCGCGTATCTCTGGCTTGGTTGTTGTGGGGCTCACCCTGCTGCGTGCTTTCTTTTGTTCTTTTCTGAGATGTCCAGGGCGGTTACCTTCTTATGTTTTCCTGCTTTCTTCTTAGTCAGGCTTCTCCTATTCTCTGTGTTCGCTTGCGAGGTAGGGACGGGTTTTTCTTTGAGGCGAGATGTGCGGTTAGGCCCATACCAGAGGGTCTTGGAGATACGGTCGGGCCGAGCGGGGGGAGGAATGGGGATTGTTTATGCCATAGCTAGCGCTGTATGCAACTTCTTTTACCTTAAATAACAACGAATACATGATGATAAAAAAAAAAGAAAAAAAAAAAGAAAAGAAAGTCTGTGTAGATAGGCCACGCTCCACTTCCGCCATTTTCCCCCCCCTACATTTCTTCCTCGTTTTCAACACCATCAGCGTCCGGTGTGCCCTCACGATCTCACTGTCCTAAGAACCTGGTAGCTGCCTCCCTGTCGCTACAGGCAGGGCTTCTACAGTTCTCCTTCCCCCCTCTGAGCAGTCCTCTGTGTCAGGAGTTCGCCCACATGTCCCCCTCCTCCTGGAGCTCCCCGAGAGGTCCTCGACGGAGGCGGGGATCTCCAACCAGCTCTTCCCACCCATAAGTTCAACTGAGCTTGATGACCTATCCACTTGGGGAGGCTGTCATCCTTCCCCTCCTCTGCACCTCGCTCCTAGCCTCCAGGTAAATCTCCACTCAGATCGATGATCTGGCTATCGAGCTCGCCCGCCTTTCCGGGTAAGTCGACGAACTCTACTCCCGGAGAGAGAAGCCCCAGCGCCCCCTTTCCTCCCCCCAGCCAAAACGACGCGACAGGAGTGTCGCTCTCCACCCTCCAACTGATGGTGAGAGACCTTGCGTCCCGGCTGACCACCCCACTTCCCCAGGCAGCATGCCACCAACAACCCCCACCCCAACGCCCAGCGCCCGCAGTGCCTAGCACCCACACGGCTCAGGGAGCTCCTTCCCGAAAGGGTAAAGAGGTCGCTACGTCCCTCCCTACCTCTACCCTTGCTGGTGCGCTTACCCCTCTCTACGAGGGTGGTGGTGACGCAGACATCCCCTGTTACCGCACAAAGGACCAGAAATGGTACGGTGACCTGGCCGCGTACGCGGCGAAATTCCCTCAGTCCTGGGAAGCCCAGACATGCAGGGAAGGAAAGTACCCCCCCCTCTCGGAGTTCCAACCCGTCCCCCGCGCTTCGGCTCAGTCCGGCGCCCCCTCCTATGCCCAGGCTGCTACTGCCGCGGGAAAAAAGAAAGGAAAGACGAGCCAAGCGAAGAATGCCCCCTGGCTGCCCAGGTTGCGCCTGGTCCGGCACCTATGGCCCCCTCAAAAGGGCCCAGTAGCCTCCCGGCTGCTGAGAGACGTTTCTTCACCCCCAGGTCTTCCCCCTTCGCGCACTCCCAATCGGACCGAATAGCTGCCTCCTTCCCCGACATCGCAGCCTCAGTTCTACGAGAGGCAGGTTGCACTCTACCCCTTTCCTTCTCTACTAGAGTTAATGACAGAGGGGCGGTGACGCTTCTTGCCCTCCCTACAATCGTTCCATCTACTGCCTATGCCCACTACTACGACGCTCTCTCCACTAAGCTAAACCAATCCTTCCCAACCCGGGACTCTGCATGGCTCCCGTTCCGTCCTGCCCCTAACGAGGTCCAGCTGGCGATCCACGCGCTGCCCATCGCCAACCTTCCTGACGAAGACGACGACCTTCTACATTCTCTGAGCAACACCATCCTGAATGTCAAGAACATTCAGATTCCCTCAGCCTGCTACCTAAACCCCGACAGGCCCTCCAGGATCCTCAAGAGAGCAACCTCCGTTGTCGTAACAGTTGCGCCTGAAAATGAGGCCTCTATGCTGGGTAACGCTTACCTTTTCTCCTCTCGATGCAAGATTGAGAGAGCATACTCGGCTAATAGCCTCACTCAGTGCCGAAACTGCGCGGAATTCGGCAACCACTCAGCTAGATGCAGGACTGATCACCCAGTCTGCCCAATCTGGGCCCTCTCCCACCGAAAACAGGCACACAGATGCCAGAACCCCACATGCCCCAAGGGTGGTAACCTCACAGCTGTGGTTGACTGCTGCCCAACCTCTCCCTCAATGTGTTCGATCTGCAAGGGTCAACACCTGGCGTTTGCTAGAGAATGCCCATTGTGACCTCCCCCCCCTCCGGCCCATGGGGAGTCCCCTCCACCGACGCATGAAGAAGCTATGGACACGACGAACGACTCCGGCAAGGGTCCTTCAACTGGTTCACGATCCCTCCTGCCCCCCTTTGGTCTTGAAACACCCCGCCTTAGGTGTGTCAATGCCCCCCCAACACGTCCCCCTGTCCCTGCCCCAAACCCCCAAGGAGGTGCCCTGCCGAATCACGCATGGCAGGAATCTCCCACTCTTCTCCCCCAGCCTGAGACGCCGGAAGGCGTGTAATGGTTGGTCACACCTCTCCTTCAAGTTCCGCGCCGGCAGCGGAGTCCCGTGATCCGATATCCGTTCTTCAACACAACTGCTTGGGAAGCTGGGATGTGTTTCTCTCCCTCTTTAATTCGTTTTCTTTGCTGGATCACCCCCCTACCCTTGTTGCCCTTCAGGACCCCCTTTGCACCGGAACAGACCTCCGTCGTTCCAAGGATTCAAACCCTTTCTGCCCCCTTGTCCCACTAGTGGCAAGCCCAAGGTGGCCTGCTATCTCTATCTCTCCACTACTCAGCAGTTTTTGGTGCTCCCGGTCTTTACTGATGCAAGGGACTGAATGGCTGTTGATTTTTATTCTTCTATAGGCTTTTTTGATTCTTTCGTTACCAAGATCCAGGTAGTGAACCTCTATAGTACGTGGGATGGTTCCCCCTTTTGCGGAACCATCACTCCAGAAGTTGCCTTCCCCCACACCTCTACACTGATGCTAGTAGTCAGAGACTTCAACATACACCACCCCTCAGCCGACCCGGGCAGCCTTTTCTCGATCTCGGACCTAGGCGCCTCGGCCCCTTACTTTGAAAAGGCTGCGGAAGAAGGTTTCTCCCTCCTAAATACCCCTGGTATACTCACTTACTTCCCCTTTGATCCCAACCTCCGCCCATCGGTCATAGACCTTGCATTTGCCAGCTCCTCTCTGTCCCCCAACTTTCAGTTGTGGGAGACTCCATTGCCACTTACGGGTTCCGACCACATTCCCATCCTCATAACGCTTTCACGGCCGTTGGCCCCCCCTCCCCCCCCTGCCCGTGCGTGGAAGAAGACCGACTGGCCCTCCCTTGAAGACGCGATCAAGGCCATTAGGTTCAACCCCCCTCCCCGTCTCCCCACACCTCATACTTTCTCGACCTGGTTCGACACTACCCTGGGAAGACTTAGGACTGTCCTCAGGCTACACACCCCGGACAAGAGACCCTCCCCCCGATCCAAGCCATGGTGGACCCCTGACCTAACAACTCAAAGGGCTGCCTTCCACTCAACGGTTCAGTCGGCGCGGCGAGATCCGCTCCCCTCGTCTAAACAGCGGTGCAAAGAAGCCCACCTGCTATACTTCAAGGCTATTAAAAGAGTCAAAACTGACTATTGGAACAATTTTCTCAAAACCGCCACCTGCCAAACACTCTGGACTGCGAAACGCTATGCCCTTGGAAGGCCCCCAGACAGGTTCCCACAGCTACCCGGGGCTGAGAGCCCGGTGGACATAAACACAGCCCTTCTCTCCCACTTCTTCCCAGAGAAACAGTCCTCGAGCCCTCCAGCGATTATGCGCGAATTGAGAGACGTTCTCCCGCTATCAGCAGAGGAGATAACAGTCGCTGTCCGCAGCTCCTCCTCATCCTCCGCTCCCGGCCCCGACCAGATCCCATACTCTCTCTGGAAGAGGGTCCACGCATTGAACCCGCACATCCTCTCCTCCATCCTCGGCCCCCTTGTCTGGTATGCCCACCATCCCCCCTCCCTGAAGAGAGCGAACGGTATAGTCCTCGACAAGCCAGGGAAACCCTCCTACGACACGCGGGCATCATTCCGTATCATCGTCCTCCTCGAGACCATCTCCAAGATCCTAGAAAGGGTTATGGCCTCCCGCCTCTCTACCCTGACCTGTTTCCTAGGCCTCCTGTCCCCCCACCAGACCGGTTCCCTTCCAGGTCTGAGTACCTTTGATGCAGCGGCAACCCTTTCTCATGAAGTTCAACTTTTCATACACCCCAAGCTCAAGGTCTCGACACTCTTCCACGACATTAAAGGCGGATTCAACAATGTTTCAGCCCCCATTCTCTGCGACAGGCTTGCCACTAAGGCGGTCAACCCGTACATGGTCTCGTGGATCAGGTCCTTCCTCCACAGCCGCTCCTGCTGCCTGGCTTTCCAGGGGGCCCCCCAGGTTTTTTCGCGAGTCTCTGTTGGCACCCCTCTGGGTCTCCTATCTCCCCCCTCCTATTCGTGATTTACATGTCCTCACGGCATTTCTCGGTCCCTCGTGGCCTAATCCTTTCCTACGTGGATGCCTTCGCTGTCACGGTCGCCTCTGGTTCCTACCGCGGGAACGTTCAGAGGCTGCAAGGCATCACCAGGGCTCTCCAGGCGAAAGCTGGAAGGCTGAGTGTAGCCTTTTCAATCCGGAAGACAGAGCTCATGCACTGGGTGACCCCAGCGCAGAAGGTCCATCCCCCCGCAATCCCTGTCTTGATAGACGGGCTCCTCTTCCACCCCTCCAAATTGATTCGCTGGCTTGGATATTGGTTCGAGCCCTCATCCACTTCCTGCAACAAAGGCACTACCTCCCACTTCATTAGGAGGCTTGGCTTGGCCCCAGGAGCCTTCGTGACGATCAAACGGCTCTCCAGGCCCGCCAAAGTTCTCTCCCCCTCTCTCTGCCACCGTCTGGCGTCCTCCCTTATCTCCCCCATCCACCTCTATGGGGCCCACCTTTTCTCACCAAGCCTTACCCTCCTGGACAGGATGTCCGTTTTTTGGAGGGCCATCCAGAGACGGGTGACGAACTGTTTCTCGTCCACCCCCGTTGGATTCATGGCATGTGAGTCGGCCCTACCCCCCCTCCCGCTTCTGGTTCTCCACCGACAAAGGCTGGCAGCTATTCAGCTTGTTCCCTCCCCTCTGAGACCAACCCGGCGACGGCCAGGCTTCACCCGTCCTTCCCTACCTCCTCCTCGTTCCGGGCTTCGGAAGACCACCGCCAATACACTAGGGGTCGGACATCCGCGTACCCCCCGCTCCTCTGGAAAACCTCTCCTCCCTGTCCCCCCATACGGAAACACCTTCCATTGGATGCCATTGCCCAAAGGACCATCCAATTCATCAACCCCTCAGGCCCAGTCCCAGTGGCCTCCCCTGGCCTCCTTCCTCACGACCAGCTCCCTGTGGCGGCGGGTACCCCATCTTACCAGTCGGTCAAGCTACGAGTGCGAAATGCTCTCCTTCAAGACTGGTCTACTCAGTTTCTCCCCCTGCCCTACTACCCCTATGCCACATCCCTCAAGCCCCATCCCTTCATGGGCCTGGGGAGATTCATAGCGGGCAGAATACATCAGATGCGCTCGGGCAAGAGTTACTTCGCTGCCCACCCCTCCTGGTTCACGGACGACCCCTCCCCCCTCTGCCCTTATTGTGAGGAGGACGAGGAAGATTTCGCACATGCCATCCTATACAGTGAATCTCGCAAGGAGCATCATGAGCGCCACCTCCGGGGGCTCATGGACCTCCGCAAAGACAGCCCCCTATGGACCAACAAGGACTCCCTCCACTCCCAGGCGAGGTACCTGAATGTGACCGCCACAGGGTTTCCTCCTGGCATGCTGCCTGCGTGCTGGGACCCCCCGCTTGCTCCCGCTTCTGCTGAGGTGGCTCTCCCGATTTACGGCTATGCGCCCTGAGCATGGGCACACGCCCCGCGTTTGTTTCTGCCGGACACTTGCTTTCGCAGCCGGCTGGTTTTATTTTCCGTTATGATTCTTTGCAGTTGTTTGTTTTAGTTCCTAGGGATTTCGTGTCAGCTATCGGACACACTTAGGAGGATTTTACAGTTTGGTGCGATTGTTTCTTTTGTGTTTGTGGGTTCTTGAGATTAAGGTTTTTCTTTATGCCATAGCTAGCGCTACATGCAAGTTCTTGCACCGTAAAGAAAGAATATATGAAGATAAAAAAAAAAAAAAAAAAGAGAAAAATGTCCTAGTAGATAGGCTCTTCATGCTTCGCTCTAAGTTATTTCCTTACTTATTACTTTATGCTTTACGAATATAAAACCTTTACGTTCTTTACGAATACCTGCTTAAGAGGCAAGGACTATACGATAACAGTTGAGTTGGAGAAAGAGTACGATAGGTGATAAGGATTAGAGACACGATAGTCTCTCCCACTTTATCATAACCATAGGCCTAAGAACTATCGTCGAGAGAGAATTAGAGAAGTATTGTCTACCCGTCTCTGAGAACTGAAACCGGTTAGAGATCATACCACCTCTTTTGGAGTAGCCTCTCTAGATACATTTCCGGTAAAGTGTTAATGCTGCTTTCAGAAGCAGTTAATATACTACTGTGCAACAAAACTAAATATCATGAATTCACTAACTAACAATGCACTACCCTATTGGGAATTGAACTAGTAATATTTACCACAAGTTTTGACTCACAATAAATTTACATGAAAGTTCATACCGAAATGATCAATAAGTTCATAATAAGAGCTTCTAAAGTCCACTCAATTAAAGGTAAGCACTTACAGCTTCTAGTCGGAAGTATTCATAATGGCTTAGTAAGTACCACACCAAATACCGGATCACGGTGTTGATCACGACTAAGCTGATCATGACAGTAGTACTTGCTACACAACAGCATCCTCACTGGCTTTATTTTTACAATTTGCCCTCTTGAAACTTCTAATGCTTAATCTATCAGAATATTCTAAGGATGCCTCGAAAATCAAAATCCGCACTCCTAAGATCTTTCAAAGAGAAATGACCAATGTCGAAAATGCATGATGATCACATTTTTCTCCTGCCTTTGGAATATTGTCTATATTGCTAAAACTATTGGCCAGCCATCAGCAACTATTAAAAGCTTCCTTGCTTGTACATGTGAGCATCAATCTCAGGAAAATGTTCTTCGCCCATATTGCCCTCTTGTTTTCAGCTAGCAACAGTATCGTACAATCATCCTGGCAGCTAAATCCAATAGGAAAATAACTAGATGTGACTTCTGGAATAAATACGCAACAGGTATTTTACTTACTACAGGTAACAATGAAAAGCTCGCACTTCCTGTACTACCTTGGGTGATAGAACATGATTCTCGAACAAATTTATAGCGGATAGAGTACTCAGAGAAGTCAATGTCAAGAAGTGGCTAGCCAAATCAAGCCCCACACTCAAACCTGATCATATTGCAAAGAGTTTGAAGTGGACTACCTCTCATGAAGATTGCACAGTAGAGGATTTTGAAAAGATCATCTGGAGTGATAAGTGCAGTGTGGAGAAATCTAAGGATCCAAGGCAGTACTGGATTTTCAGAGAACCTAGAGAGAAGTCGCTACCTGATCGTATTGAGTCGAAGGAATAGGATAAGGGAATCTCACTTCTAGTATAGGGCAGCTTTTGGAGTAAGAGACCAGGGCCTTTAGTTCCTATCACTTAAAATATCAACAAGACTAGGTATATTAGTGTCATGGTACTGCTATCTCTTGGGTAAAACAGGATAGAATAGGATGAAACTACATGGAAACTGATGGAAACTGCTAGAGGCAAGAGGAATCCGGAATTGGTGGAAGATGGTGAAAACTCATGAAAGCAAGTGGAAGCTACCAGAATGTGTTGGAATAGAGGATTAGTAATGAAAGGGGATTTCCTTTGTTATAAAAAAGTGAATATGCCCCTCTTAGTTTATATTCTTTATGCAACCTGTTATTTATCACTCTCTACCTGTACCTGAGAAATACACATCTTTCCTCGATGCTGACAACCGAACCAATGAACTCTGACCTTGACCCCCTAAAACCTATACAAGTACTATCATACTTATATACCTAAACCTCCTGTATACCTCTTGACCCATCCCTTAGACAGTGGTGTGCCTTGGGCTACCTGAACCCCCATTGAACCTCATTATACATGCTTGCATCTTACTAGGACCCAACCCACATCACACAATGTCTCGTCACCTTGATATTCCTGAAGAAACCTTTGCCTTGATGGCCCAGTTTGCAGGCCTGAGGAACGAGAACATACATGATTTGGACCACCAATACATACTAGAATACCTAGTATAATTGCACAATATACTACTACAGGAAGTCAATTCACCGGTGGTGCCACTAAGAGAACTGATTCCCGTCCCACCAGAGAGATCTCAAGTCTACCTGAAATTACAAGAATAACTCTGAGCCGCAACTGAGGAGCTCCAATCCATGGGTGTTAAAGGACAAGGCCTAGAAACACATCTTGCCACCACAGAACAAGACCTTACCAGGGCGAATGCTCTTATTGCAACCCACAATATGGCGATGGCAGCCCTCTCTGTACAAGGCAATAATGGGCCCCCTGGAATGAAAGCAGCATTTATTCCTCACTCCGAAAACTTTGATGGTACTTAAGACAAATACTGGATTTTCACTACCAAGTTACCAACCAAGCTAAGGGGTGATGCATACATGTTCACTAGTGACAACACTGCTTAGCCTATATAGTAAGACTACTATGCTACTGTGCCTACTCTGAGGGCATACCAATGATCAAAGCCGAGAGAATGTCTTACCCTGATGTCGAGACTTTGTTAACCGACCTAGAGCAAGCGTTTGGCGACCCAAACTGCATAGCAATAGCTGAAAGGGCTATCCAGACACTGCAAAAAAAGTTGAATCGCCCCTTTACTAAATACCTGAGGGATTTTCAAAGACTGGCGGCTAATACTGACTGGAACAATGCAGCAAAATAGACCGCCGTCTATAGGAGATTGAGTAGTGAATTGACAGATGCTCTTCTCTTAGGCATATGGAAATCAGAGACATGTGCACAGACCCACGGTAGGGTAACTGCGCACAGACCCTCAATTTACCGGAGCCAACACCCCCCCTCCGGCCCCCTTATGGGGCCCGCACGTCATTAGCGAGATTTCGAGAGTTGCATCCCATAACTAAAATGTCACATCAATGAAGCCCACTTCATAACACCATATACGTCGCCGCCATCTGTCCGACCGCATGCTGTTCGCAGGATATATGAGAGGGGACCTTTGGCGACATTTGGGAAGTGGAACGGAGGAAATCCGGCAGAGGCGCATTGAGATAGAAGGCTTCAACGTGAGGCTTCCTAAAACTATGGGCCGAAAGTGACGGGACGTTTTCAGAGAAATACTCTAGGAGGATATCCCAGTAGTGAAAGCTATCACAGGTATACTGAATCCACCCATACCCTTCTGAGATCATCTGTAGGTTAGTTGGTCCTAGTAATAGGACCCCTCTACGGAGGCCGGCGGACCAAGCAGAAGCACGCTCAGAATGGAAGGCCTAGATAGGTCCGCGCTCATTAAAACGTTGACACGTTAGGCTCGGACTTACGATAGGCACTAGGTGGCCTGGCGTGAACCTGATCACTTCATGACCGAAGAGACAACTGGAACGATAGTCAACAAGACTAAGGTCATATAAAAAGTCTATCCGGATATCCAAGTTGGAGGCAGCTGTTTGGTATAACCAATAGCGCAGTCATCTTAACGGAGGAATACTATTCCGAGTCTGCCAAAGGGTGTAATAAGTTTCCGGGTCAAATGGTGTTTGCACTTATAAGATTCTGGACGGTTGCGTATTAACACCAGGGTGGTACTTTGGAGGCATAGTAGTTAGAAGTAGTCCACGAACACTCTGATGCGGGATATAAATATCGAAGTGCCTCACGAGCTTTACAGACATCATCAAGCAACGGAGAAGTGATCTTATCAATATAATATTGTTTCACACTTTAAATCTTTACCTTACCTTACTTTATCGAAACGAGCCTTCCTCGACAGATTCTCCAATCAAAGGTTTCGAGCCTACGTCCCTCAGTTATATACTTGAGTTTGGCATCCACCTAACATCTTGCAACACTTCCAGACCACCCAAATCTACTTGGAGAATATGTCAACCTTCGTAAAAGGTTAGATAACAACATCCACACACGTACAGTAGAATGAAAAGGCTCAACCAACTGGCAACATACCACGACAACCACAACTAACCAACCTGTAAATCCGCCAGCTACCACCACTACCGGAACTACCCCTGGACCCATGGACCTCTGCAGCAAACAGTGCCAACTCACTGATGCTCAACAACAAGACCAGATAAGATGGAGTCTCTACCTGAACTATAGAGGATATAGACACATAGTTAGAAATTGTCTTAATAAAAGAAACCCTTTTTATGGTATGGAGGCAAACACCTACCTCATGCCACCCTTGGCTGTTCCGGAATCAACCTGTCTAGAATATGGTCAGTCAGAGAACTAGTTGTCCCGTGCTTGGATCGTAACACCAACCTGCAATGTGTTAAGTCTTTTCCTTGTCTTTCCATATCTAGTATTACTCTTGATCAAATGGAAAATGAGATTGAAAACAATCAGTTGGTAATCACTTGTGACATCACAGATGAACAGAATATGATTTGATCCCATACACTCATCGATTCAGGAGTAACTGGATATGCCTTTATAGATACCGACTTTCTTCCATCGCCACCACCTCACCCTATACAAACTTAAACCACCTATTACTCTCTTCATAATAGATGGTAGACCCATCAGCTCTAGTACCATAATACACCTAACCCGCATAAAACTCAAGATCAATGACCACATAAAAACCCTGCCCCCATTTATCACCAAACTGCTAGGTTACCACCTCACACTGGGTATGACATAGTTGAAACAATACGATATGACAATCCGCTTTACAAGTAATACAAATCTGTTTGAGTAAGAATACTTCCTTTACCACTGCACCTCCGATGTCTCTTCAATCCAAGGAGTGGAGGAGGAAACACCATACTTTCTGAAAGCCTAAACAATTCAACATGGCATTGGACATCAGGTTTTGGAGGAAAAAGAAGTTAAAAACATAGTCCCTGTAGAATACCACGACTATATGCCCTTGTTCCTGAAAAAGGAACAATATCATCCCCTACAATACCAGCCTTTAACCCACTAAATACAACTGCAATCCGGTTTCACACACATGGTTGGACCGATATGAAATCTATCCCATCCTGAAATAGAAGGCGGGAAAGGCTGGCTTGGCAAAAACATTAACAAGGATTTTATACACCCCTGTTCATGTTCAGCTACCTCACTGGTCAGGTTTGCCAAGAAAACAGAGGGGTCGCTACACCTATTTGTGAACTCTAGGGGCCTCAACAATCGCACCGTTAAGGATAAATATCCCCTCCCGCTCCAAACAGAAATCTTTATGCAGATAGCCAAAGCCAAGGTGTACATAAAACTAGATATTCATGGGACTTCCAACTTTATCTGGATGAAACTTGGAGATAAGTGGAAAACCACCTTTTGGACATCATATGGACTATACGAATCACTGGTAATGCCTTTCAGACTCACCAATGCGCTATCTATATTCCAAGCCTACATCAGCAAAGTACTTAGACCTTGCCTTGACCGGTTGTATACAGCTTACCTGGATAATATCCTGATTTATAGTGAAAATGAAGAGGAATATGTACAACATGTACGACTAATTTTGGACGCCTTGATAAAAGTATGACTAGAAGTGAAGCACCAATAATATGAGTTCCATGTTGATCACGTCGAATACCCAGGATTCATTCTCAGAACCAAAGGTATTTGCATAGATAATGCCAAGGTAGAAGTAGTCATTGCGTGGCTAATACCAAAAAGGGTCTGCAATGTCTGTACCTTCTTGGGCTTCAGAAACCTCTACTGCTAGTTTGTACATACCTTTTTGCATTTAGCTCACCCACTGACAGAACTAACCTGAAAGGGGAAATCTTTCATGTGGACACCTGCATGTCAACAGGCTTTTGAGAAAATAAAGAAGGCTTTCACAACAGCTCCAGTATTGGGTCACTTCAACTTCGCAAAAGAAGTAGTTATAGAAACTGATGCCTCGAATTTCATCTTAGCAAGAGTCCTCTTACAGACCAGCAATGAAGGTTAACTTCCTCCCATCATCTCCTACCCCCGCAAATACACACTAGGGGAATGCAACTACGACATCTATGATAAGAAAGTCATGGCGGTAGTACAAGCTACTTAAGAATAGAGATATTACCTGATTGGCCAACATGTCACTATTCTTAAGACCATCAAAACCTGAAACATTTTACTACGAATCGACTCTTGAATTAATGACTACCATGATGGGCTGGGATATTGTCGTAGTACAACTACCACAATGAATACAGGCCCAAGAAAGAGAATGGAAAAGCCAATGCACTCACCCGGATGGCTAGTGAAACTGAATCAGAAGTAGGACAGAGACAGCACTACTTAACATAGTTGATTCTCAAGTTTCAATCATTGAGTTTGTTCGCATACGCCACACTCCCACTTAGAGCATCTCCCCAAGATACACTCTAGTCAGATGTGTATGAGGCTGACCCAATCTCTAGACAGATATTGTCTGCCCTGGAAAGTAGAATGAAGGCCTTAAAATTAATATCTTTAGCAGATTGCCGGAAGGAAGATGATCGGCTAATTTTCTATGACAGGCTATATGTCCCTAAGCTCGACAGACTAAAGTTAGAAATCTTGCAACATGCCCATCACTACCTATCAGCAGATTATCCTGGAAGAGCAAAGACCCATGAATTCATCACCCGTTGTAGCTCCTGGTCAGGGATGAGAAAAGACATTGGCAGGTATGATACCCATTGTCATACATGTCCGTGGAGTTGGACATTATGCCATGCCCCATTCAATATCCTCTGTCCTCTGCCCATACTGGAGAAACTCTGGGAACACATCTCAATGCACTTTGTTACTGGTATCTCATGGCGCTAAGGACATGATGCCATCCTAGTTGTAGTGGACCAACAAACCAAATTGCGATATCTGATTCTATGCAGAACCACCATCGATGCTCCCACCCTAGCAGAACCATACATCGGGCATCTGTGGAACCACCAAGGCCTCCCCTTAACTATCGCGAGTGATCAAGATACTCAGTTCATAGCAGACTACTGGAAGACAATATGTATAAGATGTAACTGGTACAGGTTACTGGTTTAGGATTTTCAGGTATCAGTTGATACTGTTTGAGTTTTGAAATTGTGTCAGAAAACGAGGTGTGCCTCTAGCCTGATAGTATAGGGTTTGATACTCTATATGTTTTATGTTTGGTTTTGAGTATCGGTTTGATACTCTATATATTTTATGTTTGGTTTTGAGTATTGGTTTGATACTTTATATGTTTTATATTTGGTTTCGAGTATCGGTTTGAGACTTTATATGTTTTGTGTTTGGTTTCAAGTATTGGTTTGATATTTTATATGTTTTATGTTTGGTTTCGAGGCTACCATTTTGGAGTCTTATGTGTTATGAGAACAAGGCTCTCAGTAGCCTAAGAAGTGTATTTAAGAACTGCTATTCTCAACATTAGAGGAAGCAGACTGTGACAGATAGAGTTTTTCAATATACTTGGTTGAACAGTTACCATCTTCAGTTCGCTTCGAAAATCTTTAGTTTGAGATCCACCAAACATCTCTGAGACATCAGTAGTCGCGACCTAGTGAGAAGTGCCTTCCACAACTTCAGTTAAAGCCTCCAGACTTTGCTTCGCTAGTTACCACCCCGGTACAGAACAAAGCCCAATAACCCTACGTTTACTGCATCTCCCGCGAGGCAGTTACATAAGACTTAAAATAAAATAGTAGCTCTCTACAGAATATCACCCCGAGTCTGATAGACAAACTGAGTGACTACACGTTGTAATGGAACAGTATCTGAGGGCCTATTTGAACTACCAACAGGATGATTGGGTATCATAGCTACTTCTAGCAGAATTTGCAGGAAACAACCATGCATTGGAAACCACTGGTATAGCATTTTTTTTTGCTAATAATAGTTATGACCCTTGAATGGACTTCCTAGATAGTCCTCCCTCCCCAATTAAGGACCACAATGCAACATTGTTCACTTGCTGCCTCCAAGACCTCAATCAATACCTCTGGCAGGAAATGTGATGTGTTCAGGCCAGACAACGCGAGTACACAGACAGGAGATGCCTCCCGGCATCAGCTCTTGGCACATGTGACAACATTTGGCTTAACACGAAGAATATCCAGACATGGCGCTCCTTATAAAAGCAAGACAATACAGGCCTGAGACCTATAGCATTGTTACAAAGGTGGGAAACAAAACATATAGCCTGGAGTTACCACTATCTATGAAAATACACTATACCTTTCTTATATCCCTATTGGATCTGGTAAGTGAGGACCGTGTACCAGGACACATTATACCACCACTGATCCTGGTAGAGGTAGATAGCGAAGAAGAATGGGAAGTGAACAAAGTCCTGGATGCACGCATAATGAGAGACAGATTACACTACTTGGTAAAAGGGAAAGGCTATGCAGAGAGCGCATGGGAGCCTACCAAATCAGTTAATTGACTCTAAGCTATCAACAAGTTCCATGTACGATACCCCAATAAACCAAGACTGCTGCCAGAATAGCAAATGTCGCAATGGACCTTGGTGATGGGAGGGTTCCTAGTATCACAGTACAGCTACCCCTCAGATTACACAAGATGGAACTGGAGGAAACTACATGGAAACTGAGGAAAACCACTGGAAGCGAGGGGAATCCGAGATTGGTGGAAAATGGTAGAAACTCATGGAAGCAAGCGCAAGCTGCCAGAATATGATGGAATAGATGATTAGTAATAAAATAGGATTTGCTTTGTTATAAAATGGGGGGTATGCCCTACTAAGTTTATGTTTTTTACATAACCTGTTATTTATCACTCTCTACCGGTACTTGAAAAATACAGATCTTTTCTCGACACCGAGGCCCAAACTGGTGAACTCTGACCCTGATCCCCTGAAACCTAAACAAGTACTATCATACTTGTATACCTGAACCTCCTGTATACTCCATGATCCATCAGTTAGATAGTGGTGTGCCTTGGGTTATCCAAACTCAGATCAAACTCTGGTACAATTAGGCTCTTGAGAAGGTATCTTTTTCCTATTATTAATCAGATGAATTCTTTTAGTATGGAAGATATCCTATTTCTGCAAGACAATGCTCCTGTTTGCAAGGCTTATAATGTCAGTGATTGGTTAGAGAGAAATTCTATTCAAGTGGTGGAACACTCCACATGTGTTACGATTCCTAACTGCTATTAGTTTTCAGCAACGGGTCGACGATACTTCAGTTTTTCTTCTTGACAAAAGCTCTTAGGCCAATGCCTATACTAAGGTGGGAGAGACTCTTGTGTCTCAAGTTCTTATTCCCTATCATACTATTTCTTGGACTCTACTCCCTTAGGAGAGTCTTCTTCTCATAGGTAGGCATTTGTAAAGCATATGTAGGTTTTATATTTGTAAAAGCGTAAATTAATAACTAAGAAAATAACTTAGAACAAAGCATGAAGAGACTATCTCCTTAGTCTTTTTTTTTCTCTTTTTTTTCTCCTCTATATTTTTTATTATCATATATTCGTTATTATTTAGTGTACAAGAACTCGTATGCAGTACTAGCTATAGTGTGAACAATCTCCATTCATCTTCCCACCAGGCCCCACTGTATCTCCATGGCCCTCTGGTGTGGGCCTAACTGCACATCTTGTCTCAAAGAAAAGCCCATACCCACCTCACAATCGAATCCAGAGGATAGGAGAAACCTAACCAAGAACAAGCAGGAAAATATATGAAGATAACCATACAGGACATCTTATCAAAGAATAAAAGAAAAAATTGAAAAGCAAAATGCGACATCAACCAAGCCAGATATACGTGCTGGCAGCAGAAACTGTAAAGGTTTTCCCGCAACGCGAAGCAACCGAGACATGGAACCACCTGTGTCTGTGGCAAGAGAGGGTGGAGCAGTAGGGTGCAAGCAGAGAGTAGGTTTAACAGTAGGGTACAAGCTGATCCAATCACCGGAACAGGATGGAAACTGAATGCGACTGTGTCAACTCTCAGTAATTGTGTTGGTGTCTGACTAGGTGGTCCCAAGTGGCAGCAAGCAAGTCAGTTTACCACATCTTTCATGTAGTCCCTTATTCTCCAAGAGATAGCATCACTTAGTGGATGGAATACCACCGCTTAAACTAAGCTTGAGGTGGGGCGAGAGTGACGCGAGGGCCTGTTAACAAGTTCTCACATAGTGCAAACTGTGGTCCCAGCCATCAGAAGCATGGGAAGCCAGCAGTCACCGACTGTGAGGAGGGGCCTCACTAAGTGAGGAAAGCAGCAAGAATGTGCAGCGCGCGAGACATACCGGCACCCAGAAGAAGGGAAAACCCGACGCATAGAAAAGCAGAAGAGGGCAGTGAGAGGGGGATGGAGATGGCCACCACTCCCAGGCTGAAACCATTGTGGGAGGAGAGGAGGGGCAGATAGTGCATGAAGACCAAGCACTGAGGGTTGATTTGAAGCGTGAGGAAAATAGAGCGGACGGAGGATGGTCTATTTGTTAAGCATATAGAAATCAAAGATAAAATTGCACACAGACCTCACAGTAGGGTAAATTCGCACAGACCCCTGATTTTCTGGAGTGCCAATGCCCTCCTCCAGCCCACTCTGGGGGCACATATGTTGAGAGTTGCGTCCAATAACCAAAATGTCACATTAAAGAAGTACACTTCACAACACCATATACATTGCGGCTGTTCATCTGGCCACAGGCTGTTCGCAGGATATATGAGAGGGGACCTTTTATGGTGACATCGAGGAAGTAGAATGAAGGAAGGCCATTGAAGGCACATTCAGATAGTAGGCTTCAAAGGTAGGCTCCCTAAACAATGGGCTTTAGGTGATGGGACATTTTCAGCGAAATACTCCAATAAGATGTCCCAGTAGTAGAGGCTATTAAGGATATACCGAATCTACCCATACCATTCTGAGCTCAGCTGTATGTTGGTTGGTCCTAGTAATAGGACCGCTTTGCGGAGGCCGGCAGACCAAGGTGACCAAGTCTCAGAAAGGAAGACTTAGATAAGTTGGAGACCTGTAAGATGTTGACACATTGGACTCGGACATCTGATTGGCACTAGGTGGCCCGTCATGAACCTGATCACTTGGTAACCGCAGAGACTACTGTAACGATAGTCAATAAGACCAAAGTAATATAGTAGTCAAGGCGGACAACTAAGTTGGATGCCACTGTTTGGTATAACAAATAGCGCAGTCATTTCAATGGCGCAATACTATTCCATAACAGTGAAAGGGTGTAATAAGTTTCAGGGTCAAACGCTGTTCACACTTATAAGATTCTAGACATTTGCGCATTAAAATTAGGATGGTACTTCAGAGGCACAGTAGTTACAAGTAGGGCGCAAATACTCAGATGCGGGATACAAATATCGAAGTGCTTTATGAGCTCTACAGATATTATCAGGCAATGGAGAAGAGATCTTATTAATATACAATTTATTTACCTTATAAATCTTTACTTTACCTACTTTATCGAGACAAGCCTTCCTCAACAAATTCTCCAAACCAAGATCTTGGCCTATGTCTCTCAGTTTGACTCAGGATCGGCGTCCGCCTAACTGTATATTGACAGTTTTCGTATTACCAAGGCTCACTATATCCACTACGAGTTCACTTCAAACTCCTGCCTCAGCTCTTACTTCAATTACATTTTCGCAGCCCCTCACAGTCTCATTTATATTCCGACATTTGAAGAAATCTTCTACTGTGAGCTACTCAAAATTGAAGAAGAGTTTATACAATTAGCCTGGTGGCTTACAATAGCTTTGGGAATCTGAACGAGAAATCAATTCAAGCGCATATATCACACCTGGTACGGTTTTAATTTCCAGGAGAGTTCAAGCGTAGCTTAATACCTCATTGACCATAGTACCCAGTACTCAGTTGGGAAGACACTAGGCACCAGTAGTCGGAGACCACCTGCCCCCTCAGCCTCAACCTAAGACCGATACATGTACTATAAGTACATCTTGAACGTCGATAAAGGGAAATTTAGGTCCTGAATCCTGAATCAGATCAGCTGAACCCCTTTCCACCTACACCTCTAGAATATCTCAGACTTTGTATATGTTACATACAGTTCCACAAGCCATTTAAAGGTTATCGAGAACTCTGATATGAAGTAGCTGCAATTACTCACCCGGACTATTAGAACAATTAGCCTACCTTGAGAAAATAACCATGGCTGTAATACCACCGGACACAAGAAAGAGGATAATGGCATCAGAACCAACGGATACCTGACCAGATACAACGGGAACCGATAACTCAGCTATACGTAGTCCCTACTCATTCACACCTCAAGAGCCACAATTCCAGAGTTGGACTATAAACAATCTCTGTCACTGATCCTCAAGTGTTGAATGCACACATCGGATATCGATGGCCTCCACACCCAAGCCAGGCAGAAAGCATGCCGCAAACCTAGCCAGGCTTGCCACACATTTAGAGATAACTTTGGGTCGAATCAGGTAAGACATAGACACCTCGCTCAACGAAGCCAATATTGCCTTCAAACATTTTAAGGGAGTTACCCAAGACAATACCTTAAAACTACTTGAGGTTCAACAGCAAATTGCAGAGGGACTGGATGTCCATCACAACGATATTGCCATTTTGTTGATGCAGCTGGCAGGCATAGAACAGGAAGTCCAGAATATCCAAGAGGAAATAGTATGGGAGGTAGCAAAGAAGATAGATGCTCAAGCTAGATGTCAGCAGGAACATGAAGACGTAACTACGAGGTTACATGGAACTCTCTGGCAACCAAGCTAGGAGGCATTAGCTCAGGATCAGATGCTGGAACAAGTGGTCACAGATCTTAGAACGGAATTCTTAGAATTCAGTAATCCAAGCATCACAAATGAAAGATATGTCAACTGTACCCTAGGGCAATGGCGCTTATTTTAAACTACACACCAGGCGGAGATTTGCAAGTTCCAATACTAGCAACAGTAGCAGAATGATGGAACACACAATACCAAAAAGTATTAATGGTGTCAATAAATAGAATGCAGGCCACCGCACCAAGTGCAGAAGCTGTGAGGCCAGCAACCTTACAGGTAGGCGAAGAGGCGGATGACGAAGAGTATTATGCTCGACCTATGCGAAGGGAAAAGGGGAAAGGCAGGGAAGTTGCTGATGCATCCCCGCAAGTACCAAGAAAGGTGACCCAGGAGACCGTAGTGATGATGACGACAATGTAGAGGAGAGGGAAAGAAGGAGAAGAGGTCCTAGCCGTGTTCGGTAAGGACAAAAACCAGAACAATCTAGTATGGTAGAGATACTTGCCAATATGATGGCGCTCTAAGTAAAGCGGCCGTCGGAACCACCCCCATTCTTTGATGACAAATCTGCACTTGACATAAATGTTTGGATTATACGATGCATTGACTATTTCAAACGAAACCTGCAGATCTGAGATAATACCCATGAACGAGTTATATATGCGCTCAACCGTACTATGGGAGACCTAGTCCTTCTCTTCACCATTTGGTATAGGAACGCTATGGACCCACTTCAAGGGGAAACCCAGTAGTCAGAACTCGAGACCTGGACTTATTTTGAGCATGATATGATCTGGCGATTTGCCAATGTGGAAGTCGAAAGACTAGTGCTTTGAGCAATGAGGCTAATCGAGTATTAAGGTAGCATTAGGCGATACCTCGCGGTCATGTACAATCATAATATCAGGGCGTGCATGACTGGAGAATCCAGGAGGAAGGTAGTCAAAAACAAACTTGCGTAACAAATTGTGCGAAGGTTATCCTCCCAGCAATATACTGCAGATCAAGAATAGAAAGAAGCTCTTAGGCTGTGTGGTCGATCAGTAGAGAGACCTCTTGCTAGGGAAAAGTTCGGAAGAAACCAAGTGCCCAAGCCAAAGGTAGTCCAAGAAGTGAAAAGAAAAGACCGACTGGACTCTAAACCAAAATGACAAAGGGAAAATAAACCTTATGTCAAGCGAGGTTGACCCCCACTATGGAAGCGGAAAAGAGAGAATGAGTCGCAAAGGCCAAGGAAAAAGTACGGAGATGTGGCAAAGACTACAAGCATCAACTTCGATGAGGCCCATAGCGGTATCCCACAAAGTGTGATCAACACTCAGAGGCAAGGCGGAGATTGTACACATTGTGGAAAGAAAAACAATACTTATCAAGAGTGTGGGGGAGATGTCCATGTATCGGCTGCAACGGTCAGTTGAAGACCGATAAAAAGGGGAATTTGACACGTATGATCAGCTATTAGAAAGCCTAAAATAGCATGCAGAGTTGCTACCATTCAGCAACCAACCTGAATGAATAGGATCTGGGAACTGGCGGACGGTGAAGAACTGATTATGGTTAGTTCACTGGCACCAATGGCGATGGCGTTTAGGTATTCAGTGTCACAAGGGAACTGGAATCGAAATAGGAACCTGCTTTGGCTACAGTGTATTGGGTACTGACTACGACGGAGTTTGGGTATTCCATGTGCTACTGCGGGAGTCGAAACTGAAAATGATCAAAGCGGCGCGAAGCAAGTCTCTCCTTTCAGAATCAAAGCTAGTAGGCTCCTAGTAAAGAGACCCCATGTAGGACTTGAGAGCTCGAACACAAGAATCAATATATGGAGAATCTTGATCGAAAGATAAGATAGTTAACATACCTACATGGCCCGGGAGCCAACAGTACCAAGTTCTACGAGTCACCTGGTGGCCACGTGCTAACTGTGTACAAGTAAAGTAGAATACCGAAGAAGTTGGGACATAGCAATGCAAGATGTACCTGATCATAGGACCGGCAGGCGGACAACCGATGTGGGCTGTTCCACCTACTACACGAGTCTGAGTCATATTATAGGTATGTATTGCCCTGCCTTCTGGCCAGAGTGTGGGGCAGGTATGTACCGCTTTGGTGCGCAAGGCCCCTTTAAGGTAGCTGGATGGATAACTGAAACCCTAAGCTAAACTATTGGTAAAAGCAGGAACCCCATACCTGGGGAGTAAAATGCCTAATAACTACCCAAAAATCAGCTATGAGCCTAGGTCTAGCATGTCGGGAGAAGGAATCCAGCCTGAAAACTTGTCGTCCGTAGTTGTGTATCGGTGAAACGCCGCTTAGTATGTAGACCCAGATTGTTAGCGTTAAAGAGTTACTAGTTTGTCTGAGGAGACCTTACTGGTCGAAACTACGTAGGCATAGTAACAAACATCTTGTTACCTATACCCAATACCAACAATACCAAAATGCAAGAACCAAGAAAATGTAATCCACGCTAAGCGTGCATGATCAGATGCTCTAAAACCAAAGTGATACCACTGTCCATCCAGGATCACTTACCTCCATATACATGATTAGCAATACGAAGTTAAAGTCTTATTAGACTTGGCATCCAATGTGTTCCTTAATAATAATGACCTGGTTGAAAACCTTCACGTTCCTATAGTGGAACGCAATAAGGTAGTTGATATCTTAGGCTTTGACGGGTCAACAGCCACCTCAGGAGGGATGTGTTATACCATTCCTATAAAGTGTGCAATAGGAAGAAATTGACACATTTTGCAAGTCTCGTGTGAAGTGGCTAAAGCAGGTCACTATGGAATGATAATTCCTCCTTGTTTGTGGCATCGTAAATACCCAGTATCTCACATGGAAGATGCTGAAAACTGGACCTTCTCCACAAAAAGTTGTGAAAACTGTGTGGAAGAAGACAAAAGAATAGCAGATATGTTTGAATATGATGAATCAGTCGCTTGGGACCTAAACGCTTGCCGCATAAGAAGAATCGTAACCAGTGAAGATACCGTGGAACTGTAATCATTACCAAAGGAATACTGGTATTATAAGGATTTGTTTGATGCCCTGACAGCGGAAAAATTAGCCGCTAGACGCACCTTCAATCATGAGATCAAGTTGATTCCTGGATCAACTCCCACGTGGGGACCAATATATCCACTATCGGAAACACTGCTCAAGGGCTTACGAGAATACTTAGAAACTATTAGGCATATGGAAATCTGAGACAAAGTGCATAGACCTCATGGCAGAGTAACTGCGCACAGACCCTCAGATTTACAGGAGTACCAACACCACCCTCCGGCCCCCGTGTGGAGCCTGCACGTCATTAGGGAGATTTCGCGTGTTGCGTCCCATAACTAAAAAGTCACATCAATGAAGCCCACTTGATAACACCATATACATCACCGCAATTTGTCCAGTCGCACGCTGTTCGCAGGATATAGGAGAGAGGACCTTTGGCAACAGTTGGGAAGTGGAATAGAAAAAATCCGTGGGAGGGGCATTGAGATAGTCGGCTTCAAGATTAGGCTTCCTAAACTATGGGCCCAAAATGACTGCACAGTTCCGACCAAAAATACTCCAGATGGATGCTCCAGTAGCAGAGGCTATTAAGGGTATACTGAATCTACCCATACTCTTCTGAGATCAGGTGTAGGTTGGTTGGTCCTAGAAATAGGACCCCTCTATGGAGGCCGGTGGACCAAGGGGAAGCATGCTCAGAATAGAAGACGTAGATAACTCGCAGCCCCTGGAGATATTGACATATCTGGCTCAAACTTGCAATTGGCACTAGGTGGCCTGGCATGATCGTGATCACTTTATGACTAAAGTACCTACTGGAACCATAGTCAACAAGACTGCAACCGCTTCTCGGAAGATGCGGTAAACGTAGGGTTAACGAGCTTTGTTCTTTACCAAATGTGGTAACTAGCAAAGCAAAGTCTGGAGGCTTTAACTGAGGTTGTTGAAAGACTTCTCACTATATCGCGACTACTGAAGTCTCAGAGATGTTTGGTGGATCTCAAACCAAAGATTCTCGAAGCGAACCAAAGAAAGTAACTGTTTAACCAAGTATATTGAAAACTCTTTCTCTGTCGAAGTCTGCATCTTCTAACATGAAGAATATCTGTTCTTAAATACACTTCTTTAGGCTACCACAAGCCTTGTTTCTCATAACATATAAGACTCCAAAATGGCAGCCTTGAAACAAAACATAAAACATATAAAATATCAAATCGATACTTGAAACCAAACATAAAACATTTAGAGTATCAAACCGATACTTGAAACCAAACATAAAACATATAGAGTATCAAACGGATACTCGAAACCAAACATAAAACATATAGAGTATCAACCCCTATTTTCGCAGGCTAGAGGCAGACCTCATTTCCTGAAAGAAAACATATAACATATAAAGTATCAAATCAATACTCGAAAAATCCTAAACCAGTAACCAGTACTGGTTACAACGACTAAGGTGATATAATCCTCCATGCGGACATCTAAGTCAGAGGCCACTGTTTGCATTAACAAATAGCGAAGTCATCTTAATGGAGGAATACCACCCCGTGACCGCGAAAGCGTGTGATAAGTTTCAGGGTCAAACGGTGTTCGCACTTATAAGATTTGGGACATTTGTGTACTAAAACCAGGATGGTACTGCGAGGTCATAGTAGTTAGAAGTAGTCCACGAACACTCAGAAAGAGGATGCAAATATTGAAGTGCCTCCCGAGCTTTACAGACATCACCAAGCAACAGAGAAGAGATCTTATCAATATAAAATTGTTTGCTGGACAAATCTCTATTTTACCTTTACCTTATCGAGATGAGCCTTCCTCGACAGATACTGCTAACAAAGATTTTGGCCTACGTCCCTCAGTTATACTAAGAGATTGGTATCCGCCTAACAGAAACCATGATCAAGCAAGGCAAGAGTATACGGAGTCAATTGCTGGCAGGAGCATCAATATTATTCCTACCGAAGCCAGATGGCAGACTACGTCTAGTTGTGGACTATCGAAATCTAAATAAGATTACGATCCTCAACAAACATCCCTTTCGGTTGATGTCAGAACTTTGAGACTGCGTAGCCAGTACAAAGATCTTCACCAAGTTAGACCTTAAAGACAGTTACCACTTGATTAGGATTAAGGAAGGAGAGCAATGGAAGACAGCATTCTGTACAAGATTTGGATACTACGAATATAAGGTCATGCCTATCAAGTTGGTTAATGCGCTGGCAACTTTCCAAGATATGATGAACTAAGTTCTTAAGGAATATCTTGATGTTGGAGTCATGTGTTACCACGATGATATTCTCATCTACTCAAAGGACAAGAAGGAACACATTGAAGCTGTTAAAAGAGGTTTACAAAGTCTATCAGACTTTCAATTCACGGTATTGCTAAACAAATCAACTTTCCATGCCAGTGAGGTAGAATTCCGCAGCTATATGGTAGCGGTCAGTGGGTTGTCTATGAGCATGCCAAAGGTGGAATCCATAATAGTTTGGAAAGCACCTAAGTTAGTCAGAGAAGTACAAGTCTTTATTTGATTCGCTAACTACTACTGATGATTTTTAAAAAGCTTCTGCGCTATTTGCAATCCAATAACTATGATATTACCGAGAAATCCTAAGAAGTTTAAATACCAAGTAGAACAGGATGCAGCTTTCGTGGAACTCAAGCTCCAATTTACCACAGCCCCCATACTCTACCATATTTTCCTGGAACGTGAGATAGTGGTGGAAACCAGCGCTAGCGATTTTGCACTCAGCTGCGTCCTTTCCCAATACTTTGAGAAAAGGTGACATCCAGTAGCATTCCATTCCAGAAAGCTAAACTCAGCAGAACACGATTATGAAATTCATAATAAAGAACTTCTCACAATCCTGTAAGCATTTAAAGAATGGAAACACTACTTGATCAGAACCGATAAACAAATTACAGTCTTCATCGACCATCAAAACCTACAATACTTCCTCACCCCAAAAGTCTGGAGTGGTTATCAAATTCGACAGGCTCCGAAGGTAGTAGAATACAATTTTCACATTGTATGCCAGCCAGGCACAAAGGGCGGAGAACCTGATGCATTAAGCAGATAGCCGTAGCACTGTCCTGAGAAGGGAGCTACACATTGCGAATTGAAAATTTGCAAACCAGAAAATTTCTTAGTATCACTGGTAGCATGGGTAGGTGATGAAGGAGAAGACTGGGATGGAGAAAAGGATTTGGATTTGGAACCTCGAACCGGTGGAAAGCAACCCATTATTAGGGTTAAGAGATTGAGCAAAAAGGCACACTTGCCAACGAAGGGCTCAAGGATGGTGCCAGGACCTGACCTGTACACCATAAAAACTGATATTATCCCAAAATACAGACAAGCATTAATAAGGATGGCGATAGCTGCAGGGCTACAAAAAGCAACTTATGGAAGAGTTACTCTAAGAAGCTGATTAGCAGTTCAAAGCGGAATCTCCACTAGAGTCAGAGTAATCAACACCGATTATACAGGTGAACTGAAGATCCTACTATTCAACAGTAAGGAGATGGTCTTCCAGAGAAAAAGGGGTGATCGCATTGCCTAGCTGGTGGGGGAAAAAGTCAATACCTGGGACATGATGAAAGTAAATGACTTGGAAGGTACAGAATGAGGAACCACGGCATTCAGAAGCACCGATATAGTAACAAGATCCTTGATTGTCAAAGAACAGGAGCCTAGTATCAGTTACCTGCAGGTATCAGCTGCAGACAACGAACCCTGGTATGACACATCAGAAGTACAGGAGAATATTCTAATGTCAACTGCGATAATCCTGCAAAAAGGTATGAAGCAGTTTAATCCTGATTTCTTGATTGAGATACAGGTAGCTATTGTGACAGATGCAGCTTTGAGGCAACAGAGGGAAGAACTTAGTAGATTGCGAGATGAAGGAAACGATTTCCGCAAGGATTGGACCCTAACTAACAATCTACTATATTATAAGCAAAGACTATTTGAACCAAATAGTCAGGTACTATACAGCAAGATCACAGAAGGATATCACAATGCAAAGGTTGAGGGATATTTCGGACAGGAGAAATCCTTGGAAATCATTGCAGGGGATTTCAACTAGAAGGGACTTGCAGAGTGGGTCAATGACTACATACGATCCTGCGATAAATGCTAATATAAGAAATTGCTTGGACACGCTAAGTATGGATTATTGCAACCACTGCAAATACCCTACGCAGCATGGGCGTCTATCTCAGTGGACCTTATCACACAACTATGGGAGTCGCAAGGATGCACTCAGATAATGGTAGTACTTGATCGATTGACAAAGATGGCACATTTTAGCGCACTACAGATGACGGCTACAGCTAAGAATATCACAAACACATTCCGGAAAGGAGTATGGAGGCGGTACAGCCGGCCAAACGAAATCGTTGTGGATAAGTACTCAAAGTTCGCGGGAGAATTCTGGGACTCCCTCTATAAAGCACGTGAAATTAAGCGAAGAAGGTCAACAGCATACCACCCTCAAACTGACAAACAAACTGAACGTACTAACCGAGTGCTGGAAGGATACCTGCGAAGTTTGTCAACTATGATTAGAACAATTGGTCTCAGCTACTGCCACAAGCTGAACATGCCTATAACAACTCCACTACCAATGCTCATGGGATGTCGCCATTTCATGCGCACTATGGATTCCATCCAGAGATGGAATGGATGAAGGAGCAGGAAGTTTAAAATCCAGGAGCAATACTCTATGCGAACTGGGTTAAGACGATACATGTACAATTACAAGGAGCAATAGAAAAGACAACAGAAGGGATATCGAAATATTATGACTCGAAAGCTCCACAACAGCTGGACTTCAAGATCCGTGACAAAGTAATATTAAACGCAAAGAACATGCGAACCCGATAGAAACTAAAGAAGCTAAGTCCCAAACTATGCAGTTCCTTCCAAATCATGGAAAAGCACGGATCACGTGGATTCAAGCTGCACATATCCAATCCATGGAACATTCACCCCATATTCCATATTGCATTATTAGAGACCTATTGCAAATTAGTTTATGGCAATCGCCAACGACCCCCTTAAGAACTGGAAGACATTGACGGTAATGTACAATGGAACTTTGATAAAATCGTAAGAAGCGAGATTCACTCTTATAGGAATCATGTACGCTGCCGCTATCAAGAGAAGTGGGAACTGTGGTTCCTCATAAAAGGGCAAGGGTATTCAGAAGATGAGAATACAGGGGAGCCAGCCAGCGGTATGGAAAATGTTGAGAAAGTTGTGGAGAGTTTTCATAATGAAAATCTGGACATGGCTGGAAGGGCAGAAGTAGGATCGTGAGGAAAAGGCTTTCCTACCGTGGAGAAGTAAATATGGGAGGTTTTTTACCCTGACCACACAGTCTTAAAATATATTTGGAAAATTTATAAAAGTTATAAAGGCATTCGAGGCCAAGCCTCGTAGGAGAGAGCTCATGTTATGCATAGGAAAATCTAAGACAAAGATACGCACAAACCTCACAGTAGGGTAACTGTGCACAAATCCGCGGTTTTTCGGAGTGCAAACACTTTCCTTCAGCCCCCTGATGGGGCATGCCTAGTATTAGCGAGATTTCGAGAGATGGGTCATGTAACTAAAATGTCACATCAATGAAGCCCACTTCATAACACTATATATGTCGCGGCCGGGTGTCCGACCTAATACTGCTTGCAGGATATACGAGAAGGGTCGTTTGGCAATATCGGGGAAGTGCAGCGGAGGAAGTCCGTTGCAGGTGCATTGAGATCATAGGCTTCAAAGTTAGGCTTCCTAAACAATGGGCCGTAAGTGATGGGACCCATTCGGTGAAATACTCCAATAGGATGTCCCAGTAGTAGAGGCTATTAAGGACATACCGAATCTACCCATACCCTTCTGAGATTTGCTGTATGTTGGTTAGTCCTAGTAATAAGACCCCTCTATGGAGGCTGGAAGACCAAGGAGAAGTACGCTCAGAAAAGAAGAGCTAGATAAGTCGGAGACCCTTGAGACATTGACATGTTGGACTAGGACTTGTGATTGGTACTAGGGGGCCCAGCGTGAATCTGATCACTTTATGACCTAAGAAATCACTACAATGATAGTCAATAAGACTAAAGTAATAGAGTAGTCTATGCGTACAACTAAGTTAGAAGCTGCTGCTTGGTATAACCAACAGTGCAGTTATTTTGACAGAGGAATACTATTCCGTAACCGTGAAAGGGTGTGATAAGTTTCTTGGTCAAACGGTGTTCGCACTTATAAGATTCTAGACATTAGCGTATTAAAACCAGAGTGGTACTTGGGAGGCCTAGTAGTTAGAAGTAGTCCATGAACGCTCCGACGTGGTATATAAATATCGAAGTGCCTCCCAGCCTTTACGGACATCATCAAGCAATGGAGAAGAGATCTTATCAAAATAAAATTTGTTTGCTTTATAAATCCTTTCTTTACCTATTTTTATCATGAAGAGCCTTCTGCGACAGATTCTCTGAACAAAGATTTTGGCCTATGTCCCTTAGTTATTGGATAGATCGGCATCTACCTTACACTATCTGCTTGGTCTCTATTTTTTCACTTTTTTACTTTTTCTTGTTTTTTTCATTAGGAAGTTTTCTTTATTATTTAGGGTACAATAACTTGCATGGAGCGCAAATTATGTCATAAACAATCCACATTCCTCCCTCACTACCCCTCGACCATATCTCTAAGACCCTTGGTATAGACCTAACCGCACATCTTGTACAAAAGAAAAATGCGTCCCTACCTCCTAAGGGGACTCGGAGAATGGGAGAAGCCTAACTTAGAACAAGCAGGAAAACATAGAAAGGTAACTGCTGTGAACATCTCGGAAACACACCATTGAAAGACAAGCAAAGCAGAACCCACAACAATGGCACCAGGTATATGCGCTGGCAGCAGAAACCGTAGAAGTAATCTCAGAACGCGATGCACGCGTGAAAGTTGGCCACTTGTAGGGAATGGCAAAAGAGGGTAGAGCAGTAGGGTGCAAGCCATGGGTGGGTGTAGCAGTAGAGTGCAAGCCAATCCAACTACTGGAACAGGGTGGAAACCGAACACGAGTGTGTCAAGTTTCAGTAATCCTGTTGATATCTTGCTAGGCGGTCCCCAGTAGCAGAAGGCAAGCGATTTTACTACAACTCTCATGTACTCGCTTGTTCTCTACAAGATAGCATCACTAGGTGGATGGGATACTACCGCTGAAGCTAACAGTGGGGAGGAGCTAGATCGACCCACAGGCCTGTTGGTGAGTTCTCGCATACTTCGAACCTTGTGCTCAGGTGTCTGAAGTATGAGAAGCTTGCGGTCCCTGCGCATGAGGAGGGGCCTCATTAAGTAAGGAAAGGGGGCAGAACAGGCAGCGCAAGAGGCATACTGGCACCCAGAGGAAGGAAAGCCCAGACACTTAGAAAAGCAAAAGAGGGCAGTAAGGGGGGGGTGGAGATGGCCGTCACTCTTAGGCTGAAGCTATGGTGGAAGGAGAGGGGAGGCAGTTGGTTGGTGACGACCAAGCATTGAGGGTTGATTTCAAGCACGAGGAAAATAGAGGAAACAGTGGATGTACTATCTCTTTGGTCTTTTTTTTGCTTGCTTTCTTTTTTTATCATCAATTTTATTCTGTATTTAAAGGCACACTGTCTGCATGCAGCACAAGCTATTGTAGACACACTAACCTCCACTCCTATGCCAGCTCCCAAGCAGCCAGAAGAAAAACCGTCAATAAAGCCCAAACTGAAACACACACTTGCAGACAGGACCAAAGCTCCTAGAACATGACACCCGCGGAATAAACCCCACCCAGTCGAAAAAGCTCCCCCGCCCAGCAAAGTTGTAGTATACACGAATGGTAAAGACTGCAAAAAGAAAGCCACCAAGCCCATGGAAACAACAAAAATCCTATACTCCAACAGTAGCTCAAACCTGCAGCGGGAACCGCTCCAAACAACCTAAACCCCAACCATACAGCCGAAGCCCCAGGCCACCTGCAAGAATAAATGTCTACGGCTGAAGAGTAATACCCGGCAAAGGGGGTGGGAGACCGAAGAGAAAAGCCCACGTGGAAGGTAAAAGAATATATGGCAATGTATACAGAGCAATGCAATCTGGACCAGCAAGGCTGGCTGAAATGCCCGAGGGCCCTGAGGCAGAATGATGCAGCAGTAAGATGCCAGCCAAGTGAGGGTATAGCAGGAGGGTGCAAGCTGATCCAATCATCGAGACCTGGCAGAAACCGAACGCAATCATATCAACTATCGGTAATCGTGTTTGTGTCTTACTAGGTGGTCTTCAGACGCAGAAGGCCAGTGATTTTACAATGTCTCTCTTGTAGTCCCTTGTTCTCTGAGAGATACCATCACTTAGTGCATAGGATACTACTGCTTAAGCCAACTGTGGGGAGGTGTGAGATCGACCCGTGGGCCTGTTGAGAAGTTCTCGCTTACCGCAAACTGTGTTCCCAGCTGTCTGAAGCATGGGAAGCAAATGGTCGCCAACTGTGAAGAGGGGCCTCACTAAGCGAGGAAGGGGGTGAGAATGGTCAGCATGTGAGGTATACCGCCACCCAGGGAAGGGAAAGATTTAATGCTTATAAAAGCAAAAGAGGGCAGGGAGGAGAGGACGGCTGTCACTCTTAGACCGAGGCTGTCATTGGAGAAGTAGGGGAGAGTTGATGGTTCGTGCAGTCCAAGCATTGAGGGTTGATTTCAAGCACGAGAAAAACAGAGGAGATGGAGGATGCACTATCTCCATGGTTTCTTTTTTTTCAACTTTTTCTTTTTTTTTTCTTTTTTTTTATCATCATGTATTCATTGTTATTTAGGGTACAAGAACTTGCATGCAGCGCTAGATATGGCATAAACAATCCCCGTTCCTCCCTCCACCCGGCCCGACCGTATCTCCAAGACCCTCTGGTATGGGCCTAACTGCACCTCTTGCCCAAATGAAAAACCCATCCCTACCTCGCAAGTGAACTCAGAGAATAGGAGAAGCCTAACTAAGACCAAGGAGGAAAACATAGGAAGGTAACTGCCCGGAACATCTCAGAAGCAAAACAAAAGAAAAACAAACACCGGAGATCCCACAACAACCATGCTAGGTATGTGAGCTAGCAGCAGAAACCGTAAAGGTTATACGGGAATGCGACAGAACTGAGAAAATGGGCCACCTCTGGGGGACGGCAAAAGAGGATGGAGCAGTAGGGTGCAAGCCGAGTAAGAGTGTAGGAGTAGGATGCAAGCCAATCCAACTGATGGAATAGGAAGGAAACAGAACGGGACTGTGTCAACTCTCGGTAATCGTGTTCGTGTCTTTCTAGGCGGTCCCTAGTGGCAGAAGGCAAGTGATTTTACGACGTCTCTCCTGTTGTCCCTTGTTCTCCAAGAGATAGCATCAGTTAGGGGATGGGATACCACCACTTAAGCCAACTATGGGAAGGAGTGAGAATGACCCGTGGGCCTGTTGCAGAGTCTCCGCATACCCAAACCGTGTTCTCAGCCGTCTGATGCAAGGGAAGCGAATGGTGGCCGACTTTATGGAGGAGCCTTGCTAAGTGAGGAAAGGGGCAAGAATGGGTAGCACGAGAGGCATACCAGCACCCAAAGGAGAGAATGCCCTGACGTCTGAAAAAAGCAGAAGAGGGCAGTGAGGAGAGGAGGGAGATGGCTGTCACTCCTAAGCTGAAGCTATAGTGGGAAGAGAGAGGAGGCGGATGGTTCATGAACTCCAAGCATTAAGGGTTGATTTCAAGCGCGAGGAAAATAGAGGATACAGAGGATGGCACTCTCTCCTTGGTCTTCTTTTTTTCTAACTTTTTTTTTTATTCTCATGTGTTCATTGTTTACAGTACAAGAACTTGCATGCAGCACTAGCTATGGTATAAACAAAACCTTAATTTTAAAATACGCAAGTACAAAGGAAATACAATGCATCAAATTGTAAAATCCTCCTAACAGTGTCGGATAGCCAACACAAAGTCCCAAGAAAGTAAAACAAACAAAAACGGAAATCATAACAAAACATTAAAAGCAACCAAAAAGAAAGATAACCTCGGCTGGAGTAAAACTAAAAGCTGGCGTTACGATTCAGGGCGTAAAACCATGGATCGGGAGCTCTATGCGGTGGGGAAAGGGGTCTGGCGGAGGGTCCTAGCATGTAGGTAGCATGCCAGGAGGAAAGCCTGTGGCGGTAACGTTGAGGTACTGTGCCAGAGAGTGGAGGGCATTTTTATTGATCCATAGTGAGCTGTCCCTGCCAACACTCGTGAGCCCCCAGAGGTGGTGCTCACGAGGTTCCTTGCGTGACTCGCAGTACAAGATGGCATGATCGTAGTCCTCCTGATCCTCCTCACAGTGGGGGCAAAGGGGCCAGGGATCATCCATGAACCAGGAGGGGTGGGCAGCGATGTAGCTCTCGCCCAAGCACATTTGGTGAATCCTGGCTGCGAGGAACCTCCCCAGACCCATGAATGGGTGAGGTGAGAAGGTCGGGGCGTACTGGTAACAAGGCGGGGAGGGAAACTGGGCAGCCCAATCTTTAGCGAGGGCAGCTCTGACATGGGCCTTGATTAACTTATAGGATAGGACGCCTTCCTTCACAGGGAGTTGGTCAGGCGGGAGGAGGCCAGGCGAGGCCCCTGGAACAGGGCCTGAGGTGTTGATGAAGGGTAGGGTGGGGTGCGCAATCCTGTCCAGGGGTAGGTGTTTCCTTATAGGAGGGCAGGGGGGGTGGGATTTCTAAAGGAGAGTGGCGTAGACAGACATCAGGCCCCTGGTGAAGTGTCGGTGGTCCGCCAAGGCTCGGAAGGGGGAGGATGCGGGAAAGCTAGGGTGCTGTCTCGCCATTGCTGGGTGAGCCTCCTGAGAGAGAGATACAAGGCGGACAGTGGCCAGTCTCTGTTGGTGGAGGATCAACAGTTAGAGGGGGGGAGAGCCGATTTGCCAGCCAGGATGCCAAGTGGGGTAGAAGAAAAGCAGTTTGTCACCCATCTCTAGACGGTCCTCCAAAACACCGACATCCAGTCCAGGAGGGTGAGGCTTACTGAGAAGAGGTCGACTTCATAGAAGAGGATTGAAGAGATGAGGGACGATGCCAGGCGATGACAGAGGATGGGGGGAAGCCCCTTGCCGGGCCTTGAGAGTCTTTGAATCGTGGTGCGGGCTCTTCAGGCTAGGACAAGTCTTCTCATAAAGTGTGAGGTAGTGCCTTTAGAGTATGAGCTGGCAGAGGACTTGAACTAGTAGCCAAGCCAGGGGATGAGTTTGGAGGGGTGGAAGAGGAGGCCATATAATGGGACCGGGATTGCAGGTGGCAGGACTTTCTGCGCTGGAGTCACCCAGTGCATGAGTTCTGTTTTTGGGATCGAGAAGGACAATCCCATCTGTCCTGCATTCACCAGAAGGGTTTTACGGATGCTTTGTAGTCTTCAGACATTTCTCCGATACAAACCGCAGGCGACGGTGACTGCGAAGTCATCCACGCAGGGGAGGATGAGGCCTGTGGGACTGGGAAATGGAGGGACGAGACACATGTGATGAACAGGAGTGGCGAAATCAGAGAACCCTGCAGCGTGCTGACCAAAACTGGGGAGAAGACTTGGGGGGCCCCCTAGAAGACCAGGCGGCAGGAATGTCCATGGAGGAAGACCCTTATCCACGAGACTATGTAAGGATTAACTGCCTTGGTGGCAAGCCTGTCGCAGAGTGAGGGGGTGGAGACATTGTCAAAACTGCCTTTGATATCTAGGAAGAAGGTCGACACCTTGAGCTTGGGGCGCATAAGGAGCTGAACCTCTGGGGAGAGGGTCGCTGCTCCGTCAAAAGTACTAAGACCCAGGAGCGATCCAGTCTGATGGTGGGACAAAAGGCCCAGGAAGTAGGCAAGTGCAGAGAGGCAGGTTACCATAATCCTCGCGAGAATCTTAGAGACAGTTTCCCGGAGGACTATGATCCGGAACGAGGCTGGCGTGTCATAGAAGAGTTTCACCAGCTTGTCCAGCATGATGTCATTGGCTTTCTTCAGGGGTGGGGGATGGTATCCATAGTGGACAAGCGGTCCAGGGAGGGATGTGAGGATATTGGGGTTTACAGAGTGTACCCTTTTCCAAAACCGAGTACAGTATCTCATCTGGGCCAGAGGCAGAGGATAAGGAGGAGTTCCGGAGGACAATAGCTGTTTCCTCCGCCTAAAGTGCAGGGACATTCCTGAACTCATGCAGGATGGCTGGCAGACTCGAAGACTGTTTCTCGGGAAAGAAATGCGTAAGGAGAGCCTGGTTGATTGCCACGGGGTTGTCAGCCCCAGGTATCTGGGGGAACCTGTCTGGAGGTCTGCCGCAGGCATAGCGCTTTGCAGTCCAGAGTGTCTGGGGGGTGGCCATTTTCAGGAAATTATTCCAATATTCTGTTTTGGCCTTCTTTGTAGCCTTAAAGTATAGAAGCCGCACTTCCTTGTACTGCTGCTGCGATGAGGGGAGTTGGTCACGTCATGCCGTTCAGACTGTAGAGTGGAAAGCAGATCTTTGTGCCATAAGGTTGGAGGTCCACCAAGGCTTGGACCTGCTAGAGGGCCTCTTGTCTGGGGTGTAGAGCCCGAGAACAGCTCTCAGTCTGCCAAGGGCCATGTCAAATCAGGTAGTGAGCATGTGGGGTATCAGGAGAGGGGGTGGGGGGTCAAACCTGATGAGCTTAGGCTCTTACTCAAGAGAAAGCCAGTCAGTCTTCGTCCATGTGCGGGCAGGAGGGGGCGGGCAAGCCAGAGGCTCTGAAAGGATTATAAGGATTGAGACATGGTCAGATCCCATTGCGGGGAGGGGCGTGTCCCATGATCGAAAGTTGGGGAACAACACGCTGTTGGCAAAGGCTAAGTCTATCACCTAGCAGTGCAAATCAGGATTGAAGAGGGAAGTAGGTAAGGGTGCCGAGGGTCTTCAGGAGACAGAAGCCTTCCTGTGCGGCCTTCTCAAAGAAAGGAGTGGAGGCTCCAAGGTCTAAGATTGAGAAAAGGCGACCAGGGTCTGGCGAGGGATGGTGTATGTTAAAATCCCCAATGACCAGCATGGGCATCGCAGTGTGAGGGAAGGCAACCTCTGGCGGGATGGTTTGATAGAAGGGGGAGGAATCCCATGTGCTGTAGAGGGTTACAACCCGGAATTTGGTAGCGGAGGAATCAAAGAAACTAGCAGACGAGTAGAAGTCAACCACTATGCAGTCCCTTGCCTGAGAAAAGACTGGGAGGACTGAAAACTGCTGTGTGGAAGAAATGTGTAGGTAGCAGGCCACTCTTGGCTTGCTATCATTGGGGCAGGGAGGCAAAAAGGCTTTGAAGCCGGCAAACAATGGAGGTCTGTTTCTGTGCAGGGGGGTGTCTTAAAGGGCAATGAGGGTAGGGGGGAAGTCCAAAAGAGAAATGGAATTAAAAAGGGAAAGAAACACATCCCAGCTTCATAGGCGGTTGTGTTGTAGAACGTATATTGGATTATGGGAGCCCGCCTCTAGCGGGGAACTCACAAGAGAGGTGTGACCAACCATTACATGCCTTCCGGCGTCTCAGGCTCCAGGAAAGGGGTGGACAAGCGGGGTTCGGCAGGGCACCTCCTTCGGGGTTTGGGGTCGGGATTGGGGAACGTATTGAAGGGGCATCACCACGCCTAGGGCGGGGTGTTTCAGGATCGAAGGTGGGGAGAAGGGGTCATACACCAGTTGAAGGGCCGTCACCAGAGTCGTTCGTCGTGTCCATAGCTTCCTCATTCTGGGGAACAGGGGACTCCCTGCGGGGAGGAGAGGGGGGGGATCTCGATGGGCATTCTCTAGCGAAAGCCGGGTACTGGCCTTTGCAGACCGCACACATCAAGGCACTATCTCCTTGGTCCTAGTGACCTCCTCATATAATCGCTCTTCATGCCCCTGTGACTCACTACCCGAGTCATGCGCCACATATGACTCACAACTGTGGGTCATGTAAAATCATTTCAAACAAGTCATATGACCAAAATGGTCACATGCGTAAAACCCATGACCTCTAAATGAGGTCACGTGTGAAACCAAACATATCATCATAAATTAGTCATATCACCAAAATAGTCACATGCTCAAAACCCATCACTTCTAAATAATGTCATGTGTGAAACATAACATATCATCATAAACCGGTCATATGACCAAAGTGGTCATATGAGCAAAACCCATGACCTCTTAACTGAGGTCATGTGTGAAACATAACATACCTGTGACTCATAACTATAAGTCATGTGAAAACCTCTTCCTCACTGAGCTACATTTGTGACACCATACTTCCCTGATTTACATCCTATTTAGTATGCATGGGTTGAGCTTAAAATGCGATTACACCAACAGTATCCAAGGATTGCAGATACCCTAGAAGGAAAAGAAGCTGTTAAGAAGAGACTTGCACAAGTATTACCCCTGGTTTGTGAGACAATTCCTAAGGAGTTTTTTGAAAAGTTGTGGAAATCAATACCTGATAGAGTATCTGCAGTTTTGGAGGCAAAGAGAGGCTATACAAGGTATTTCCTAGCATTCTTAACTTTAATTTATATTTTTATTATTTAATTTGTCTACAGAGTTGATCATTGAAGGATGATCATAGACAATTCATCGTTGTTGCACACGGGTATGAACGAACCCATGGAAAATTGGTTGCTACCAGCCACCCCACTACCCCCAGCCTATGGCGCAATACCTAATTAAACTTGTCTCGGATCACGAACACTTCTGACTAGGGGCTGTACATTGTATGAGAATCAGACTTGTTTGTAGGATTTTAAGAGCTTTCACGCTAGTTTTATTATGTTAATATCACTTCCCATGTGCCAGGATCTTGCATTACTGTTTTTCCAATAGCGTGAACACTTTACTACTTTTGGGCGCATATGGTGGCCTATTCCCAATCGGGTGCCCATTCTTGGCTCGGAGACATGAGTAGGGTAGGGTGCCGGTAGTATCGTGGTAGAGATAGGCATTATGTGATTACCCAGGTAGCGGTTGTCTTGGCATGGCCTAATTCGCTTTGTTTGCTATGGTACCGGGCATTTGAAACCAGCCCTCATAGGTAATTCAAGAAAATGCTTAGTAATATGCCAAGCCTAACAGGGTTAGGGTTATGTAGTCTAAAATGTATATCTCTGCAGGGAGACCTTCCCCACTTTTCTTCTCATTCATAGCTAAAAATTTAATTACTTATTCTAGCACTACTATTTTACTGTGCTCATCAAAGTTCCTTTATAGCTTCTCCTCTAACTATATATCAACTCCTCCTCCAGTCACTTCTCCTACTGTCACTCCTTCTTCTCTGATCACTCCTCCTCCCCGGGTCAGTCTTCCACTCCTTATTCCTCCTCCTCCAGTCTTCCCTCCAGTCACTCCTCCTCCCCCAGTCACTCCTCCTTCTCTGGTCATCCCTTCTTCCCCAGTCACTCCTCCTCTCCTAACAGCTCCGTCTCCTCCAGTCACTTCCCTTCCAGTTGTCCCTTCTCCTCCTGTCATCCCTTTTCCTCCAATCATCCCTCCTCCAGTCGCTCCTCCTACTTAGGTTGCTCCTTCTCCAGTTGCTCCTCCTCCAGTCACCCATCCTCTGGCCACCCCTCCTCCAGTCACCCCTCCTCCTCCGGTCACCCCTCCTCCCCTGGTCGCCCCTCCTACTGTTTCCCCTCCTCCAGTTGCCCCTCCTCTGGTTGCCCCTACTCCAGTCGCCCCTCCTCCAGTTGCCCCTCCTCCTGTCGCTCCTCCTCCTGTCGCCCCTCCTCCGGTCACCCCTCCTCTCTCAGTCTCCCTCTCCTCCCCCAGTCCCACCTTTCTCCGGTCACTTCTGACAGGCTCCTCCTAGGTTTCTATCAAGACAATATGCCCTCTCTACATGTCTCCAGTTTTGAAGTAGATTTGTCGATGCGATTTGTAATTCTCAATCTATTTTCCAAATTCCGGTGACTCATATCCAAGACCTGCTTGATAGGCTTGTATTCTACGCATGCATCTATGATAGTGCCCATGAATTGTTGAGTTTTTAACAGTTGCTAGGGGTTGTAGAATAGCTGAACGTAGATCATCAATCGTATATCGGCAATTATCCCTTGTATATCGTTTTCTCTCCCCCCAATAATACTCAATCCAATTCAATTCATAATGGAATATAGGAAGAAATAAGATAAGATGACTACTTCTTTCAATCTCTTCTTGCAGCATACCTTTCTGAGCAACAAAATCTTCTTCTCTGCTTAGAATTTCAGCTGCGCAACAGCCTACTCAAGAAATATCTGTAAAGTTAATAATGCAGTATTATAGATATAGGCAGTAGAGATCTTACTATTCCCAGAACAACTAGGTGGTTGCTCTTTACAGTCTTTGCAGTCCTGACCAGAAAAGTGTTCAGGATAAATGCAGCAAACTTTAGGTTGACATTTACTGCATATACGTCTTTGTTCACAAGAGTCACACTTTCGTCATTGTGCGCATATTTCACTATACCTGTTAGGTTACTTACAATCCTCACACTTTGAACTGGACTCGCAGTCTTTGCATCGCTGATAGAGCTTGCAATTCAGACATAGGTTTTTAAAGCAATGCAGACTTAATCTATCCTTCTACAAGCCTCTTTCCTGTAAGACTATTTTCATACCCTTAGCTAGAGTAGTCTCAGTTCCCGTATGCGAGTCGATAGCCTGATAGGTCATTTCCTGAACCTGTGCTGGGCCTCCATTCATGTAGCTTGGGCGTAAAAGCTTCTGACTTAGCCCACCAGATTTGAGTAACATGGATTGAACTGGGAGTGCATTATCGGCATAAGTACCATGATTGGAGGAGTTGTCCAAAAGAAAAAGAAACTCATATCCAGGATAAATCTTCCTTAGTATAGGTAGAGCAACCTCCAGCACATGATCTACAAGGTCTTTTCCATCTCAATAATCTTCTATCTTTCCGTACTCTAAATATTTAGTTGCATATAAAGGTAATTGTGTATCTGAGTTTGTTCTCTCCTCTTCACTTAGAGACTCTGTAGATAAGCGACTCTATGGTAGGAGGAAATCAGAAACCATGATTCCTTATCCTCTCCCTTTAGGATGTAGAAAATGTCGAGAGGGGCCTATCCAAGCTTGTCGCCATCCATTATTGCTTGAAAAGGTTCACTCAATATGGGTGACTAGAATAATTGGCTGTTGCCCTAGTCCTCCTACAATACAATCTTGTAGATATGCTTTCTTTACCATTGTTCCATCATCTTCAAATTCCACAATATAAGGCCAAAGCTTTTCTAACCTTTCAATAAATCTCTTTCTATATTCCACCACATCTTGTCATTCCTGCCCATCCACATATACTTCCTTCTTGACATCACGCCAATTTTGTCCCTGTTTGCATAACCAACGGCATACAGTTGAAGCCACAATAGCTTTCTGCTTCCATATATCAAGGCTCTCTGTGTCAAGATCATTTTCCACACCAGTACGCTGTAGTGAATAATTTATTCTCTCTTCTATACCCTATAAAATTTATTAATTCAAAGAGCTTTTCAGTATAAATTCAAGCTTTTTTTAATTGGGAAACTCACCTAAAACTCTAAGTCAATGCCACCATCTATACTCAAATCAAAGTTGAAAGTAGTACGTTTCTTAACATAACAGTTAATTACCTCTGCTAACTTTCTTGAAGGAAGTCCTGTCAGATAAATATAAAAATTAATAAATTTCAACTAAAGTATAGTACAGAGTATCTTACCTTCTCCACTCTTTTCCATATACTCTCAAACAGCAAGTAAGATATTCTCATCTTCAAAAATTGATCTCACTTGGTTACCATTTGAACTTATACGACAAGTAGGAATAATTCTCTTTTCTCTCCTACTGCATTCCCAATGAATAATCATTCAGGCTATATGGTGGCCATGGCCACAACAGTTTGCCCCTGTAGGGCCATTGCTTGCCGTCCAGCTTTACATTTTTTTTGAATCAAATAAAAACTATGAACAAGTTGATGATGAAGGAGGAGATGGCCGGTGAGCTCTCCACTATAGCACCTAACTTGCTCACTCTTTCTAGTTAAAAAGTGTCTTAACTCCTTTATAGCTTCTTCCAAATTCTTCTTATCCTTCTCCTCAGCAATTACCGCTTCTCCAGGCCCACCTCGGGGCAATTCTTCCATCGCAATTTGCCTAAATGGGCGATCGGCAATCCCTTCTGCTCCCACTTCTCTACCCCCCTCTGACTCAGCTGCCAGACTGATCCCAAGATCAATGTGGTGTTGAAATACAGCCTTAATATTATAAGAAGTATTCGCAGGAAAGGCAAGTTCACGCTTATTCTTCCAGTGGTTGTGTGAAGTTTTTCTAGATCTGAGGCCATATAACTGATGCATACTGTCTCCAGCCCCCTCGTCTCAGATTAAATCATTTAAAGTTTTTCTATATATTTAAAGGGTTAGTGATTCTGCTTTCAAAATTATTTAATTATATTTTCTTACACTTTCTTTCGATGACTGCCAGACTCATTCACATCCTTACTCTCAACTTCCATTTCCTCCAATAGATCTGACTCATTGTCCGATACATCGCAGTCTGTATCACTCCCCTCTGAATCACAGCTATGATCCTCACTTATACCAATAGTTTGAGGATCGTTCTCATGAAACTCTTTCAGCCGCTGCTGTGCTATTGCTCGCAGGTGTTGAAGTCTTTTCAATGAAACTGGCATCCTGAAATGGCTAACAAGAGTCTCAAAGAGGTGATTGTCGATGAAGCATGTTGGCTCCTTCCTGCTTTCATTTTCAATGTTTGCTTCCTGTCTCCAGTATCACACGTTCTCACTCGGTCTCGGGTAGGTGCAGAATGCAGCTGATTTGTTGGTAATTCACTTTGATTCCCTTACAAAATGCCCCATCTTGAATGTCATTTTTCTTACTAACCAAAAGGCTAGGAGAGAATTTCTTAACATAGATTTATTCAGAGCTTGTTAATTTATAAGTCTATGTTTTTATTTTTACGACATAATGTTGTGATAAGGTGTTGGCGTCATTGGAGTTTTTCCCTTTTCCTTGCCTTGTTGTGGTTGATTTCAAGCGCCCGGCACTATACCTTTCCCCCACCAGGCACAACACCTCTCCTATCAGCCTTCAACTCGTTTTCTTCTTTCTCTTGCAACACTAGCACTGCCCTCACACCTGTTGTTTGCACAGCATTGGACGACGCCTCTACCTACCTCGAGCCTCTGTTCTCCTTGTCTCGCTAAGGCCTCCCCATACCCCTACAATCTTGAAAACCATTGTCATCGTTGTATCTGCGAGCCTTTCCTCTTTCTCCCCTTCCGCTCGCTAAGTTCTTCACTCCTACTACCGTAAGTTGTCGTATGAGTTGGATTACTGCTAGCATACGCTTACACAGTTCTGCCAGATTGGTCTTCTTCGTTTCTTCAGAGTACGGCAACCTTATCTTGAATTGTGGCAAAATCGGAGTCTCCACGACGCCTGGTTGACTCATTCACTTTAGCTCTCCCTTAGTGACCCCAATTCAACTCATACGCGGACTTGTGGTGCCAGTACTCTGGATTAGGGTTATTGACGGTATCATGCTAAAGGTCACTTGCTTTAATACGATACTAATAGTATAGATAGCTTGTTGCAGTAGAAGCATGCCAGGTCCTGTTTTGCTACTTGGCTGGTAAATTTAGGCACTATGGCTGATGAACTCAACCCGCACCACCTGGTGGCTCTAATGAGCTACGTCTTCAGTGGAAATCAAGATGGCTCCTCTCGCCGCTTGGACCCTACATCTGTCAATCCCGAATACGGTGTTACAAATAAACACGAGACAAGCGTTCAAACCTTTCCCATCCTGGACGCCATTGCTAATATATCTGTTTTTCAGGAGAAATCCCAGGTTGTGGCAGTAGGTTTACAACTAAACTCTAAAGAACGGGAAATCCGGCTATCGATCGCTGAGAATGAAGAAGTTAATCCTCGCGTGGTTGACCATCTCAACCGGGTGTGGGGAATGTTGCAAGCCCTATCGAACGAGTTTGCGGTGAAAGGAGGATCGGACAAGAACGAGGAAGGGTCACCGGATATACCTGAAGGCGTGGCCGTGTCTTTGAGGGTAAAGATATTTCGTGAGATATACCAATTCTCCTTGGAAAAGCAGATGATACGAGTAAAGAAGTGGTGGGATCGCCTTCTCAATTTTGTGAAGGAGTTAGCAAAACGCCGTGGAGAGGCCCTGCAAGGCGTTGAGTCAGACCTGGCCGACATTGTGGCTGGGTTGTATTCCGTACTCCAGTTAGTTGATAGTCTTCGTCACAATCCCACACGGGGGCTCACGGACGATGAGTGGAAAGTGGTATATGGCCACAGCATGTGGGCCAACGAGAAAGCAGGACTTGTGCTTGCAGATAGGAATCATTTCGGCTGCGAGATTTTGGCCCAGGAGTTAAATGGTATACCCCTTGTGACCCCCATTACGGGTCATATGCAAAAGTATCCGAACCACCTAGGGACCCCTAGATCTGGGTCATACAGATTCCCGGCATGAAGAACCCGAAAATTTGGGTCTGAATTTAGTGTGGGCACACAGATGTGTACAGACAATCTGCCATACGACGTTTTGCCTCCTTTGTTTAGGTTCTACATGCCGGAGACTTGTATATAAACCTTTGTTCGGGATCGGCACCTCAACGTGCGAGTTATCCGGATACTTTTGCATTTGGCGAGTAGGTTTCAATTTCTAGCCTTCAACCTAACATTGCTTCCGTACTAGATTCGCCTACTAGTCATTCCAAAGACGCCTTCCGGCTTCGACGTGGTCTCGAGAAACTCACTTCCCTGTCTCGCCACGTTGAGTGTCTAATTTCATTTGCCAATTCTCCGCGCCTCCGGCCCGCCTTACAATACCGCATGTCCATTTCTACTGTCCCAAGGCAGACTCGTACCGTAGGATTACCAGGATCACAAGAGCAGTGGAAGCCTATTTTGGAGGTTTCAGCTGCTAAGATACTGCCTTGGCAGGAGTGCGATGGGAGAGAGCTTGCGGAAAGATTTGGGGAGATGTCACGGTTGCATGGCAGATAGTGGAAGGAGATGTTTGCGGCAGGTAATGGAAGGAGACATTTGTGGCAGGAAGGAGATGTTTCACGTACATGACCTATTAAGAGGTCATGGGGGCAGCGCACGAGGCCAAGGGGGCAGCGCAGTTTGATTTACTTTCACACACATGACCTATTAAGAGGTTAGGTGGTTTACGCACATGACCAATGATGCGGTCATATGATATTTTTCATGAGTCACGATTATGACTCATAGTTGTTTTGATTTATAAGCGGGTTGAGTGAAGGACTATAAAAGGCGGCCGGCAGAGCCTGGTAGTTAGTTCTTCACACAACCACCTATTATACTTTCTTACCTATACTATTAAGAATAGAATCTTTTCTACCACTTCGAGAATTCTACCACGATACGACTTGATTATTAGCGTTCGACAGAGGAACGTAGACAACAGTCTAAGAATAATAATCAAGTTCTTGGTAGGAAGAAGGAACGAAGTAACGACACATTAAGGAAGAGAAGTATTGCACTATTACAAGGAGACTAACAGAGAGCTGTTGCCTGTCGCAGGAGACATATTGACACCGGAGAATAGGTAGGATACCTAACATTTGGTTGCGTCTCAAAAGCGACACCCAACAGCAAAATGGAGGCAGAACAGGCAGGAGAAGGGACGGGGACGACCCCGGCCCCACCAGCACCTTTGAATGTGCTGCGCATGATGGGAAAACAACTGGAATACATGGTAGCAGGACTCAGACCTGCACGGACGATGGAAGGACTCAAATTGAGAAATCCCGACATCTTCGACGGAAAACCGACCAGGGTCAGAGGATTCCTGGTACAGCTTAAACTGTACTATGAAGCCAAAGAGTGGACAAGCAAACATGACGACAAAAAAATCAGATTCGCAAAGACTCTACTTAGGGGAACAGCAGAAAGGTGGATCACTCCAATTGTGGAAGGGACCACCCCCAAGGAGTGGCACGAAGGGGAAGAGTTCGAAAGAGACCTCAGAGTCCAGTTCGAGGATAAGGACAAACGACAGGGAGCAAGGAACCAGATCGAGAAAATAGTTTAAGGAAAAAATACGGTTATCAAGTTCTGGCACAACATACCACTGTTAGACCCGGACGCTGAATACTATACACACACCCTGCCGTGACAACTTCTGAGAGGGGTCTACGAAGAGCTACACGAAGCATGGACCAACTCGGACCGAGTATTCAACACGACCGAAGAACTTGCCCAGTGGTTCGCAGAGCTCGAGAATAGGAAGAACCAAGGAAGAAGCAACAGGGAGAGACTGGCCCGACAGCAGAATGGACCACTGAAGGCCATAACGACCAATCAAGGAAGAGAGGCAATCGACTTTGACGCAATAAGAGGAACAGCCCAACGATTCCAGAGACTAGGACAGAGGTTTAGACAAGCCTGGAGACCAATACGGCCGAACCTCCCAAGCATAATACTGGAAGAATTCCGGAAGCGCAGGGACAGCAATCTGTGCTTCCGCGGCGGAAAGGCGGGATATCGAGCAATCGAATGTCCAGACAAGAATGCCAAGATTCGAGAGATGGGGGGCCGGCAATTGGGAGAAATGGAGGAGGCTTTAAATAACAACAGTCCCCAGTAACGAGTGGTCTGAGGGATGGACAACACGAAAAACCCACCAAGATTATACAAATATCGACGGCAACAGACTAAAAGGCACAAATCAACACAACAGATAACAACGATGACGAATCAGATCAGCTGATGATGAAAATCAAAATACTCACAAAAAACGGGATCACCGAAACCAACGCAATAGTCGATTAGGGAGCAACGGAGGACTTGATCGACAGAGAATTCTGCAATACCCACCGGATACCCCTCACGAAGATCGACAGACCGAGAAACATCTATGTGGTTAATGGAGAAAAAAGCAAAGCAGGCCCCATAACCCATGTGGCCGAAATAGCTATGAAAACAGAACCTCATCAAGAAATGATAATACTACAGGTAGCAAATATGGTCAAACATACAGCTATCCTTGGAATACCATGGCTAAGGAAACACAACCCCAATATCGACTGGGAGAAAAGAAGCATCGACTTCGGAAGTGAGAGGTGTACTCAAGTTTGTCTTAACGAATCAGCAAGGATCAAGGCAGTCCCTACCGGACTGGCCCGATGGGAAAACGAATACAGTCGAAACCCTGTGACAAGAAGCGAAGAAGAGGATATTCGGATCCCATGGTTGAATCCTGAAGCAAAGATACTGACCAAAGGGTCGACGGGAGCGGCTGGACACGACCTGTACAGCACCCAAGAGGAAATCATCCCAGCCAAAGGGCAAGCGATGATAAAGAGAGGAATATCGATCGGACTACCAGATGGAACCTATGTATGAATCGCCCCACGAAGTGGATTAGCTACCAGGCATGGCCTAACCACAGGAGCGGGGGTGATAGATGCAAACTATCGTGGAGAAATCAAGGTTCTACTGATAAACCTGAAAGAAGAAGACTATGAAGTCAAGAAAGGCAATCGGATCGCGCAACTGATTGTTGAAAAGATCGACAATAGAGAACTACAAGAAGTAGACGCACTTGACAAAACAGAAAGACAGGATCGTGGATTTGAAGTACCAGAAAAAACACCCCCGAAAAACCCAAAGGATGACGCGTCGATATCAACTTTCTATCAGCCAAGACCTTCGGAAAGCTATATCGCAAGGGAGAACCGACCGGTGTTCTCAAATGGGGTCAAGAAGAAAAGGAAACGACAATTGCGGAGACCTCGACCATCAGTACAAGGTTAGCGGTACAACAAGAAGCAACAAAAAAGAAAGCAACTCTAAGACATCTGGTACCAAGCAAATACCAGGACTTCTTAGACATGTTCGAAGAAGTAGAATGGACGGACTTGCCAGAACACAGAGAAGAGGACCACAGGATCGACCTGGTGGGCAGGGTACTGTTCATGAAACTTTACTCCGTGAGAGAGGAAGAGTTGAAGGCTCTACGAGATTACCTCCAACAGAACCTGGAGAGAGGATGGATACGGCCATCCTCATCAGCAGCAGGAGCACCAATATTATTCGTCAAGAAGAAGGACGGAAAGCTCAGACTATGCGTGGATTTTCGAGGACTGAATGCAGTCACAAAGGAAGACCGGCATCCACTACCACTGATTCATGAAGCATTGGACAGGTTGGGAAAAGCCCAATCCTACACGAAACTAGACATCAAAGATGCCTACCACAATATCAGAATATTCAAAGGAGACGAATGGAAAACAGCATTTCGAACACGATACGGGCTATACAAATACCTGGTAATGCCTTTCGGACTGTCCAAAGCACTGGCAACATTCCAAAGATGAATCAACCCCAAACTCAGCTGGTTCTTGGATATATGCTGTATCGTCTACTTAGATGATACCCTCATCTATTTAAAAACAATGGAACAACACCGGAAGGACATCTGAAATGTTATGCAGGCCTTAAGGGAAGCAAAGATCAAACTAAAACCATCGAAATGCGAATTCCATCAACAGGAAACCGAATATGTGGGGTTTGTCATCAATCCTGATGGAATATGAACCGACCCGGTCAAGACAGCAGCAATCGATGAATGGAAACCACCAAAGAGCATAAAAGGAGTACAAAGCTTCCTGGGCTTTTGCAACCTTTATCGCCGCTTCATCGAAGGATTCAGCAGAGTGGCTAAACCACTATACGAAAAAACGAAAAAGGACACCAAATGGAACTGGACGGACAAACAGCAAACAGGATTCGATAAGTTAAGGGACAAACTCACCGCGGTACCGATACTGCGACACTTTGATCCGAAATTGCCAATCATGATCGAAACGGATGCGTCAAATTACGTCTGCTCCAGGATTTTATCACAATTGGGCCACGACAAATTATGGCGCCCAGTGGCATTCCGATCCAAGACAAGGACCAAAGCCGAATGCAACTATGATATCCACGATAAAGAACTATTAGCTATAGTTCCGGCACTTAAAGCATGGAGAAAATAGGCACTAGGGAACGAACATCATATTAGAGTGGTAACTGACCACAAGAACCTCCTCGCCTTTACCACCACCAAAGAACTCAATCAACAACAAAGAAGATGGAGTGAAACACTATCTCAATATCACATCAAGATTGAGTACCGACCTGGGAAGCAAGGAGGACAACCCGACACCCTTACCAGAAGGCAAGAAGACCTACCGACCAAAGAAGACGAGAGGATCCAACAGAAGAAGAAGATTCTCTTGCCAAGAGAAAGACACTTCAAGGAAGAGGAAGAAAGCGGAGAAAGCGAATCTATCAATGAGATGGAAATAGCAATATTATCCCACGACGACCACACAGAATGGATATGAAGCATGATGGAAAAGGATACCGAAATACAAGCAATCAGGCAAGCTTTAAACAAAAAACAAAAAGAAATGAAGAGAATAGCATTCAGGCTATATGCGGGAAGAGAAGGATACCTTTGGTACGACAACAAGATAAGGATTCCCAACAATGAACCCCTTCGAACGGAAATGATAGGGAGAAACCATGACATACCACAGGTGGGGCACGGCGGAACTGCCAAAACTACAGAACTGATGAGGAGATCATACTACTGGCCGACGATAAGAGAGGATGTCAAGAGATATGTCAAGAATTGCGAGATATGCCAGAGGACGCAGACAGTACGTCATGCGCCATATGGATTGCTAAAACCTATCGAACTACCGGGAAGACCATGGCAATCTATTGCTATGGATTTTATAACTGGACTTACGGAATCGAAAGATTATGATGCAATATGGGCCGTTATTAATCGCCAGACAAAAATTGCCCACCGTATACCCTGTAGAACGGACATGAACACACAACAATTCTGTCACCTCTTCAAAGATCAGGTGTTCAGAATCCACGGACTACCGAAAGATATCATATCGGATAGGGGATCACTATATATGGCAAAGATCTGGAAAGAGATCATAAGACAATAGCACATCAAAAGGAAACTCAGCACCGCATTCCACCCGCAAACAGACAGACAGACAGAAAGGACAAATGCTATATTAGAACAATATCTACGGGCATACACCAATTATCAGCATGATGACTTGGCCGATATGCTAGCAACTGCTGAGTTCGCATACAACAGCGGAAAACAAGAAACAACAAAAACGACAACCTTCTTTGCGAACTATAGATATAACCCAATATAGGAACTGGCAAAATACGACATACTAGCGCAATCGATCGAAACCAAAAATATGCAATAATTGCATGAGATATTACGAGAAGAAATATGCCTCGCACAAGAAAAACAGAAGGAATACGCCGATTGACACCAAAAACCCGATCGCAACCTCCAAGTCGATGACTAGGTGTCGTTGATACCAAGGAACATACGGACCACACGACCATCAAGGAAACAGGATTACAAAAAATTAGGACCATTCAGAATCATCGAATGCATCGGACTAAGAGCATATAAACTCGACCTCCCCAGCTCGATGAACAACACTCATCCTATATTCCACATCAGTCTCCTTGAACCCTACCAAGACAACGGGTTTACATCACAGAAGAAACTCTTTCCGCCGCCCATCGAGATCGAGGGTGAAGACGAATATGAACCCGAGAAAATCATCGACGCAAGACTATACTACAACAAACTCCAGTACAGAGCCAAGTGGACTGGCTACTCGGAAGAACACAATCAAGAGTGGTATCTAGCCACTAACTTCACCAACGCTCAAGATGCCGTTCAACAATTCCCCCAAAGCTACCCGGACAAGGCCAGAATTCTGCCCGATGGAGGACGGGGTTTGGATCAAGGAAGAAATCAATGACGAAGATTGGGTCCAACTTGTGGACCTACCGATCAGGAAAACGAAAGAGACGGAGGAGGAGAAAGCACACAAGTGTCTGTCATGGACACGGTGCTACGATGACACATGCCCCACCCACTACTCGGAAAAGATGGGAACCAATTACTTTCCCAGAAAAAGAGACAGGACACCACCGGTATCGCCCCCGCTGGGCGACAAGAACAAGGTTTCGGGGACGAAACCTACAGGGAGGGGGGCCAAAAAATCCAAGAGAGTCACCAGGGAACAGGACCTAGCACCGTCGGCGATGTCGTCGGCAACACAAGAGGATACGGTGGAAAGCCTGCAACGGGAGCTGATCACGATCTGCGAACAAAAAACGACGGCAGAAGTAGAGTTGGGACTCTACAAAGGCCTGGCTTCGATGTGGGAGCAGAAGGCAAGGGAATGGGAGAAAAAGAATTTGCAGCTGGCAAGAGCAGTGACGGCTCAACAGGTCGCGGCAAGTTTGGCGGAATACAAGGTTGGGAAGGCAGAATCCCAACTGAAGAGGAGGGAGGCGAAGATCCGAAGGTTGGAAAACCTTCAGAAAGGGGGGAAAAGTTGGATGCATCGGATAGGACGCAATATCCTGCAGACGGCAGGAACCGAAGAGGAGGATGAGTTCCTGGTGGCCTAATGGGACTTAGGCCGCGGGGAGAGGGGAGCTATTGTCACAGTTGCATGGCAGATAGTGGAAGGAGATGTTTGCGGCAAGTAGTGGAAGGAGACGTTTGTGGCAGGAAGGAGATGTTTCACACACATGACCTATTAAGAGGTCATGGGGGCAGCGCACGAGGCCAAGGGGGGCTGCGCAGTTTGATTTACTTTCACGCACATGACCTATTAAGAGGTCATGGGGACAGCGCACGAGGCCAAGGGGGTTGCGCAGTTTGCTTTACTTTCACGTACATGACCTATTAAGAGGTCAGGTAGTTTATGCACATGACCAATGATGCGGTCATATGATGTTTTTCATGAGTCACGATTATGACTCATAGTTGTTTTGATTTATAAGCGGGTTGAGTGAAGGACTATAAAAGGCGGCCGGCAGAGCCTGGTAGTTAGTTCTTCACGCAACCACCTATTATACTTTCTTACCTATACTATTAAGAATAGAATCTATTCTACCACTTCCAGAATTCTACCACGATACGACTTGATTATTAGCGTTCGACAGAGGAATGTAGACAATGGTCTAAGAATAATAATCAAGGTCTTGGTAGGAAGAAGGAACGAAGTAACGACACACTAAGGAAGAGAAGTATTGCACTATTACAAAGAGACTAACAGAGAGCTGTTGCCTGTCGCAGGATACATATTGACATCGGAGAATAGGTAGGATACCTAACAGGAGAACATTCATGTGTGCCCAGCCCACTGCGAATGTACCATCATTCAGTACCTCATGACTAGACATGGTGATTCATGGGACAATGTTCCACCCTTTAGCTACATAGGGCTCTCTAAACTCAGTTGTGGTGCCTGCCGCCTCTGGTTAGAAGCCTTCAACAAAGTGGGCCAATGGACGTTTTATACAAGAGGCTCGCATGGAAAATGGTACTGGCCTTGGGGGATGCCCACGGCAGAAGAGTCCCTAGGGGAGGTTACGGCTAGAGAGTCATCGGGGGAGGTTTCATGGGAGAAGTCCTTGAGGGAGACTATGGCAGGAAAGATTTCTCGTGAATACATCAAGTATCTAAAGGAGCGGGAGCTTTACAGATCGGGCTCAGATAGCAGTAGTGCGTCGTTGAGAGGGGGAAAGCAGCAACTAAGCAATACTCACATGAAATCTATCCGTTCCACGCTTGCCGCTGTAAAGCAAAAATTGTTGGATACCACGGTGTAGGATTTAAAGTCCATGGTCAATGATTGAAGTGATAGTGCCACTGGGGGTGGAATGATTTTGGGCTGCACGATATTCGTGAGATCCTGAGATCAAATGTGTGGATAGTTGGTTGGAGGGGTGCTGACCTATTTTTATTTTTCCTTTTCTCCCTCCTTGCTCTTGTGGGTGGAATTTGTGCTTGTTCATTGTGCTTAACTGTTTTCGTTTTTTCTCCTTCCTTGCTCCTGTGGGTGGAACTCGTGCTGGCTCATTGTTGCAGAGGATACACATATTGAAGCTGGCTGCAGGCTTGTCTGTATGTTCTATCTTCTGCTTTCTAGTACCTCTCACTTTTCCAGTGCTATTTGGCACTGTAGAACTGTAAAATGAATTCAAGTAATGAAAATATGTACAAGCCCCTGTATGTACCATGTGGCCAAGAAACTGTATGAGGCCTCTAATGTGCTATCGCAAGAAAGTAATATCACATGTAGTACTGGTAGCTGTTCTCGCTCAGAGTTGGCTGGTGGGATGACTCATTGCACTTAGGAAATTATCACTGTGTGTTCTTTTGGGCCTTTTGGCAAGGGATCATGTAATATATGGCCACGTCCATAATGTTCTTATCCGCTTCCTTATACTCAGGTGGGGGAGTTAATCTGGGAAGATCGTCATAGCAGCCAAACTGCCATAATTACCCTGATAAATAAAAAATCTAAATTGTTCACGGAATTTCTTCTCTTTAAAATCAATAGACTTAGCTGTAACTTATATCAGAAATGACCATTCACTGGGAACATTCACGAACCAACCCTAGTATCGGGGTACCCGATAGTGACCCTGTGACATCAACGACCAACCCTTCAGACTTGGCATTACGGACCACATAGCTTATCCGCGCTGGATTAACGCTGTGTAATGAGGCTAGCGAGGATGGCATTGCAGTCGCGGGATTGTATTGCGACTTCCGCGATCAGCAGGATCAGACGGACGTCAATATCATTGGAGTCATCTGAAAGCGGCTGGTGGCTAGAGAAGTAGTACTGGAAAGGTGCTCCGCATCTCAAGGAATGCCGGTTCCGGTCTCCAGTGTACTAAACCTTACAAATCGTCAAATGATTGTGGAATCCAAAGCTAGCGAATTGGCTAAATCCTCTTCTACGACTGCTACTACTGATAGGTACACGCCCTCTCCCACAAAATCCCAACTCATGGGCAGCTTTAGCACTGCTGCCACCGGGAATCGCAGTGGTGGGCGCGAGGGCCTAGGCTCCCCGCGTGGTTGAGGGAACGGGCACGGTCATGGCAGAATTGGATGGATAACTACAATCACAGCCCTCTATAGGGACCTCGCAACAGTCATCCCAACGGATATCGATCCTCTCGAAGTGGTGGCGGCGGTGGCAGGATAGTAAGTCCGCCCGTCCATGGTGACCCCCGGGTGATCCCGTAGAGCCCCCAGTCCCCCGCCGACGACTATAGGATGGTTCCCCCACCGGCTAATCTAAACATCCGAGGCGTGGAAGGAGCGGAAGGGCTAGTGGAAGAGGGGGTGGTGGTGGTGGTGGTGGTGGAAATGGAAATGGAGCGAGGGGGGCAAAAGGAGGCATTCATAATGCCCAGATTTAAGAGGTTTCCTGATGGAAGCTTGGGCGTTTTTATCTCATTACTCACTTGACTTGTGCTTGAAACTTGGGGGCGTTATCTGGTGGCGTTGGTGCCTTGTCTGTATTTTAGATTGAGTGGATTTTAGGATAAACAGAGGAGTTTCACGAGGGGGTGGTTAGCAATATAAACTTTTTTCCTCTTCCTTCTTGGAGAGTTGTCGTTGTGAGAAGTAGTGATGAGGTAGCGGATACGGTACTGTAGCTATGGCATGATACAAGTTTGGCATATTTTTTTTGCGCACACCCTAAATTTACACCGCCCAGCGTAATTTTACTACAGTAACAAGCCCACCCACCGTCACAACCAATCACTCGGACCGCGTCGGGAGGGGCAGGGTACCGTTGAGGTGATGGAGTTTGTCAAAAGCTGCTTTGATGGTGAGGCGGTTGTCGTGAAGGAGGTTGGGGGCTGGAAGGCTGGCTGGGAGGAAAATATACGGAGGATTGTTCAGGCAAGTCATGCGGAGAAGCGAAATGGGGTGGTGCGTTCTGGTCTGGTTATTGTAACGTTGTGTAGGGTGGCGCTAATGGGCGTGTTCTAGATTCGTTTCGTGGAGTTGGATGAGCCTGTAGAGAAGGAGGTTAAGAATCTTATGAGTGGGGAGAGCGTGGCGCTACTTTGTCTCAGGTTTATTGTGAGGTTAATTCTTATCTGCAGCTTTGATTGGGGTGCAAGCGGATAGAGGGAGTTTTTTTCGTAGAGAAGAGATATTATACCACGTTCTATGGTTTGCTGTTTTTCCCTAATGCGTCTTGCCCCCGCTGACGTTCCCCAAGCCGCGGGCAAATTATCAGTTCCCGACTATTGTTAATCTACCATTATCGAGGGCTTCCTTTTTTTCTTTTCTTTCTCCTTTACTCTCCCGATTTATCACTATGGTTGGGAATTTTTATATCGAAGGGGACAATGAATTCCCTTGAAGCATTTTTTTATAATTAAAAATCTCTTAGTACAATATCATCAGGTGCGCTGGGTCGCATGAGTCCTGAAAACCAGCGTCACAGCTTTGGGCAATTGCCTCATCGTTCTAAAATTTATTTTCTCATTCTTGGACTCCCTTTATCATCGCCTCATCCACGATCCGATGGAGTGCAGTTCATCACTCCCAATCACTTAGAAAAACCCTCACAAAACCCACACCACCCGCCCCAGTTTTGGGATGGTTTTTACGGGAATCTGCAACTACGACCCTATACCCTCGGTCTCTCCCCTTGGCTATCTCCCCTCCCTCCCAATTATTTAAATACCCTTGGGCATCGGTCGTTTGGACACAATAGCCCCTGCGGGTCGACGGCCTACTGAAAATGACAACGAAATTACACCCCGGCCCCTACACATGAAGAAAGTTAAAAATTCCCCTCAATGTCCTGCCGTAAAAGAGGTAGATGTGAACAAGAAGGGAAGGGAAAGGATAGAGAATTGAAGAGGGGGTTTCTTGGAATGAACTTCTCACCGAGCCCTAGGGTTCGTAGTTCTGCGGGTGTATTGGGCAAGGATAGGGATAAAGGTAAACCTGATGGCGAAAGAGATTTCAATGATGCTCGGAACTCCCCGCGGAAATTGTGCTGGATCGAGCCTTAATGGAGCGAGGATGGCCTGGCTAGAACGGCCTTCTGCAAGACAAAGGGCGAGTGACTCTAACCACGGCAACGAAGCTGATCCCCATCTTCGCGTAAATTCTGTCCCAATGGAGCTCGATAATTCAGGAGGGCAAGGGTCGCGCGATTCCTGAAGTTACACCGGAGAGGATGCTTGTGTACTAACTTACTCCGACGATCAATCTCCAGGGGATAAGCATGGGAAGGATATACATTCTTGCGACGGGCAGCAAGCACTAGGGCGAAATATTACAATTCGGCATGGCAGAGGCTTGAGCAGAGAAGATTGGGAACTGTGAATTGGGTTCTCGAAGAGACTACCCCGACAAAGTCCTCACCAAGGGGGTGGAGACAGAGAGCTATGTATTTATTCCAAGGCAAGACGGTAGTCAAGTGCGCCAACTCCAGGAAGAGGGAGAGGAGCGATAGCATATCTTCCACAAATCCGTTCTCAAATACGCTACGCCGGCAGTTTCCCCCGCCGAGCTAGATGCTATAGGTGATGCGGGAAAGTAAGTCGGCGGGAGTCTCCTAGAGAATTTCGTAGCAGGCGATATGTGGCGACTGGATGACTAGGATGGATCAGGAAGCGTTTCCCGCGACAAGAAAGCACCCCCGTCCGTGTCCGCAGTGCCAATGTTCTGGAGATAATTGATAGCAATATCAGTTGGAAGAATAAAACCAAGCCTTAAAAGCGTGGACAGTGGAAGCCAACGATGTTGGCCCTTGACCTGGCGATTACCCCGGAACGGGATACTCTTCCAATACATAGCAGTCAATCTGGGGAGCAGAATGGGTTTTGGATGTCGGTTGAGACTAAGTGGAAAGTTAGCAGTGGTGCTGGATATGCCGGGCAGCCACAGGGTTTTGGTTTGGGCACAGGCTTTTGATGGATCTATCGTGAGTCCCATTTTTATCTGCTTCGCCGCAATTTCTGACAAATGTAGTCCAGTCCGTATACCTCCCGTACATCCATTTCGAGTATGAAGTCGGGAGCGAAATGAATCGTAGAGTCGATGAAAAGCGCGAGGGGTAGAGTCACCATAATGATCTTTCCATGCGTCATGCCCAATACCGTGTATACTCTCAATGCCTCAGGAAGCGTAGCAGGACGACAGCTGCTAGAATATATTATGTCTCTCTATCTCCCGCAGAAGAGCATCCCGCCGTCGTCCCGCAGCATCGGGCAAGTAGTGACGGCCGCTATTAGAAAATTGAAGGCAATGCCTTCAGACCCGACAAGATATCGACAAGCAGAGAGAAGTGTTCATTTATTTCTGCTGACCTCTCCGCTAGGTAGTGGGGCGGTGGATTTACTCCCGGAGGTGTTCATAGGATAGGTGCAGATTCACATCCTTAGTACTGGACTTGTGCCCCGGCCCTGGAACAAAATGGAGTCTTCGGGGTGCTGTGTTCCGTCAAGTACTTCCGGCCCAAGGCCTAATAGCAAAGACAGTCCCAGCGAGCAAATACCTATCATGGTGGAAGAGATTTTATCAACGCTAAGGACGGGGGTGTATCTTGGTGAAGCTCAGAACGTCGTCGTCCGTCTATGCCGCGTAGGGGATTCGCGAATCGGCGAGGTGATTAGTGAAACCGAATACCCCCGCCTCGTCCCGGGTGAAAAACGAAGCCTCCTCATCAAAGTTGATCTAGGAAACCCTACGGCCCTTACTGCCACCCACATTGAGGCTAGAGATCCAACCGGCCACTGGTCCACTGTCGAGAAACAAATTAACTCAACCCAAGCCAACCGTGGTAGTGCACCGCTACAACGAATATCTACTCGGGCTCCTCTCCCGCACTGCAAACCAAACTCTTTGCCTCCCCCGAGAATTCACCGAAGCCGGCAGTCACCCATGGGGAATACGTGTACGGAATTCGCAGCCAGAAGGTGGCGAGCATGTACTCCAATCCAGACCGCGTTCTTAGTGAAATCAAAGCTATTCGTCCCAGTGCGCGGAGGCGAAGATCGATTTACACAATATCTCCCGGGAATTGGTGTATAGGGCTAGGATGGAGAGGCGGTTTTCGCAATCTACTGCAGCATCTGCTGGTAATGGGTTGGTAGACAGTGCTATGAGGAAATTGGGCTTTGCAAGTGACGCCACAGACAAAGCCCTCACATACTACCTTGACGAGGAATTGCGTTCCGACATCTCATAATTTTCTCCTAAGCCTCTCCTCAAGCTCCAACGGCTTCCTCGCCGCCTCGTTATCATCCTTAGGCACAACCTCTTTCACCCGCCACCTCTCCAGTCTCTCCCCCATCTCCTCACACAGTACTATACAAGCCTTCGCCTCGATCTTGCTCTCGTTGATCTTCGCCACCGAGGTTTCGTGCGGATGAGTACGATGTCCTTGCGCACCGTCGTGGCCAAGTTCCAGGACCGGATTTTCGGCATTTTCGTGGAGAAGACTTCTGGATTGTTGCGCTTGCACTTTTTGGTAGGGCGTGGGGTGAAGAGGAGGAGGTTGGAGCGGGTGTCATTGGAGCTGGAGTCATCTTCGGAATTTGTGGGACTGGCGGAGGAGAGGAGGTACCATCGGCTCCCGTGTCTGATGCTCCTAAGGCCTTTTTTTTTAGGCCCACCAGGACTATTAGGGCATTCACTATCAGATAATATTATATAACAGCAACGATGCTGGGCTAGGACACGCGGGCTTGCGCTTCCCGGCGGGAATGTTTTTTTTTTTCTTTTTTCCTGACATCTACCGTGGCGCCAGTCTTGCGCTTTTTAGCCAAGTGCGGCGGCATCGGGCTTGCTTGTTTTGTTGGTTGATTGGTTTGTTCTGTTCGTTTGTTGGTCCGGAATTGAGGTTGTGCAGTTGTACGACACAAGTAGGGGTATTATTCAAAGTTATACTCGTATCATACGTAAACAAGCGCTTTCAGCGAATGTAAGGGGTGGATCCTGCATTAGGGTGCTTTACAGAATTTTCCAATAGTGTTGACAGAAATCGAGTACGGTAACGTATTTGAGAGGCACATAAAAAAAATGCTTAGTTAACCTACCCTAGCACAAAAATTAAGTAGAATACTTGAAATGCGCACAAGAGCCACCCCTTCTCAACTATCATATCTCCCTATCTGTCATCATCATCAACAGATGAAAGATAGAGTAACTTCTTGGTAGAAAAGATAGTAAAAATATTTATTTTATAAGATAACCTCTTAACAAACAAAAAAATGTAAAAATTGGGGAAATTGAAAATAATTTGATATGGCCATTGTGGAAGCTGTTGCTGACAAGTTTTACAAGTCTCCTTTGGCTTTACCCAGCTTGCACCTTCTACTGTTACCTGTTACGGGCGAAGGCGCTCCATAACAGGAGTATTGTATGGTAAGGTAAAGTAATGGTAAATTAACTGTTTCTGGGTGTGCCAGGCTTACATGGAACGGTGGGGTAAGCTAATTTTTGACTTCATTTTTAACTTTGGATACCTCTAGTGCCAGGGCCCGGTAAGAAGTGATCGAACAGTTATCGAAGGTTAACCAGCCAAATATATCCCTGTCCGTTCAGGTTAACTGTTCCCTACTCTTGTATAATGCGGGGTAGATGTCAACATGAGGCTCTGCGACCCCACTACCCCTTGCAATTTAATGGGGTGTCGGGCAGAGACGGGCAGGAGGGTAACTTTTCATTTTTTATAGGCTACTGGTATCGGTACGCGGCTCATGGTGTAAGTAAGGCTTAGCGGCAACTAACAGGCTGTGCTACTTCATCTACAGGCGTCGTGGATAACCTACCTTTAAAAACCGCCGAGTATCATTAAATTTGGCTATTATTGACTTTACTTGGATCCGTTGCCACGGAATTCCCGTTCCACTGGAGGACCCTTTAGCTACTTTGCACCGTATCATACAGCATCAATTCGGGACGAGCAAACGAACAGAACAAACCAACCAACCGATAACCGTGCCAAGACAAGCAAGCCCGTTGCTGTCACACATCACTAAAAAGCGCAAGACTCGCGCCATCCTAGATGCAAAGAAAAAAACGTCCCCCCCTGGAAGCGCAAGCCTGCGGGTCCTAGCGCACCATCGTCGCCGTCATTATCCTGCAGCGAATGCGACACAAGCGCTGGTGGGGTGGAACTAAAAAGAAGCCCCAGAAGCATCAGACAAGGAGCCAATGAGTACCCCCTATCCTCCTTCACCAGTACAATAAATTCCAAAGATGGCTCCGGCTCCGATGGCAATCTCTCCAATGACAAATTCCCCGACCTCCTCCTCTCCACCCAGCGCCCTACCAATAAGTGCAAGAGCAACGGTCCCGAAATCTTCCCGACGACAATGCCGAAAATCCTCCCTCGCACTTGCCTACGACGGCACGCAACGACCCGTGCTCATCCGCACGAATCCTCCGCGGTAGAGTTGGATGAGAGGAATATCAAGGCTAAGGCTCGAAGAGTACTGCGTGAGGAGATGAAGAAGAAGTTGGAGAAGGGCCGGGTGAAGAAGGTTGTGCCCAAGGATTATGACGAGGCGAGGAAGGCGTTGGAGCTTGAGAAGAGGCTTAGGAAGAGAGCGCGGGGGGGGTGACTAAACTATTTGATGCGGTCAGGGCTACACAAGCTGAGGGTGAGGAGGAGAGCAGGGTTGTGAAGGCCGGGAGGTTTGTGTAGATTGCGAAGAGGGAGGAGGAAGGTATGATATGTCTCCCGTATTTGGGCTTTGGGATCAGGAGAAATTCAAAGGAACCCCATGTTGACGGCAATGTCGAAGCAGGGTTTCTCAGTCTCATCCAGTCAAGTGGGAAATCACCACTTCCAAAGGTTTACTTCCAACTACGCACAAACGAGCAATGCATTGCTTTTCCCATGCATATTTACGAACCTCCCGGGTCACAAAATTACCATCAACTCCTCCCAAAACTTTCCAACCAAAAATGGAATTGTCGGGTTTGTTCAAGATATTTCCTGGCTCTAAATAATCCTGATCACTAATTTGGCCATCTCATATTCCTTAGCGTTTATCACTGTCCATGGGTACCCGATTGCAATACTGGCTACCGTTCTAGGTGAGATCGTATACAGCAACTCCGGAGCCAGCCCGCCCTCCATTCACACTCCAATGCCCCCCTCGAGGTTCAATGCCCCCTCCCGGTAGCACAATGCTCCCTGCGGTACAATGCTCCCTTCTCGTACCATGCTCCCCCGTGGCTCAAACCCCTCCCCGCGGTCCTACACCCCTCTCCATCCGGGATCCTGCACATTAGCATTTACCAGTCTACCTATCCACCAAAGCGGTACTCATCGCTAGAATCCTACTACAGCCGTTCATGCCGGGTAAGATGCAGGAGTTGCTAGATAGGTTGGGCATGCGCGCGGGTAGGCGCAGCTTGGAGCACACCGGTACGGTAAAGTAGCGATTGCACTCACCTACGGAAACAGTCCGCCCCATTTTGCTCTTTGCTTCCTCCACCCCCCCTCCCTGATATGCGTTCTCCAACTTAAGTATTCCATATCCCAGTTCTTGCTATCCTGTTAGAAAATGTTAACCCCATGCTACTCCAACTCTACCGTATGAGGAAGAGTTTTATGGCTGGTAAATACAGCTAATGCGTGAATCCCAAGCCTTGCCCCTTCACAAAGCCCAATTATGACCTCCAATCCCTCAATACTTGGTAACTCAAAGACATTAGCCACACAATGACAACGGGCAATTTCGGGAAATACTCCAGGCGTGCGGGGAGGGGCATCTCATTATTTTTCGGATTATAAGACTTTAGGTTAACACTAAAATGACTCCGAGAACGTTCCTTTGGGCCCAAGAGATTATCTTTAGTCAGCATAGCCGCGAGAAGTCTATCCTCCTCAATAAATGGGATTTTAACGACAGCTTCCTGCTCTATTCTTTTCTTCCCATCCTTATCCAGCTCAAAACCACGAGGATAAAAGTCTATGATGAGCGACTTAGTATCGTCAAATCATCCTTCACATAATTAGCTTCGTTGTAGCCCTTAGTCGAAAGAGCGATTCAAATGATATACGCCTCCGGAGCAATCACTTTACTTCGATCGGGCAAAACGCCCATAAGCTGCTCGAAAGCCTTGAAGGGTTTTCAGAGCTTAAAATTCAGATTCTCCCCGAATCCCTTATGAATAATCTATAACGCATCAGCGCCAATTCCATTCATAGCCCAACAATGCCTACCAGATATTCTATGCGAGCAGTGATAGCATAGTACCAAAGCCACGACACTACCCCTCTATAATAATAATAGAGCACCCACTGCATGCCTTCTACATAGTTTTCTGTCAAGTGACCCATTTCTTCTCCCTTTTCTAGAAAAAAAACCAAGCCTGCCCTTGTGATATATCATAAAATACTGTCGGCAATTGAGCACGTCATGCATATCAGAACAAACTTTCTGGCATTCATCTTTCCTCTCGTATAAACCTTGCATATACTTCCTTTCTAAATCACCTTTCGCTTCATCCACCGGAATGTCTGCAACTTGTGTGCTTTGTGATTTTGGCTGAGTATCCTCAAAACGGAAGCGTGGCCCTCGTCCTCTCCTTCTCTCCCCTCTCCCTCCTCATCGTCACGGTTGCTATTGACAAAGGATGTGATTATTGAGCAGGTGCGCCAAAGTTACGGCTCGGAAAAACAACCTGGAGGTCTATAGGCGTAACAGTGGATTTACCGTCTTTCGGGGATCCGTTGACTAGAGGAATATAAGAGTTGAATCTATGCGTTATTAGTGGTATAAAGCCTTGGAGAAGGTCCCGAGAGGGTAGATAATAGAATTGTGAGAATTGAAGCGATACCACCCCCAAGTGAGTGTCCGCATATTATAGCACAAGGCTGTATACAGGAAAATTCTCAAAGGAGGATATAATGATGTTCGAGAGCTGAGAAATCCTTTTCAATCAGGGACAAGTGCACTGCTCAACATCCCTTTACGAGTGCGATATTTGGTTCCCCGAAGCCACAAGTCCGTGTATTCATATGATAAATCTGTTAACACATCTTCAAGCCCAAGCATACCCCTGTAAACAGAATTTGGTATTACATGAGAAGGGCACTTAATTTGCTTATACGAAGCTAGTTTTCCGGAAGTGCCGGGTATGGTGAGATGGGGGCGGGAATGTGTGCTGTGGAGAAGAGGGGAAGGAAGAAGGCAAAGGAGAAAAAACATTCACCAAGCGTGAGGGAAAAACTGACATTGTATAAGTACTGTACTATAGGTTCTTGAAGTAAAAGCAGGAGAAAATATAATAATATTATGATAAATAATTTGTAGATAACTAGGCTGAATGAGAAGGAGTAATAAAGGCAGGAATGAGAGCTTGAAAGAATGAATTGAGAGCGAAGTTTAGCGATGCGATAGTGGAATACTGAAAGCATGAGAGTATATCCGGTGAGGAGCTTGTCATGAGTGTGAAGCTCGGTGGATCTTTTTGGAAGGGCTCTGAGACGAATCAGAGTGATAAACTGGTGAGAGGGGTATTGGTCTTTTGCCCCCTTAGACTGGGGAACTAAATCCCGGCTTTCCGGTGGCTGTTTTGCAGATCCCACGTGTTGATCCTCTGAAGCCCTCCGAGTCGGAAGTATTGGTTGGCTGGTGGAATCTGCTGTTTGAGTATCCTGGCTAACTTCACACTGTTGTTTGATGCCCACATTTCGCATCCCATGAGAGAAGCGTTGGCGAGTTTTTAACTGCAATATCGGGAGCGACATTCTCTTATTCCAAAAGCACTTCCGCGATGTTCTTATACTCACCGCTAATTGCGGATGAGAGGGGTGTTCGACTCTCTTCATCAACAGTATCGGGGGTGCCACGAGGGGACACCAGATCCAGCAGACAAAATGCATGGGGACTAACAACTCCCAGTCAGGCCTCCTGGGCCAGGCATGCATGTATGGTGATATAACAATTAGTACGAGGGGACGTCAACCCAGAATGCCAGAATACGCAGACCGGACGCCATTTATGAGTGCTTCCGGGAATGGGTTAACGAGAATAAGCGAGCTACTGCTAGTGGAGAATGATGTCAGCCCCCGTCCTGTAAAGCGCCGCGGTCGAACACTCCGCTTGTCGGCTGCTAGGAAGAGCAGGAGATATACAAGTGGTGAAGGCGCTTCCAGAGAAGGGAGATGTCAGCCCCAGCGCACAAGATGTGTGCTGTCAAACACTAATCTCTGCACTATGAAGAATGGACACAAGGGGGTAGTTACGCTCCTGCGGCTCCAGAAAGAGTTATCTGATAGCAATGAAGGTTTGACGCCCACAGGGTATAATGTTTTGCGGGGTCGTTAGAAACAACGGAAGTGTTGCAACTCGCTCCTGCTGGCCTCCGGAGATGCAAAGCTCCACCCTCTACTTCATGAGCGCTCTCCGTTTCTTTCTCGCTGGAACTAATTTACCTTTGGTGACTATGCTTGTAAATTACTAGTCGTTGTGGACCGCCGGCAACACTCTCTATAACAGGACCGCACCGCGAAGCTACAGTATCCTGGTGTGGAAGGGTTAGGAAAGTGTTAGATTACTAAGATTAAATTAATCAGTAGTCTAGTGAAGCGTGCACTCGCATGACCTAATTGAAGCCGGACAATATAAGAAGTTTAACCCTGGGTGTCTGGCCGTGCGAATAGTGGTCTAATATACCGGTACTCGAGTACTCACCCAATCGTCTTTCGTCAACTCTTGGTTAGCGCCGGATCACCTAAGCGCCAATACTCATCCAGCCATTGGTTGCAGGGGGACGTTGAGCTGTCGGGCACTCTTAAAAGTGCCCAAGGTTATGGTACGGTTCCTGATTTGCGATCCGATCGCCACAGCCGTTGGGCCGTTCTATTGTGCTCAGGTGTCAGGGTTAGTCTGCGAACGCCAGGGTTTATTCTCGGCATGAACTAAAGTGGCAAATATCGAATAGAAACCCTCGAATAGAGCAGAAATCTTTCGAGGAGTTTTGCGAGTTTTCAACATACTCGAGTACTGTACTGGTATTAGCGCGTACACTATTCCCAATATCCTCTTAGCTCCGTCGCTCCTGCTGTTCGCGGACTAACCTTCGTATCTGAGTGCACACGTACCGGTACTCGGACCGCAGCAGACCGTGACAGAGTAACTCTGTCCTAAGCCAAGATCTTCACTGAGTCACAAGTGATGTTGAACTGCAAAAGCAAGCGTTCGGGGGTTGTGATGCCCAGTCACAAACATGCCATGAGTACCCAAAGCCCTTTCTTCTCTCTTCTCCTCCCACCATCCATCCCCCCCACTTCCTTCTCAACCCACCTTTCAAACCTTCCAATCATCAACAATAACACAGGTGGGCCACCCAGTTTAGAAATACTCAACTCTGTTTGTGCTCCTATTACCCCCCTTTCCTGGCATTATGTTTTTTCTTCCTTTTTCCTCTTCTTGTTTTTTCCACTTGGGATAATCTTCTGCTTTGTTCCTTGATTTTGCTTCTCCAATAAAACCTACAGCCTGGTCTATTGAGGCTTAATTCTTTCCAAGTTCCAACAATTTGCTTATTTACTAATAACTTTCGAAGTAGACTACTTTTCCCGTCAGATCTAACAGAACGTTATCATGGGTGTGACCCTTTCACGACCTATGGTGGATAAGGTACGTGCTGCATGGAATGGGGATGCTTCTAGCCATTGTGGTTCATGATGATGAAAGGATGAAAGAAAGCCTTAGTTCCTGACGCATCTGATAGATATCCGAGAGTGGTGAAGACAACCGTTTGGCCTATGGAATATCGTCTATGCAAGGATGGCGTGTCACTATGGAAGATGCTCATGCAGCAGTTCTTGACCTCCAGAACCCAGACGACCCGACCAAGGCTGGCTCCGAGGGTAGAATAAGTTTCTTTGGCGTATACGATGGTCACTGTGGAGACATGGTTGCGAGGTTCAGCGGAGAAAATGTTCATAAGATATTGGCAAAACAACCTGCGTTCAAGGACTCCAATTACGAACAGGCGCTAAAGGATGGGTTTTTATCTACCGATAGAGCTATTTTGCAAGGTGATTCATGGGTGGTGCCCACCCGCCGGCCGGCCTTTTGTTGGCTCGTTGGGGTTGGAACCTAACTGACGGTTGTCATTTGATTGATTAGATCCCCGGTATAGAGGTGACGTTTCCGGGTGTACAGCTTCTACTGCTCTTATTACCGACACCAAAATTTATGTTGTAAGTATAGCTCAAGAACCCACCTCATGAATGCTAATAGGAAAGGCGAATGCCGGTGATTCCCGAACGGTTTTAAGCGTAAAGGGTAGAGCGAAGCCCTTGTCTTTTGATCATAAGCCACAGAATGAGGGTTGGTTTGGCTATTTCTTGCAAACACTTTTGGACAGATCACTGATTTTCCAAAATTTCCAAAATCTTAGGAGAGAAGGCCAGAATATGTGCTGCTGGTGGGTCTGTCTATGATGGGCGAGTTAATGGCAACCTTGCATTGTCTAGAGCAATCGGGGATTTCAAATACAAGAGGAGAGCCGACCTTCCGCCAGAACAGCAGATGGTCACTGCTTTCCCTGATGTGGTTATTCACGAGGTTTCTGATGATGACGAATTCCTTGTCATTGCCTGTGATGGTGCGGTTCCCCAGGAAATATGACCGACATATGGTTGTTAATGCTGACGGCGATATCAGGAATCTGGGAATGCCAATCGTCTCAGGCAGTTATTGAGTTTGTCCGTCGCGGTATAGCTGCTAAGCAAGAACTACATACTATATGTGAAAACATGATGGACCAGTGCCTTGACTCAAGGGGTGTGACTGGTGGAGTTGGTCAGGACAATATGACCATGACTGTTGTCGCTCTCCTTAAGAATATGATGATTAAGGAGGAATGGTATGATTTGATTGCAAAGCGGGTTGCTGATGGTGATTGATCATGAAAGTATAATCATGAAAGTATAATTTGGTTTAACATATGGTGGGTAGATGAATTCCGCAGACCTGGTGCTCATCCTACCAGCTTTGACGATAGCCTAGATGAGCTTGATGTTAGAGTTACCAGTGTTCTCAACGGTCCGGGGCCCCTGCAGGGCTCCGTAGGGCGACTGCCAAGAGCCCTGGACGGGACGGGACTACAAAATGCGGTCCGTTCTCGTCCGGGAATCCTCAGGACAGCCGTCATTGCTAAGGACGGCGGGCCCTACAATCTGAGGCAAATTAGCGTAGGGGGCTATGGGGGACCGCGGGGGACAACGGGGGACTGCAGGGTAAAATTCCTTGCGCCACTCAATAACTTCGTGTGCCAAGCGGGAGTAGTGGTATGTGTAAAGATAATAGGAGCGCGTTATCATATTCGAACCACCAGAGGTAATCTAACTACTGGACTGAATGGACTCTAGTATGAATACCGGTGGCATCGTTCCAAATATCCAATGATTGCCAGAAGTGGGAAATACATCGGAAATATGGTAGACTCTGGAAATAGAAAAAATCCAACTTTTAATTGGACTTTGTCCAAATAAAAGCACAAAATTCATTCCAATGATTCCTAATTACTTCTCGTGCACAACGACCCGCTGGAGAGAAAGTTTATCACCCAATTAATGGCGGAATTGCATTTCCGTTTCCACCAATCTAAACCAGGTTAAGGCATAGGAATGGAAAGAGAGTGCAAAACAAAGGAAACAATCCGGTAGTAAACATGATACCAATACATAAAAAGAGAGAATAAATAAACCAGAGTGCGTGATCGCTGGTGACTTTCAAGACCGGGACTACTAGCCGATTTTTAAAGTCTCCGGAATGGCTGGGTGTAAGGTATCAGGCCTGTGGGGTAAGTGTTTCCTTGGCCAAAGTGTATCTTCATATGTCACTGGTATGAAAAGCCTAAGTGACCTAGGTGTAAGCGGACCCTCAGTATAAGTGGGGCCATCACCGACATTCCGGAAACTTTAAAAAACGGCTAGTACAGGGGACCGTAGGGGACTGAGGGGGGCTGTGGGCGATGACAGGGACGGCAAGTGTGAGACATTTCCCGCCGGGGACGGTGGGGCCCTTAGTCCTTAACAGTGGGTTGCAGAGCAAGTTCGCAAAAAGATCGGACGGGACGGCACAACGCAGTCCACCGCCGTCCTCCCTCAGGACGGACGGACTGCCCCGTTGAGAACACTGAGAGTTACCAATAGCTCTGTACGTTCTGCCGGTGGAGCTGGCCATATTAGTATACTCAACGACGGATCTGAAGTTTCGACTAACTCAGAGGATGCTGAGGCGTTTGACGATGATGAGCCTAGCAAGGAGGAAGAAAATAATGACGAGGCGTCAGAATGAATCGTTGCAAATAGAGAAGAGGGAGGAGGGCGAGAAAATGAAGGGTGAGTCTAAAACGGAAAAGAGAAAAGAGAACGAGGAGATTGATATATCTTCAAAGACCCAAGGGACAAACCTGGAATTGACTGATCAGAAAAGAGAGTCTACAACTTCGAAGTAGAGCCTCCCATGGTGGGGGCGCTCGGCATAAGGACTGTAGTGGCTGCCGTTTGTTTTCCGGGCCGGTCTTGGTTTCCGTTGTACTTTGCGTTTGCTTGTCTCTTGAAAGGTGCGCAGTTCCCTCCTTTTCACAGTCTGGTTTATTGCTTTTCGGGTTCTCAGTTTCTGTTTCCTTTATGTTCGTAAAGATTGAAATGGAGAAACAGATCTTAATGAGTTTTTTGTTCCTTCGACGTTGAGCAGTATCAGTTTTACTTTTGGTCATTTTGTGACTCTTCCTAGGTCGTTTTCCTGTAACCCGCTTATATCGTACCTTGCAATGCACCTGTCTTCCCGGACGCGTTGTCCCGAATACAGCGGCTACCCCACAGGGGGGTGCGAATTCTCGCCATGAAATGAGGGAGGGGGAGTGAGTACTCGAGTACTTGAAAGACAAAAGGGGTGGAAATGTTTGACGATGATGATAAGCTCGAAGAAAAAAAACAAAAAGGGGGAAATTAAAATACCAAACCTAGGCCACTTGTTTGCAACCTCTTTTTATTTTTATTTTTTACTTTACTTTACTTTCTACATTTTCTTCTTATTGTCTTGTCGATTCTTGGCTGTAGTATTATGGGCGCACATTTCTTTCTTTCTTTCTTTCTTTTTTTTTTTTTGCGAATTAGAGAAAGTAAATTACTTTGATTCTTACTCATGCTAAAATCCCCTGTCGATTGATGGCTCATGTTGCCTTCCTAGGTTTTGTGTGATAAATTCCATTTACAATTTGGCCTACGGTATTGGTGTGAGCTAGGGCGAGATCATAGGGTAGTTTGACAATCTCACGGAGAATTTTCTCCCACGGTGACTTGCCCACTTTGTATATATTGTCCGGGGACAAAATTAACTAGCTCTCAACGGCAACGGCAACGCTCCCCTCCTTATCACCCCGCTCTCTCAACACTTCCTAAAGAAATTGCTCTACACTTACCAAAACCAAACCAATTTGCTTGATTCTTTTCTTCAATAAACTATGCGTCCTTTTCTTCGCAGTCATGCCAAATAGCGTATTCCCTCCAAGCACCTTTCTGAGTTTACAAGGGGACAAATTATCAGGTTACATGAGCCTCAGATGACAAATCACCAAATTTCATACTACTTGACATTCCTCTCAGTACTGTCAAAAGCACATTTGCAAAGAGAGATCAAGAGGGCAAGGAGAATGAAGGAAGAGGAAGACATCCTGAAACTACCAAGTTGCAGGATGATGCTATGGTAGAGGAAGCTCTCAAAAATCGCCATACCAGCTACTCTGAGATTGCTGGGAGAGTGGCTCCCAATGTTTCTGCTAAGACAGTGAAGAGAAGACTTGCACAAAAGCATCTTAAAAGGTGGAGAGCACAAGAGAGGGTTCATTTGGTTGAGGATCTAGCTCAAAAGAGATTGGAATAGGCATTAGCCTATAGGAATTGGACAAGGCAGATGTGGAGAAAGAAGGCAATGTGGGGGGATGAGGTAGCAGTGGAGAGGAGAGGAGGTGTTAGGTGGACGCCTATCTCTAGTATAACTGAGGGAAGTAGGCCAAAATCTTTATTCAGAGAATCTGTCAAGAAAGGCTCGTCTCGATAAAGTAAAAGTAAAGTAAAGATTTATAAGGTAAACAATTTTATATTGATAAGATCTCTTCTCCATTGCTTGGTGATCTCTCACCAACTCAGACTGAGTCGATCTTACTTATAGTAGATAGTGGGTACTTGTAATCCTCCTACTAACTATGTACCACTCGCTTTCTTCTTGAGTTCAACTTAAGTGTGAACACAGTTTGAACCTGAGAACGAGCATACCACTCTACGGGTTTAGGCGCAGTTTCCTGTTAGAAGCTTCCGATCTTCAGCTCGTATAGACTATGCTTGTTAGGCAGATGCCTATTTCTAGTCTAACTGAGGGACGTAGGCCAAAATCTTTATTCAGAGAATCTGTCGAGGAAGGCTCGTCTCGATAAAGTAAAAGTAAATTAAAGATTTGTGAGGTAAACAATTTTATATTGATAAGATCTCTTCTCCGTTTCTTGATGATGTCTGTAAAGCGCAGGAGGCACTTCGATATTTATATCCCACGTCTGAGTGTTCACGGACTACTTCTAACTACTATGCCTCCAAAGTACCACCCTGGTTTTAATACGCAAACGTCCAGAATCTTATAAGTGCGAACACCATCTGACCCTGAAACTCATCATACCCTTTCGCGGACTCGGAATAGTATTCCTCCATTGAGATGACTGCGCTATTTGTTATACCAAACAGCCGCCTCCAACTTAGATGTCCGCATAGACTTTTATATGACTTTAGTCTTGTTGACTATCGTCNGTTATACCAAACAGCCGCCTCCAACTTAGATGTCCGCATAGACTTTTATATGACTTTAGTCTTGTTGACTATCGTCCCAGTCGTCTCTTCAGTCATGAAGTGATCAGGTTCATGCCGGGCTACCTAGTGCCAATCACAAGTGCGAGCCCAACATGTCAACGTCTTAAGGGTCTCCGACTTATCTAGGTCTTCCATTCTGAGCATGCTTCCCCTTGGTCCCCTGGCCTCCATAGAGGGGTCCTATTACTGGGACCAACCAACCTACAGCTGATCTCAGAAGGGTATGGGTGGATTCGGTATACCTTTAGTAGCTTCCACTACTAGGATATCCTCTTAGAGTATTTCGCCGAAAACGTCCCGTCACCTTCAGCCCATAGTTAGGAAGCCTAACCTTGAAGCCTTCTATCTCAATGCGCCTGCGACAGATTTCCTCCATTCCACTTCCCAGACGCCGCCAAAGGTCCTCTCTCATATATCCTGTGAACAGCATGCAGTCGGACAGACGGAGGCGACGTATATGGTGTTATGAAGTGGGCTTCATTGATGTGATATTTTAGTTATGGGATGCAACTCACGAAATCTCGCTAATGACGTGCAGGCCCCATAAGGGGGCTGGAGGGGGGTGTTGGCTTCGGTAAATCGAGTGTCTGTGCGCAGTTACCCTACCGTGGGTCTGTGCACATGTCTCGGATTTCCATATGCCTAACAATGCTGGATACCCTAGACTTAATTACTATCGTTCCAGTAAGCTCTTCCATTCACGAAATGATCAAGTTCGTCACAGGCTGCCTATGCTTCATGCAAGTAAGAGTCTGATGCGACAACATCTTGTGGACTCTTCTCCAGCTATGGCCTTCTACTGAGCGTACTTCCCCTTGGTCCGCCAGCCTCCACAGAGGGGTCCCGTTACTGGGACCAACTAATATACAGCTGATCTCAGTAGGTAGGGTGTCATCGGTCCATCCGTTGTATCATCAACTGCAACTTCTGTACGGGTACTGGAGTCTTCGTCTTCAGTTCTTCATTACTCAACAACCAACGAACCAATTTCTCTCAGATGACTTCCTACACTCTAGCCAGAGTCCCTTCTGTGCTATTGGTAGAAAATCTCATGGTCGGAGGTCTTGTGCCATTGTGCAGGGAGCTCCCAACATGTATGTCCGGTTGGTAGAAAATATCTCATACCAAAATGACTTTGAGGGCGGTGTGGATTGAACACGTGACTTCTTGGTAGATATCACATGATACTTCCATTAAGCTATGAACGTGTGGGCCCCATAAGGGGGCTGGAAGGGGGTGTTGGCTCCGGTTAAATTGAGGGTCTGTGCGCCGTTACCCTAGCGTGGGTCTGTGCACATGTCTTGGATTTCCATATGTCTAACATGAGCTCCCTCCTACCAGGCTTCGCCTCGAATGCCTTTATAACCTTTTATAATTTTCTTCTAAATACATTTTAAAACTCAGTGTGGTCAGGGTGAAAAACCTCCCACGTTTACTTGGCCATGGTAGGAAAACCTTTTCCTCACTATCTTACTTCTGCCCTTCCTGGCATGTCGAGATTTTCATTATGAAAATTATCCACAACTTCCTCAGCGTTTTCCTTACCAGTAGCTGGCTCCCATGTGTTCTCATCTTCTGAACACCCTTGCCACTTGATGAAGTACCACAGTTCCCACTTCTCCTGATAGCGGCCGCCTACTCATTTCCAGTAAGAACAAATCTCGCTTCTTACTATTTTCTCAACCTCCCATTGCAGATCACCGTCAATGTCCTCCGGCTCTCTAGGGGGTTGCTGAGGATTTTCATGAACGGATTCGCGATAAGGTTCCAATAGTGTGACATGGAATACGCGGTGAATATTCCATCGATCGGATATGTTGAGCTTGAAGGCTCCTGATCTGCATCTTTCCAAGATTTGAAAAGGATCGTATAGCTTGGGACTTAGTTTCTTTGATTTCCGTTGGGTACGAATGTTTTTTGCGTTTAACATTACTTTGTCCCTGATCTTAATGTCCGGCTGTTGTTGAGCTTTCCGGTCATAATATTTTGACATTCTTTCCCGTGTCTTTTCTAGTGACCCCCTCGCTTGTTCCTGTATCGTCTTGATCCAGTTCGCATAGAGTGTGGCTCCTGGATTTTGAGCTTCTCGCTCCTTCATCCACTCAGTCTGTGGATGGAATCCGTAGTTTGCATAGAATGGTGACATCCCATGGGCGTTGGTTGTGGAGTTGTTATAGGCATGTTCAGCTAAAGCTAATAGCTGATACCAGTCGTCATGATCATAGTTGACAAAACTTAGAAGGTAAGCTTCCAGAACTTGGTTGGTTCGTTCCGTTTATCCATCAGTTTGAGGATGGTATGCCGTTCATATTCTTCGCTTAATTTCCAGCCCTTTGCACCGTGATTCCCAGAATTCGCCAGTGAACTTTGAGTCCAAGTCCGCGAGGATTTCAGTTGGTAGGCCGTGCAACCTCCAGACTTCTTTCAGGAATGTGCTTGCGATATCCTGGGCCGTAGCAGTTGTTTGTAGTCCGATGAAATGTGCCATTTTTGTGAACCGATCAACTACTACCATTATTTGAGTGCATCCTTGCGACTCTGGTAGCTGTGTGATGAAGTCCACTGAGATGGACGCCCATGCTGTGTAGGGTATTTGCAGTGGCTGCAATAGTCCGTACTTCGCGTATCTAGGCGATTTGTTATGTTGGCATTCATCGCAGTATCGTACGTAATCGTGGACCTATGCCGCAAGTCATTTGCTGCAAAAGTCTCACATAATTATTTCCAAAGTCTTTTCTTGTCCGAAATGTCCTGCAACCTTTGCATCGTTACATCCTTCTGCAATCTTAGTATATAGCGCCTGACTATTTGGTACAAATAGTCTTTGCTTATAATATACTAGATCGTCGGTCAAAGTCCAGTCTTTGGGAAAATCCTTTCCTTCGTCTCGTAACCTAATGGGTTCTTCCCGTCATTGCCTCCATGTTGCATCTGTTCCGATAGCTGCCTGTATCTCGTTTAGGAATTCCGGGTTAAACTGCTTCATACTTTTTTGCAGGATAATAGCATTTGACATTAGAACCTTTTTGGGTACGTCTGAAATATCGTACCAATGTTCGTTGTCTTTAGCCAATGCCTGTAGGTAGCTGATACTAGGTTCCTGTTCCTTGACGATCAAGGATCTTGTCGCTATATCGGTGCTTCCGAATCCCGCGGTTCCTCGCTCCATTTCTTGTAAGTTGTCGACTTCCATCATAACCGAAGTGCTGACCTTTTCTAGCACTAGTTGAGCTATGCGATCGCCTATTGTTATTTGGCAGTCCACATCCTTATGGTTGAAAAGTACGACTTTGAGTTTGCCGGTATAATCAGCATCGATTACTCCTGCGCCAGTGGAGATACCGCTTCGGACCGCGAATCCTCTTCTTGGGACAACTCTTCCATAAGTTCCTTCGCGTAGCGCTATGGCTATACCCGTCCTTATTAGTGCTTGTCCATATTTCGGGACAATGTCATCTTCTATGGCGTACAGGTCATGCCCTACCGCTATTCTTCAGCCCTTTGTTGGCAAGTATCTCTTTTTGCTTAATCTTTTGACCCTAATCACGGGTTCCTTTCCACCTCTTCGAGGTTCCAGATCCAAATCCTTATCTCCATCTCAGTCTTCTCCTTCATCGCCTACCCTCGCTACTAGCGATACCAAGAAATTTTCTTCTTTCAAAATTTTGTGTTCGAGATGTGTAGCTCCTTGCTCAAGACGGTACTCCGGCCGTCTGCTTAATGCGTCGGGCTTTTCGTCCTTCGTGCCTGGTCGGTATACGATTTGAAAATTGTATTCCTCTAGCTTTTGAGCCCACCAAATTTGACGGCCACTCCTGACTTTCGAAGTGAGGAAGTATTGTAGGTTCTAATGGTCGGTAAAGACTGTACTCTGTTTTTCCGTTCCGATCAAGTAGTGTCTCCATTCCTTAAAAGCTTCAAGGATTGGGAGAAGTTCTTTATCATGAATCTCATAATTGCGCTCCACAGAATTTAATTTTCTGGAATGGAAAGCCACTGGATGTAGTCTTTTCTCAAAGTATTGAGAGAGGACGCAACCGCGTGCAAAGTCGCTAGCATCGGTTTCTACCACTGTTTCTCTTTCTGGGAAAAAGTGGTGGAGTATTGTTAGGTGAACGCCTAACTCAAGTATATAACCGAGGGACGTAGGGCAAATCTTTGTTCGGAGAATCTGTCGAGGAAGGCTCATTGTGATAAAATAAAAGCAAGGTAAAGATTTATAAGGTAAAGAATTTTATATTGATAAGATCTCTTCTCGGTTGCTTGATGATGTCTCTAAAGCTCGGGAGCCATTACGATATTTATATCCTGCATCTGAGTGTTCGCGGACTACTTTTAACTACTATGCCTCCGAAGTACCACTATGGTTTTAATACGCAAACGTCCAGAATCTTATAAGTGCGAACACCGTCTGACCCTGAAACTTATCACACCCTTTCGCGGACTCGGAATAGTATTCCTCCGCTGAGATGACTGCGCTATTTGTTATATCAAACAGCTGCCTCCAACTTAGATGTCCGCATAGACTTTTATATGACTTTAGTCTTGTTGACTATCGTCCAGTCGTCTCTTCGGTCATGAAGTGATCAGGTTCATGCCGGGCCACCTTGTGCCAATCGCAAGTCCGCGCCCGATGTGTCAGCGTCTTAAGGGTCTCCGGCTTATCTAGGTCTTCCTTTCTGAGCTTGCTTCCCCTTGGTCTGCCGGCCTCCGTAGAGGGGTCCTCTTACTAGGACCAACCAACCTACAGCTGATCTCAGAAGGGTATGGGTGGACTCGGTATACCCCTAATAGCTTTCACTACTGGGATATCCTCCTGGAGTATTTCTCTGAAAACGTCCCGTCACTCTCGGCCCATAGTTTAGGAAGCCCAACCTTGAAGCCTACTATCTCAATGCTCCTCCCACAGATTGCCTCCGTTCCACTTCCCAGATGTCACCAAAGGTACGCTCTCATATACCCTGCGAACAGTATGCGGTCGGATGGACGGCGGCGACGTATATGGTGTTATGAAGTGGGCTTCATTGATATGACATTTTAGTTATGGGACGCAACTCTTGAAATCTCGCTAATGACGTGCGGGCCCCATAAGGGGGCCAGAGCGGGGTGTTGGCACCCCGGTAAATCGAGTGTCTGTGCGCAGTTACCCTACCATGGGTCTGTGCACATGTCTTGGATTTCCATATGCCTAACGTGAGCTCGCTCCTTCCTGGCTTCGCCTTGAATGCCTTTATAACCATTTTTATTTTCTTCTAAATACATTTTAAGACTCAGTGTGGTCAGGGTAAAAAACCGCGCGCGTTTACTGGGCCACGGTAGGAAAACCTTTTCCTCACTATCTTACTTCTGTCCTTCCTGGCATGTCCGGATTTTCGGAAAAGAAAATTCTCCACAACTTCCTCCGCATTTTCCATACCGGTGGCAGGCTCCCATATGTTCTCATCTTCCGAACACTCTTGCCATTTAACGAAGTACCACAGTTCCCGCTTCTCTTGATAGCGGCCGCGTACTCGTTTCCTGTAAGAACGAATCTCGCTTCTTACAATTTTTTCAACCTCTCATTGCAGATCGCCGTCAATGTCCTCTGGCTCTCTAGGGGGTTGTTGGCGATTGTCATGAACGGACTCGTGATAGAGTTCCAATAGTGCGACATGGAATACGTGATGAATGTTCCATCGATCGGATATGTTGCACTTAAATGCTCTAGATCCGCGTCTTTCCATAATTTGGAAGAGACCGTATAGCTGGGGACTTAGCTTCTTGGATTTCCATCGGTTGCGGATGTTTTTGGTGTTTAACATTACTTTGTCCCTTATCTTGAAGTCCGGCTGTTGTCGAGCTTTCCGGTCATAATATTTCGACATCCCTTCTCGTATCTTTTCTAGTGACCCTCTTGCTTGTTCATATAACGTCCTAATCCAGTTTGCGTAAAGTGTCGCTCCTAGATTTTGAGCTTCGCGCTACTTCATCCACTCTGTCTGTGAATGGAATCCGGAGTTCGCATAGAATGGTGATATCCCGTGAGCGTTGGTTGCGCAGTTGTTATAGGCATGTTCAGCTAACGGTAGTAGTTGATACTAGTCATCCTGATCGTAATTGACAAAGCTTCGCAGGTATTCTTCCAGCACTTGGTTGGTACGTTTGGTTTGTCCGCCAGCTTGGGGGTGGTATGCCGTTGACATTCTTCGCTTAACTTCCAGTGCCTTGCAAAGGGATTCCCAAAGTTCTGCTGCAAACTTTGAGTCCATGTCCGCGACGATTTCGGTTGGTAGGCCGTGCAGCCTCCATACTTCTTTCAGGAATGCGTTTGCGACATAGTTGGCCATAGCCGAGGTCTGAAGTCCGATGAAATGTACCATCTTCATGAATCGATTGACTACTACCATTATCTGAGTGCATCCTTGCGACTCTGGTAGTTGTGTAATGAAGTCCACTGAGACAGACGCCCATGCTGCGTAGGGTATTTGCAGTGGTTGCAATAATCCGTACTTAGGTTGTCTGCGCGATTTGTTATGTTGGCATTCATCGCAGGATTGTACGTAGTCGTTGACCCATGCCGCAAGTCCCTTCCCGTAGAAGTCTCTCATGATTATTTCCCAAGTTTTTTCTTGTCCGAAATGTCCTGCAATTTTTGCATCGTGACATCTTTCTGCAATCTTAGTATATAGCGCCTGACTGTCTGGCACAAATAGTCTTTGCTTATAATATAGCAGATCTTCTGTTAAGGTCCAATCTTTGGGAAAATCCTTTCCTTCGTCTCGTAGCTTTATGAGTTCTTCCCTCCATTGCCTCCAAGCTCTATCTGTTCCGATAGCTGTCTGTATTTCGTGCGACAATTCAGGGTTGAATTGCTTCATACCTTTTTTCAGGATTATCGCATTTGACATTAGAACTTTCTCTGGCACTTCTGAGATATCGTACCAGTGCTCGTTGTCTTTAGCCGATGCCTGTAGGTAACTGATGCTTGGTTCCTGTTCCTTGACGATCAAGGATCTTGTTGCTATATCGGCGCTTCTGAATCTTGTGGTTCCTCACTCCGCTTCTTCTAAGTCGTCGACTTCTATCCTGTCCGAGGTGTTGACTTTTTCTACCACTAATTGAGCTATGCGATCGCCCATTCTTATTTGGCAGTCCACATCTTTACGGTTGAAAAGTACGAATTTGAGTTCACCGGTCTAATCAGCATCGATTACTCCTGCGCCGGTAGAGATTCCGCTTCACACCGCTAATCCACTTCTTGGGGCAACTCTTCCATAAGTTCCTTGGGGTAACCCCACGGCTATACCCGTCCTTATTAATGCTGGTCCATATTTCGGGACAATGTTATCTTCTATGGCGTATAGGTCATGCCCTACCGCCATTCTTGAGTCTTTTGTCCGCAAATCTCCCTTTTTACTCAATCTCTGGACCCTAATTATGGGTCCCTTTCCACCTCTTCGAGGTTCTAGATCCAAATCCTTTTCTCCATCCCAGACTTCTCCTTTATCGCCTACCCTCGCTACTAGCGATACCAAGAAACTTTCTCCTTTTAAAATTTTCTGTGCGAGATGCGTAGCTCCCTCCTCAGGGCGGTACTCCGGCCGTCTGCTTAATGCATCAGGCTTTCTGCCCTTTGTACCCGGTCGGTATACAATTCAAAAATTGAATTCTACCAACTTCTGGGCCCATCGAATTTGACGGCCACTCCAGACTTTTGAGGGGAGGAAGTATTGTAGGTTCTGATAGTCGGTAAAGACTGTGATCGGTTTCTCTGTTCCGATCAAGTAATGTCTCCATTCTTTAAAAGCTTCTATGATCGCGCGTAGTTTTTTATCATGAATCTCATAATTGCGCTCCGCCGAGTTTAATTTTCTGGAATGGAAAGCTACTGGATGCAATCTTTTCTCAAAGTACTGAGAAAGGACGCAGCCGAGTGCAAAATCGCTGGCTTCCGTTTCTACCACCATTTCTCTTTCTGGAAAACAATGGTGGAGTATGGGGGCTGTGGTGAATCGGTGCTTTAGCTTTTCGAAAGCAGTGTCTTGTTCAATTCCCCATTTAAAATTCTTGAGATTTCCTGGCAATGTCTCGGTTATTGGCTTGCAATAGCGGAGAAGTTTTTTATAAATCGTCGGTAGAAGTTAGCAAACACCATAAAGACTTGTACTTCTCTAACCGACTTAGGCGCTTTCAAACCATTATGGATTCCACCTTTCGAGTGCTCATAGACACCCCATTGGCCGCCACCATATAGTCGAGGAATTCTACCTCCGAGGCATGGAAAGTCAATTTCTTCAGCGACACCGCTAACTGAAAGTCTGATAGACTTTGTAAAACTTTCTTGACAGCTTCGATGTGCTCTTTTTCATCCTTTGAGTAGATGAGAATATCATCAAGGTAACACACAACTCCGACGTCCAAGTATTCCTGTAGAACTTGGTTCATCATATCTTGGAAGGTTGCCGGAGCATTAACCAATCCAAAAGGCATAACCTTATATTTGTAGTGTCCGTATCTCGTACGGAATGCTGTCTTCCACTCAGCCCCTTCTTTTATCCTAATCAGGTGGTAGCCGTCCTTAAGGTCCAACTTGGTGAAGATCTTTGCGCCTGCTACTCTATCTCTGAGTTCGGACATTAGTGGCAGGCGATGTTTGTTGAGGATAGTAATCTTATTCAGATTTCGATAATCTACAACTAGACGTAATCTACCATCTGGTTTAGGTACGAATAATCCAGGGGCGCCTGCTGGCGATGGGCTCCGTTAGAACTTTCCTTGTTTGATCATTGTTTCTTAGTCTTCTTGTAAAGCCTTAAGCTGTTTTTCGGACAGTGGATATATCTGCCCCCATGGGGGAGTTGATCCTAGAATCAGTTTGATTTCGTGATCGAATGTTCGTCTGGGAGCGAGTTTATCTGCCGTCTGAGATTCAAACAAATGTTTGTAATTCCAGTATTCTTTCGGTAAGGCTGCGCGTTCCACCGTATTTTCGATGGCTCTGATTCTTCCGATACGCCTGGCATTAGGGTCCCAAGCGACGGATTCGTCATATTCAAACATATCCGCTATTCCTTCATCTTCTTCCCAGCAGTTTTCGTAACCTTTTGCGGAGACGGTCCAATTATCTGCATCTTCTATGTGAGACACTGGGTGTTCACGATGCCACCAACCAAAAGGAATTATCATTCCATAGTGACCTGCTTTAGTCACTTCACACGACACTTCTGAAATGTGTCGATTTTTTCCTATTTCCAATTTTATAGGAAGAGTGTAAGACTTCCCTCCAGAGGCAGCTGACGATCCGTCAAAGCCTAAGATATCAACTGCATTGTCGCGTTCTATAGAGGGAACGCGAAGGTCTTCAACTAGGTCCTTGTTGACAAGGAATACGTGGGATCCCAAGTCTAACAAGACTTTGACTTTGTATCGCTTATCGTGTATATGGAGGTAAGCGATCCCCTCCGGACAGTTGTATTGTTTAGGTTTTGGAGCTTTTAACTCCATGCGCTTAGCGCAGATAAGACTTTTCTGGTTCTTTTGTTTAGGCATCATTGTTGTTAGGTATAGGTAACAAGATGTTTGTTACTACGCCCGCGTAGTTTCGACCATTAAGGTCTCCACGGACAAACTAGTAACTATTTTAGCTCTTAACAATCTGGGTCTACATACTAAGTGGCGGTTCACCGATACGCTATTGCGCACGACAAGATTTCAGGCTGGATGCCTTCTCCCTACACGCCAGACCTAGGCTCATAGCAGATTTTCGGGCGGTTATTAGCCATTTTGCTCCCGTGGTGTGGGGGCTCCCGTATTTCACCGAGTCCTTTCCCTTTAGGATTCAGGTTTATCCGTCCAGCTCCCTCAGAGGGGCCTTGCGCACCAAAGCGGTACATCCCTATCCCACACTCTGGCCAGAAGGCAAGACAGTACATACGTATAATACTACTCAGACTCGTGTGGTAGGTGGAACTGCCCGCGTCTGTTGTCCTCCTGTCGTGTATTGTTATCTGGTAGATCTTGCATTGCTATGTCCCAACTTTTTCTGTATAGTAACTTGCTTTCACACGGGTAGCAGGCAACCATCAGGTGATTCTAGGTACTTTGTGCTGTTGGCTCCCGGGCCATGTGGGCATGTTAACTATCCTCTCTTTCGTTCAAGACTCTCCATATATTGATTCTTGTGTTCGAGCTCATAAGTCCCTCTTGGGGTCCCTTCGCTTAGAGCCTACTTGCGTTGATCCTGAAAGGGGAGACTTGCTTCGCGCCGCTTTGATCATTTTGAGTTTCCACTCCGGTAGTTGCACACGGACTACCCGATCCCCGTCATCGTCGCTACCTAATACACCCCAGCCAAAGGGGGTTCCCGTTTCGATTCCAGCTCCGTTAGGACACTGAATACCTAATTGCCATCGCCGCTGGTGCCAATGAACTGACCTAGGTCAGTTCCTGGTCGTCCGCCAGTTCCCAGATCTTATTTGCCCGGGCTGGGTTCTGGACGGTTGCGACTCTGCGAGCTAATTTAGGCTTTACAATAGCCGATCTTGCTCATCGAATTCCAATTTTTATCGGTCTTGAGCGGACCGTTGCTGCCGATATATGGGCATCTCCCCAACCTGTCTGATAGGCGTGGTTTTTCTTTCCACAATGTGTGCAATCTCCGTCTTTCCTTCGAGTGTCTATCACACTCTGCGCGATCCCGGTATGGGCCTGGGCGAAGTTTGTGTGGGTGGTCTTTGTTGCACCTCCTAACATTTTCCTTGGCTTCTCCAGTTCCTCATCCCTTTTCCCTTTTCGTGGTGGGGCTCCACCTCCCTTGACATAAGGTTTAGTATCCCTTTGTGGTTTCGGTTTAGAGTCCCGTCGGTCTTCTCTTTTGACCTCTTGGACTATTTTGGGCTTGAACGGTTGCTCTCGACCAATTTTCTTTCTGGCTAGCAGTCCTTCTTCTGTCCGTCCGCATAGCCTTAGTGCCTCCTCCCATTCTTGATCCGTCGTATATTGCAGGGCTGACAACCTGCGGACAATCTGTTCGGGAAGTTTGTCTTCAACTACCTCTCTCCAGGATTCCCCGGTCATGCGGGCACGAATGTTATAGTTGTGCATGACTGTCAGATATCGTTCAATACTGCGGTCGTACGTGACTAGTTTCATTGCTCGAAGAGCTAGTCTTTCGGCTTGTACCGTGGCGAATCGCTTGATCATATCATGTTCAAAGTGAGTCCAGGTCGCCCGCTCTGGCTGCTAGGTTTCTCCTTGAAGTCCGTCCACAGCCTTCTGGTACCATATGGTATACGCAAGGACTATGACTTCTTTCGTGTGGCTGAGCGCATATATGACGCGTTCCCAGGCGTCATCCCAGATTCGCGGGTTTCTTTCGAAATAGTCCGTGCATTGCAAGATCCACACATATATATCTTGTGCGGGTCTGTCTTCAAAGAATGGGGGTGGCTCTGATCGTCGCTTAATGTTTAGTGCCATCGCGTTGGCAAGTGTTTCTGCCATGCCAGGCTGTCCTGGTGTTTGTCCTTCCCCTCGTCGGCTAGGCCTTCCTCTCCATCGTCCTCTCTCATCATCTTCATCATCATCGTCACTAGGATCCCCTGGGTTACCTCCTTGGGCACCTGAGGGGGATGCATCAGCGGCTTCTCTGCCTTTTCCCTTTTCCCTGCGTGTAGGTGGAGCGTAGTACTCCTCGTCGTCCATTTCTTGGACTGCGGGTAAGGGTGCAGGTCCTGCAGCTTCGGGACTTGGTGTGGTCGCCAACATTCTGTTTCTCGACTGTGTCAATACTTCTAGAGTGTTGTTAGTCGTATTATTTTGCCGTTGCTGCTAGTCCTAATTTCGGCGGGTTTCCGCCTGGCGGGTAGTCTGATCTAGACATATATGTCCTAGGGTACGGTTGACCTCCCTTTCACGCATAGTGCATTGGGCGTGGAATTCTGTTAATTCTGCCCGTAGACTGAGGACCATTTCTTCCAAAGTCTGATCTCGGGCTAATGCTGCTTAGCTTTCTTGCCCGAGGGTTCCATGTAACCTTGTGGTTACCTCTTCATGTTCCTGTTGACGCCTTTCTTGCGTGTCGATTTTCTTTGCGACTTCTCGCAACATTTCTTCTTGTATTCCAATGCCTTCGCTTTCCACGCCTGCCAGCTGCATCAACAAGATTGCAATATCATTATCGTGGACATCTTGCCCGTCCGCGATTTGCTGTTGAACATTAATTAGTTTTAAGGTATTATCTTGTGTAGCTCGCTGCAAATGTTTGAAGGCGATGTTGGCTTGGTCGAGCGAGCTATCGATGTCCTGCCTTATTCGACCCAAGGTTATCCCAAGGCGGGCAGCCAATTTAACCAAGTTCGCCGCATGGTCTCCTCCGGGTTTTGGCGGGGGACCTGTGATCTCCTATGAGTGCTTGCGGCACTTGAAGATCGGTGAGAAGGTATATCTCCTCTCCGAAATGTGGGTTCATGAGGTGTTGATGGAGAGTGACTCCATATAGCCAAATCATCGGTTTTTTCCGTCGTATCTGAGCGGGTGTCTATTGGTTCTCCCGCCGTTATTCTCTTCCTCGGGTCCTGAGGTATCTCAGCTATCGTGATGCTTTCCAGGTATGCTAATTATTCTAATAGCCCTAGATGAGTGATTACTGGCACTTTGTACCAGATTTCTCGATAACCTCTAAAAGGTTTAAGGAATCTTATGTAAGATATCCAACGCTTGAGATACTCCACAGGTGTAGATATGAAAGGATTCAGTTGGTCCGACTCTGGACTCAAAACCTGAATCTCCTGTTTTTTGAGGTTGAGGATGTACTTATAGTACATATAAAGGTGTGCTTATGCCCAGGCCGTGGGGATGTCTGATCCTCGGATGACTGTGCCTTCTTTTTCTTTTTCCTTCTATGCCGTGATCAGGGAGCACTGGGTGCTCCAGTCGACAAAGTTTTCTGACTCGGTCGAATTCCACTGAAAGTCCCAACCGTGCCAGGTGCGATATATGCGCTTGAATTGATCCCTTGTAGGGATCCTGAAAGGTACTGTGAACCACGAGGGTTCTTACGTATATTCTTCTCCGATCTCGAACAGCTCGGTTTCAAATATTTCTTCGAAGGAATGAATATAGATTGGACAGTGAGGTGCTTCGAAAATGTAATCGAAGTCTGAGGTCAGGGTGGAGTTTGAAGTGAACTCGTAGTTCATATAGTGAGCCTTGGTAACAGGAGAACTATCAATATACTGTTAGGCGGACGCCAAACTCTAGTATATAACTGAGGGACGTAGGCCCGAAATCTTTGATTGGAGAATCTGTCGAGGAAGGCTCGTCTCGATAAAATAAGTAAGGTAAAGATTTAAAGCGTAAAACAATATTATATTGATAAGATCTCTTCTCCGTTGCTTGATGATGTCTGTAAAGCTCGGGAGGCACTTCGATATTTATATCCCGCGTCTGAGTGTTCGCGGACTACTTCTAACTACTATGCCTCCGAAGTACCACTCTGGTTTTAATACGCAAACGTCCAGAATCTTATAAGTGCGAACACCGTTTGACCCTGAAACTTATCACACCCTTTCGCGGACTCGGAATAGTATTCCTCCGTTGAGATGACTGCGCTATTTGTTATGCCAAACAGCCGCCTCCAACTTAGATGTCCGCATAGACTTTTATATGACTTTAGTCTTGTTGACTATCGTCCAGTCGTCTCTTCGGTCATGAAGTGATCAGGTTCATGCCGGATCACCTAGTGCCAATCGCAAGTCCGAGCCCGACGTGTCAGCGTCTTAAGGGTCTCCGACTTATCTAGGTCTTCCATTCTGAGCGTGCTTCCCCTTGGTCCGCCGGCCTCCGTAGAGGGGTCCTATTACTAGGACCAACCAACCTACAGCTGATCTCAGAAGGGTATGGGTGGACTCGGTATACCCCTAATAGCTTTCACTACTGGGATATCCTCCTAGAGTATTTCTCTGAAAACGTCCCGTCACCCTCGGCCTATTGTTTAGGAAGCCCAACCTTGAATCCTACTATCTCATTGCGCCTCCCACGGATCTCCTCCATTCTACTTCCCTGATGTCCCCAAATGTCCCCTCTCATATATCCTGCGAACAGCATGCGGTCGGACGGACGGCGGCGACGTATATGGTGTTATGAAGTGGGCTTCATTGATATGACATTTTAGTTATGGGACGCAACTCTCGAAATCTCGCTAATGACGTGCGGGCCCCATAAGGGGGCTAGAGAGGGGTGATGGCACTCCGGTAAATTGAGGGTCTGTGCGCAGTTACCCTACCGTGGGTCTGTGCACATGTCTCGGATTTCCATATGCCTAACAACTATGGGGCCTGTTGTAAACCGGTGTTTTAGCTCTTCAAAAGCTGTATCCTGCTCAACTTCCCATTTAAAATTCTTAGGATTTCCTTGTAATGTCTCGCTTATTGGTTTGCAAATAGCCGGGAAGTTTTTGATCAAACGCCAGTAGAAGTTAGCAAACCCCATGAATACTTGTACTTCTCTAACCGACTCAGGTGCTTTCCAGACTATTATGGATTCCACCTTTCAGGTGCTCATAGACACCCCATCGACGGCCACCATATCGCCCCGGAATTCTACCTCTATGGCATGGAAAGTCGACTTTTTTTAGCAATACTGCTAATTGAAAGTCCGCTAGACTTTGCAAAACTCTTTTAACAGATTCGACATATTCCTTCTCACTTTTTGAATACAGGAGAATGTCATCAAGGTATCATACGACTCCAACGTCAAGGTATTCCGGAAGAACTTGGTTCATCATATCTTGGAAGGTTGCCGTAGCGTTGACCAACCTAAAAGGCATTACCTTATATTCATAATGTCCGTATCTTATACGGAACGCCATTTTCCATTCATCTCCTTCTTCTATCCTAATCAAGTGGTAGCCGTCCTTAAGGTCTGACTTGGTGAAGAACTTTGCGCCGGCTACTCTATCTCTGAGTTCGGACATTAAAGGAAGGGGATGTTTGTTGAGGATAGTAATTTAATTTAGATTTCGATAATCCACAACTAGACGTTGTCTGCCATCTGGCTTAGGTACGAATAATATTGTTACTCTTGCTGGTGATTGACTCCTTGTGATTTTTCCTTGTTTGATCATCGTTTCCAGGTATTCCCGTAACGCCTTAAGCTGTTTTTCGGATAGTGGATATATCAGCCCCCAAGGGGGAGTTGATCCTGGAATCAACTTAATTTCGTGATCGAATGTTCGTCTAGGGGCTAATCTTTCTGCCCTGTGAGGGCTTCAAAAAAATGTTTGTAATTCTGGTATTCTTTCGCTAACGATTCGAGTTCCACCGTATTTTCGATGGCTCCGATTCTTCCGATACAACATGCGTTTAGGTCCCACGTGACGGATTCATCGTATTCGAACATATCCGCTATTCCTGCGACTTCTTCCACACAGTTTTCACAACATTTTTCGGAGAAGGTCCAATTTTCTGCTTCTTCTATGTGAGATACTGGGTGTTCACTATGCCACCAACCAAAAGGAATTATCATTCCATAGTGACCTGCTTTAGCCACTTCACACGACACTTCTGAAATGTGTTGATTTTTTCCTATTTCCAATTTCATAGGGAGAGTATAACATTTCCCTCCCGAGGCAGCTGACGATCTGTCAAAACCTAAGATTTCAACTGCATTGTCGTGTTCTACAGAAGTAAGGCGAAGGTCTTCATCTAGGTCCTTGTTGATAAGGAATATGTTGGATCCCAAATCTAACAAGACTGTAACTTTGTATCGCTTATCGTGTATATGGAGGTAAGAGATCCCCTCCGGACAGTTGTATCATTTTGGTTTTGGAGCGCCTAGTTCTATGCGTTTGGTGCGGATAAGACTTTCTTGGTTCTTTCGTTTAGGCATCGTTGGTGGGGGGGTGTAGGTAACAAGATGTTTGTTACTATGCCCGCGTAGTTTCGACCATTAAGGTCTCCTCAGACAAACTAGTAACTCTTTAGCTCTAACAATCTGGGTCTACATACTAAGCGGCATTTCACCGATACGCAATTGCGCATGACCAGTTTTCAGGCTGGATGGCTTCTCCTGACACACCAAACCTAGGCTCGTAGCAGATTTTCGCGTGGTTATTAGCCATTTTACTCCCCTGGTGTGGGGTTCCCGCTTTCACCGGGTCCTTTCTCTTAGGACAGCGGTTATCCATCCAGCTCCCTCAGAGGGGCCTTGCGCACCAACGCGGTACATCCCTATTCCACACTCTGGCCAGAAGGCAAGATAGTACGTACGTATAATACAACTCAGACTCGCGTGGTAGGTGGAACAGCCCATGTCGGTTGTCCTCCTATCATGTATTGTTATTAGGCAAATCTTGCATTGCTATGTATAAACTTCTTCGGTATAGTAACTTGCTTGCACATGAGTAGGAGGTAACCACCAGGTGACTCGTGGAACTTCGCACTGTTGGCTCCCGGGCCATGTGGGCATGTTAACTATCCTCTCTTTCGATCAAGACTCTCCATATATTGATTCTTGTCTTTGAGCTCGTAAGTCCCTCGTGGGATACCTTCACTTAGAGCCTACTTGTATCGAACCTGAAAGGAGAGACCTGCTTCACGCCGCTTTGATCATTTTGAGTTTCGACTCCCATAATTGTAGACGGAATACCCGATCCCCATCGTGGTCGGTACCCAATATACCCCAGCCCAAAGTTGTTCCCATTTCGATTCCAGCTTTATCAGGACACTGAATACCCAAACGCCGTCGCTGTTGGTACCAATAAACTGACCTAGGTCAGTTCCTCGTTGTCCCCCAGTTCCCGGATTTTCTTGACTCGTGCTGGGTTCTGGTCAGTTATGACCTTGCGAGCTAATTTAGGCTTTACAATAGCCGATCTTGTACGTCGAATTCCCATTTTTATCGGTCTTGAACTGACCGTTGCCGCTGATATATGGGCATCTCTCCAACACATTTGAGAGGTCTTGTTTTTCTGTCCACAACGTGTACAATCTCCATCTCGCCTCCATGTGTCTATTACACTCTGCGGGATACCGGTATAGGCCTGAGTAAAGATTGTTTGGGTGGTTTTTGTTGCACCTCCCAACCTTTTCCTGGACTTCTCCGGTTCATCGTCCCTTTTTCACTTACGGAGTGTGGCTCCACCCCCCTTGACATAAGGTTTAGTATCCTGTCGTCCCTTTGGTTTTGAATCGCGTCGGTCTTCTCTTTTGACCTCTTGGACTATTTTAGTCTTGGACAGTGCATCTCACCCAATTTTCTTTCTGGCTAGCAGTCCTTCTTCTCACCATCCACATAGCCTTAGTGCCTCTTCCCATTCTTGATCTGTTGTGTATTGTAAGGCCGAGAACCTGCGGACAATTTGTTCAGGAAGTTTATCTTTCACTTCCTGTCTCCAGGACTTCCCGGTCATGCATGTACGAATGTTGTGGTTGTGCATGACGGTCAGATAGCGTTCAATACTGCCGTCGTATGTGACTAGTTTCATTGCTCCAAGGGCTAGTCTTTTGGCTTCTACCGGGGCGAATCACTTGATCATATCATGTTCAAAGTGGGTCCATGTCGCTAGCTCTGGTTGCTGGGTTTCTCCTTGAAGTCCGTCCATAGCCTTCCGGTACCTTACGGTACCGGGAAGGACTATCTCTCCTCTTGTACGACTGAGCGCATATATGACACGTTCACGGGTGTCATCCCAGATTCGCGGGTTTCTTTCGAAATAGGCGGTGCATTGCAAAATCCACACATATATATCTTGTGCGGGTTTATCTTCAAAGAATGTGGGTGGCTCTGATGGTCACTTAATATTCAGTGCCATCGCGTTGGCAAGTGTCTCTGCCATACCAGACTGTTCTGGTGTCTGTCCTTGCCTTTTTCGGCTAGGACTTCCTCTCCTTATTCCCCTCTCATCATCATCATCATCTATGTCACTAGGATCTCCAGGGTTACCTCCCTGGGCACCTGAGGGGGATGCATCAGTGGCTTCCCAGCCTTTTCCCTTGTCCCTGTGTGTAGGTGGAGCATAGTACTCCTCGTCATCAGTTTCTTGGACTGCGGGTAAGGGTGTGCGTCCTGCAGCTTCCGGACTTGGTGTGGTAGCCAACATTCTGTTTATTGACTGTGTCAATACCTTGAGGGTATTGTTAGACTCGTTATTTTGCTGCTGCTGCTGGTTTTGAGATCAGCGGATTTCTACCTGGTGAGTAGTCTGATCTCAACTCATCTGTCCTAGGGTACGTTTGACCTCCCTTTCACGCGTAGTGCATTGGGCGCAGAATTCTACGAATTCTCCCCCTAGACTGAGCACCACTGGTTCTAAAGTCTGATCTCGGGCTAATGCCGCTTGGCTTTCCTCCCCAAGGCTTCCGTGTAACCTCGTGGTTACCTCTTCATGTTCCTGTTGACGCTTATCTTGAGCCTCTATTTTTCTTGCCACTTCCCGTATTATTTCTTCTTGGATACCCTTAACTTCGCTTTCCACGCCTGCCAGCTGCATCAACAAGATTGCAATATCGTTATCGTTGACATCATGTTATTCGGCTATTTGCTGTTGAACCTTAATTAGTTTCAAGGTATTGTCTAGGGTAGCTCCCTTCAAATGTTTGAAGGCGATATTGGCTTGGTCGAGCGAGGTATCTATATCCTGCCTTATTCGACCTAAGGTTATCTCAAGACGGGCAGCCAATCTTGCTAAGTTTGCAGCATGGTCTCCTCCTAGCTTAGGCGTTGAGGCCCTTGATATCCGCTGTGTACTTGCGATACTGGGGGATCTGTGAGCGGGTATATTTCATCTGCGAAATGTGGGTTCATGAGGTGTTGACGGGGAGGGACTCCATATAGCCGAATCAGCGGTTTTATCCGTCGTATCAGGCCGGGTGTCCATAGGTTCTCCCGCCGTTATCCGTTTTCTCGGGTCTTGAGGTATCTTAGCCTTTGTGATGCTTTCCTGGTATGCTAATTGTTCTAATAGCCCTGGATGAGTGATTACTGGTACTTCGTACCAGAGTTTTCGATATCCTTTAAATGGTTTAAAGAATTGTATGTAAGGTATCCAACATTTGAGATACTCTAGAGGTGTAGGTATAAAAGAGTTCGGTTGGTCTGACTCTAGACTCAAAACCTGAATCTCCTTTTTCTCGAGGTTTGAGATGTACTTATAGTATATATAAGGATGTGTTAGGCCCAGGCTGAGGGGATGTCGGGCCCCCGGATGACTGTGCTTGCCTTTTTTTTATCGGAGTCCTAGGTACTCCACCCAACAAGGTTTTCTGACTTTGTGGAACTCCACTCGAAGTCCGGACCGTACCAAGTACAGTATAGGCAGTTGAATTGATCCCTCGTCGAGATCCCCAAAGGTATTGTGAACCACGAGGGTTCTGTGATAAATTCTTCTTCGATTTCGAATAACTCGCTGTTGAAAACGTCTTCGAATGTCTGAATGTAGATGGGACAGTGAGGTGCTTCAAAAATGTAATCGAAGTCTGAGCTGAGGGTGGAGTTTGAAGTGAACTCGTAGTTCATATAGTGAGCCTTGGTAATAGGAGAACTATCAATATACTGTTAGGCGGACACATATCTCTAGTATAACTGAGGGACGTAGGCCAAAATCTTTATTCGGAGAATCTGTCGCGGAAGGCTCGTCTCGATAAAGTCAAAGTAAAGCAAAGATTTATGAGGTAAACAATTTTATATTGATAAGATCTCTTCTCCATTGCTTGATGATCTCTCACCAACTGGGACTGAGTCAATCTTACTTATAGTAGCTAGTGGGTACTTCTAATCCTCCTACTAACTATGTACTACTCGCTTTCTTCTTGAGTTCAACTTAAGTGCGAACACTGTTTGACCCTGAGAACGAGCACACCACTCTACGGCTTTAGTCGTAGCTTCCTATTAGGAGCTTCCGATCTTCAGCTCGTATAGACTATGCTGGATACTCTAGACTTAATTGCTATCGTTCCAGTAATCTCTTCCATTCACGAAGTGAGCAAGTTCGTCACGGGCTGCCTATGCTTCATACGAGTAAGAGTCTGATGCGCCAACATCTTGTGGACTCTTCTCTAGCTATGGCCTTCTACTGAGCGTGCTTCCCCTTGGTCCGCCAGCCTCCGCAGAGGGGTCCCGTTACCGGGACCAACCAACATACAGCTGATCTTAGTAGGTATGGTGTCATCGGTCTGTCCTTTGTATCATCAACTGCAACTTCCGTATGGGTACTGGGGTCTCCGTCTTCAGTTCTTAATTACTCAACAACCAACCGACCAATTTCTCTCAGATGACTTCCTATGCTCTAGCCAGAGTCCCTTCTGTGCTATTGGTAGAAAATCCCTTGGTCAAAGGTCTTGTGCCATTGTGCAGGGAGCTCTGAACATGTATGTCCGGTTGGTAGAAAATATCTCATACCAAAATAACTTTGACGATGGTGTGGATTGAACACGTGACCTCTTGGTAGATGTCATGTGATACTTCCATTGAGCTATGAATGTGCGGGCCCCATAAGGGGGCCGGAGGGGGGTGTTGGCTCCGGTTAAATTGAGGGTCTGTGCGCCGTTACCCTACCGTGGGTCTGTGCACATGTCTTGGATTTCCATATGCCTAACAGGAGGCAAAAGAAGAAAACAGGTATTTAGATATCCAAAAGAAAAGTGGAATAAGGATTATGTTAAACCTACTACTAGGAAAGGAGAGAGAAAGATTAGCCAGATGATGACTGGTTGTTTTTATGGTCAAACTCATGGTCTTTTTTTACCTGTTTTTCCTGATCCTACTTCTACTGGAGGTGGAATGACTGGAAAGTCAATTATTGATGTTTGTAATCAATATAACTTTCCCGGGATATAAAAGGATATCAAGGAGCATGTTGGGGAGGAAGAGGTATTTTTGATCATTGACAATGATAAGACTGACTTGCCTTTCAGAAGATGGCTCAGGAGGAATGGAATTTCTCTAATAGAAATTCCTTCTTATTTACTAGATCTTAATCCAATTGAAAATGTTTGGTCTCTGGTAAAGGACAAGCTTCATAAGCACTATCCTGAGCTGTATCTCCTGAAGAGTCCTGTCAATGAGGTCAAAAATATTATAGAGAAGGCTATCACTCATTGTTGAGAACGTCTGGACCCAAAGGTTTTTGATACTTTGGCAGGATCAATGGTGGATAGGGTGGAAGGAATTATTGAGGCTGATAGATGGTATACTAAATATTAATTTCTACTATGTATTTGCATTTTTTGATTCTCTTTTGGGTTTTCATGATAGTGGGTTGGTGAGGGAGTGTAGTTGTCATCACCGAAGATTTTCCAGCCATTGACAGCTAGTTAATTTTGTCCCCTGACAATAGCTTAATATGCAGAGTGTTCTGAATATAAGCCTCCTCTCTTTCCTTAGTTAGACAAGCATAGCAACACCGAGGCAACCAACTAACATATTTCACCCAGTAATGGGTCACCCCCCAGTGATGGGTCACATATCCAAATTTCTGTACTCCTCTAAAAAGTGAGATTCTGCAACCACATTTTAATCTAGGCTTTTATAATTTATCATGGCTATAGAATGAGGGCAGGCAATGATAAATACAAAAGGTGAGTAGTTTTAGAAAACATATGGTTTTGGAATTCAGCAGAGTGACATTATATTAGAATATTCTAAGTCTCTTTCAATTCTGATATTGCCACTCCTCCCTTTATGCAATAATTGATTGAATGCCTTGTAGATCTGTAGGGGTGGCTGCTGCTGGAGTTGGAAGTTGCAGAATTTGATTTGAGTAACTATTGATTGTAAGCAAGGATTTTCAAAATACCAAAAATAATAACACAATATACATACAACTTGTTCTTCCTCTCTAGTACTTGATTCACCTCCTGAGCTTTCAGAAACAATAGGAGTAACTGATTGCTGCTCCTTAGTTTTGATACTGTTCTTTGAAACCTTCTTTCTCTTTCCCTTCACTCTCTGAATCATTCCTGCTTCAACCTTGGCCAACTTTTTGAGATCCTTTATTTCACGCTTCTTATACAATTCACCAAGAACTTTTGTATGAAAGGGAAGTCCACCTTTAATCTGATGGTGATCAGGCTTGCTTGGCTGCATAGATTCCAGCTGTTTAATTGTTGCTTTGTCAAGAATTGACTGAGTTTGAGCCTTTTCTGCAAGTTCAATTGCTTGATGAAGTAAAACACTTGCCTCACCAACATTCTCAATCTATTAGGCGGACGCCAAACTCAAGTATATAACTGAGGGACATAGGCCAAAATCTTCGTTCGGAGAATCTGTCGAGGAAGGCTCGTCTCAATAAAATAAAAATAAGGTAAAGATTTATGAGGTAACAATTTAATATTGATAAGATCTCTTCTCCGTTGCTTGATGATGTCTGTAAAGCTCGGGAGGCACGTCGATATTTATATCCCGCGTCTGAGTGTTCGCGGAC
>JACCEG010000440.1:0-19891 GCA_014065205.1 Tuber brumale | reverse complement strand
TTCGAGCTCGTAAGTCCCTCGTGGGGTCCCTTCACTTAGAGCCTACTTGCGTTGATCCTGAAAGGAGAGACTTGCTTGGCGCCGCTTTGATCATTTTGAGTTTCGATTCCCGTAGTTGCACACGGACTACCCGATCCCCGTCGTGGTCGGTACCCCATACACCCCAGCCTAAGGGGGTTCCCGTTTCGATTCCAGTTCCCTTAAGACCCTGAATACCCGATCGCCGTCGCCGTTGGTGCCAATGAACTGACCTAGGTCAGTTCCTCGTCGTCCGCCAGTTCCCAGATCTTATTTTCCCGGGCTGGGTTCTGTTCGGTTGCGACTCTGCGAGCTAATTTAGGCTTTACAATAGCCGATCTTGCTCGTCGAATTCCCATTTTTATCGCTCTTGAGCTGACCGTTGCCGCCGATATATGGGCATCTCTCCAACACGTTTGATAGGTGTGGTTTTTCTTTCCACAACGTGTACAATCTCCTTCTTTCCTCCGAGTGTCTATCACACTCTGTGGGATACCGGTGTGTGCCTGGGCGAAGTTTGTGTGGGTGGTCTTTGTTGCACCTCCCAACCTTTTCCTGGGCTTCTCCGTTTCATCGTCCCTTTTCCGTTTTCGTGGTGGGGCTCCACCTCCCTTGATATAAGGTTTAGTGTCCCTTTGTCGCTTTGGTTTAGAGTCCCGTCGGTCTTCTCTTTTGACCTCTTGGACTATTTTAGGCTTCGACGGTTGGTCTCGCCCAATCCTTTTCCTGGCTAGCAGTCCTTCCTCTGATCGTCCACATAGCCTGAGTGCCTCCTCCCATTCTTGATCCGTCGTGTACTGCAGGGCCGACAATCTGCAGACAATTTCTTCCGCAAGTTTGTCTTTGACTACTTCCCTCCAGGATTCTCCGGTCATGTGTGCACGAATATTATGGTTGTGCATAAGCGTCAGATAGCGTTCAATACTTCCGTCGTACGTGACTAGTTTCATTTCTCGAAGAGCTAGTCTTTCGGCTTCTACCGGGGCGAACCGCTTGATCATATCATGTTGAAAGCGAGTCCATGTCGCCAGTTCCGGTTGCTGGGTTCCCCCTTGCAGTCCGTCCATAGCCTTCCAGTACCATATAGTATAGGGAAGAACTATGTCTCCTTTTGTACGACTGAGCGCGTATATGAAACGTTCCCTGGCGTCATTCCAGATGCGCGGATTTCTTTCCAAATAGTCTGTGCATTGCAAAATCCACACATATATGTCTTGTGCGGGTCTATCCTCGAAGAATGGGGGTGGCTCTGACGGCCGCTTAATGTTTAGCGCCATCGTGTTGGCCAGTGTCTCTGCCATGCCAGGCTGTCCTGGTGTTTGTCCTTGCCCGCGTCGGCTAGGACTTCCTCTCCGTCTTCCTCTCTCATCATCATCGTCGTCGTCGTCGTCACTAGGGTCCCCTGGGTTACCTCCTTGGGCACCTGAGGGGGATGCATCAGCGGCTTCCCGACCTTTTCCCTTTTTCCTACGTGTAGGGGGAGCATAGTACTCCTCGTCATCAGTTTCTTGAACTGTGGGTAAGGGTGCGGGTCCTGGAGCTTCGGGACTTGGTGCGGCAGCCAACATTCTGTTTATTGGCTGTGTCAATACCTTTAGGGTATTGTTAGTCTCATTATTTTGTGGCTGCTGCTGGTCCTGAGATCGACGGATCTCCGCCTGGCGAGTAGTCTGGTCTAAACGTATCTGTCCTAGGGTACGGTTGACCTCCCTCTCACGCGTGGTGCTTTGGGCACGGAATTCTACGAATTCCGCTCGCAGACTGAGGACCATTTGTTCCAGAGTCTGATCTCGGGCTAATGCTGCTTGGCTCGCTTCCCCGTGGGTTCCATGTAACCTCGTGGTTACCTCTTCATGTTCTTGTTGACGCCGTTCTTGGGCTTCAATCTTCTTTGCCACTTCCCGTATCATTTCCTCTTGGATCCCTTTTATTTCGCTTTTCACGCCGGATAGCTGAATCAACAAAATTGCAATATCATTGTCGTGGATGTCCTGTCCATCGATGATTTGCTGTTGAACCTCAAGTAGCTTTAAGGTATTGTCTTGGGTAGCCCCCTTCAAATGGTTGAAGGTGATATTGGCTTGGTCAAGCGAGGTATTTATTTCTCGTCTTATTTGCCCCATCGTGACTCCAAGGCGTGCAGCTAGCCTGGCTAGGTTTGCAGCGTGTTCTCCAGGCTTTGGTGTAGTAGCCCTTGATATCCTATGAGCGCTTGCGACACTAGAGGATCGGTGAGAGGGTAGATGTCCTCTCCGGAACGAATGGTCTTGAGGTGTCGTCGGGAAGGGGCTATGTATTGCGGAATCGTCCGTCTTATCTGTGGTGTCGGGGCGAGTATCTATCGGTTCCCCCGCCGTTATCCTTCTTCTTGGCTCCTGAGGTATCTCAGCCATTGTGATGCTTTCCAGATAGGCTAGCTGTTGTAGTAGCCCTGTATGAGTGATTACTGGTACTTCGTACCAGAGTTCTCGATATCCTTGAAAATGTTTAAGGAATCGTATGTAAGGTATCCAACGTTTGAGACACTCTAAGGGTGAAGGTATAAAAGGGTTCGGTTGGTCCGACTCTGGACTTAAAACCTGAATTTCCCTTTTCTCGAGGTTTAGGATGTACATATAGTACATATAAGTGTGTATTATGGCCAGGCCGAGGGGATGTCTGGCCCCCGGATAACTGTCCCTGGGTTTTCCTTTTCTTCCGTTTTTAAGGAGCACTGGGTGCTCCAGTCGACGAAATCTTCTGACTTGGTCCAATTCCACGCGAAATCCAAACCGTGCCATGTACGATATATGCTATTGAATTGATCCCTCGTTTGGATCCCGAAAGGTATTGTGAACCACGAGGGTTCTTGCGTATATTCTTCTTCGAAAGTCTGAATGTAGATGGGATAGTGAGGTGCTTCGAAAATGTAATCGAAGTCTGAGGTGAGGGTGGAGTTTGAAGTGAACTCGTAGTTCATATAGTGAGCCTTGGTAACAGGAGAACTATCAATATACTGTTAGGCGGACGCCAAACTCTAGTATATAACTGAGGGACGTAGGCCCGAAATCTTTGATTGGAGAATCTGTCGAGGAAGGCTCGTCTCGATAAAATAAGTAAGGTAAAGATTTAAAGCGTAAAACAATATTATATTGATAAGATCTCTTCTCCGTTGCTTGATGATGTCTGTAAAGCTCGGGAGGCACTTCGATATTTATATCCCGCGTCTGAGTGTTCGCGGACTACTTCTAACTACTATGCCTCCGAAGTACCACTCTGGTTTTAATACGCAAACGTCCAGAATCTTATAAGTGCGAACACCGTTTGACCCTGAAACTTATCACACCCTTTCGCGGACTCGGAATAGTATTCCTCCGTTGAGATGACTGCGCTATTTGTTATACCAAACAGCCGCCTCCAACTTAGATGTCCGCATAGACTTTTATATGACTTTAGTCTTGTTGACTATCGTCCAGTCGTCTCTTCGGTCATGAAGTGATCAGGTTCATGCCGGGCCACCTAGTGCCAATCGCAAGTCCGAGCCCGACGTGTCAGCGTCTTAAGGGTCTCCGACTTATCTAGGTCTTCCATTCTGAGCGTGCTTCCCCTTGGTCCGCCGGCCTCCGTAGAGGGGTCCTATTACTAGGACCAACCAACCTACAGCTGATCTCAGAAGGGTATGGGTGGATTCGGTATACCCCTAATAGCTTCCGCCACTGGGATATCCTCTTGGAGTATTTCGCCGAAAACGTCCTGTCACTTTCGGCCCATAATTAGGAAGCCTAACTCTGAAGCCTACTATCTCAATGCGCCTCCCACGGATTCCCTCCGTTCCACTTCCCAGATGTCGCCAAAGGTCCCCTCTCATATATCCTGCGAACAGAATGCGGTCGGACGGACGGCGGCGACGTATATGGTGTTATGAAGTGGGCTTCATTGATGTGACATTTTAGTTATGGGACGCAACTCTCGAAATCTCGCGAATGACGTGCGGGCCCCATAAGCGGGCCGGAGGGGGGTGTTGGCACTCCGGTAAATTGAGGGTCTGTGCGCAGTTACCCTACCGTGGGTCTGTGCACATGTCTCGGATTTCCATATGCCTAACACAATCCCAGCTGCCTTTTTTCTGATCTCCTGAACCTCCTGAGCTCTGCCATCTCTTCCTCCCAAGGGGAAAAGGCCAGAATACCTTGCTGAGAGGGGAATAGCTGGGGTAGCATTGAGTTGAAGGTTGGGATTTTGAAGAATAAGTTGACGATTGAATGGAATCATTCCACTTACTCACCAAGCAGACAGCACATTCTCTCATGTCATAGCCTTCTCTCTTGCTCTTTGTAGCATTGGATAGAAGTCTCCTTTACGCATCCTCCAAAAGGGCCCATAGTTGTGTTGAAAGTCTTCCAGCTCTTGTTTATAATAGTTCCTTAATGGGGAAAACAATCCAATATCCAAGGGCTGCAGGATATGAGTGGTATTAGCAGAGAGGTAGATGAGGTGTACATGGTTGATGAGAGCATGTTCAATAAATTTGATGTTGTTGACATGTAAGCTATAGCCATCCAGAACCAGGATCCTGTACTCTGCAATTCCCTTAGCCGGACATGAACGAGGTTTAAAGATTTGATCAAACCACCCAATGGCAATTTCTGATGAGGTATATCCTGCCTTGGAGTAGGTAAAGAAGGCATCGCTATCAATCTCATAATTGATATTTGAATGGTGGCCCATGAGATGTGCTGTAGAAGAGTGAATAACAAGTGATGCCAATACTTTCCCATCACTGGCTACCCTCTCAATGACTGTAACCCAGTTTCTCTTGCCATCCTGCATTATCTTAGGATTCGGTCTACCCGTATAGCAAAGAACAGTGCCACCATTACCCAATCCCATTGCAAATCCTTTCTCATTTGTATTCCAAACATTTTCTGAAATGACATGATATTTGCTCTTCAACAGATAAAATCTTTCCAGATGCTTCTTTAGGATAGAAACATCTGTAGCAAGGACTCGTTGCTTGTCAATACTCTTTCCAACTTTGCTTTGAATACCTGAGTGTCTGTGAACAAACCAATCAACCCACCCCTTTCCAATTTCTCCAACTCTTTCTTTGGCTTTTAAAATTTCATAAACCATTTGTAAAACATGTCTCCGGTGAAGGAGAATCCCACAATCATTATAATCTTCAATCCTTTGCACTATCACCTTATCCTCAATGTGGGTGAGCTACTGCTGGCTTTCATAGGCGATCTTTCTTGCAGTTGTACAGCCTTTCAGTTAATTTTGGAGGGTTATATTAAAATCTCCAAAGGTTTCAGCTAAATATCGTATTGAGACATCAGGATCCTCTTCTTTGGCTGCAATGGCTGCCTGAAGACGATCCTCCAGGTCCTGCTTCTTGTTTGACATTTTGGTACTGTGTTGATTTTTTGCGAAATTTGGTCAGGAAAGGGTGTTAGTTGTATTGTACGAGTAATGGAGTCTGAAGTTTAAAAGATAACAAACATTTGAGGCTCTTGCTCAACCTCAAATATTGCCCTAATTATTTATGGATTTTAGGTCTCGTAGAATATTACCTATACTATTACCTTGAAAAATATCAGACTTTTTCCATGACCTGTTCTTTTTATTTATTACAATTTCATACACAATCATAATATCTCACTTGTACTATTTACAGATGTGAAAATTAAATAAACTTTTCAAAAATGAGCAGGCTAGTTTAAGAGCCTAAAGACAATTTGGAAATTGAATTTGAATAGGATCTGATCATTTTTACCCCCTAAAATCATTGGTTTGTCAAACAAGATTGTGGTAAGAGAGTGACCCATTACTAGGGGGTGACCCATTACTGGGTGAAATACGTTAACGAATAACCTGCTGCCACCTGTAGCAATTAGTCAGTATGTCCCAACAGTCAATCTGAAGTACTGGAGTATGAGTTCTGGTACCCACAGTTGATCAAACATCACCACTGCCTCTGTGAAATTATAGTATTCACTATTTTCTTTTCTTTGACTTTTTGATCTTACTATCTATTGAGCGACGAGATATGTAGGTAAAAGGCTGTCAACAGGATTATATATGGGCAGGGCAGAGTATAAAGGGCCGTGAAACAACTCGGGATGAGTGCATGCAAATTATCACTTTACGTGATAAGGCAGGTATGACCTGGAAGGTAGGTGTTGAAGTCGCTAAATAAAAAAAAGATAAGCAACTCACAAAAGACAGAATATTGCATTTCAGATGAATTTGGACTTCCGAACATGCCACAAAATATATTAGAGAGCCATACTATGGGGCTCACCATCGAACCAGTCGCGATCTGGCCGCCCCATGATTATTAATGACGCCAAGAAAGTCTGGCTGTATGCCTTCGTCACACAAGATAAACACACTCGGCATCTGCAGTGGGAGGTTATCATTGAGCTAGATTATAATTGCTCAGTACCAACTCTGAGAGATGTTATGGCATCCATGGGATATCACAAGTGTCTTCTGCGTAAAAAGTAAGTTTTATTTTAATTCTTCTACTGGCATAGTTGGACCTTACACTAGGACACTGGAGCTGCTTTTCCTAGGATTATCCTGTATTTTTTCTCTGCTCAGCGGGGTGCTGAAAGACTGTTGTTTACTGTGCTTTTTTACTGTGTTTTTTTCCTATAATCTGAGGGAGGGAATTCTAGACGTCTTAGCATGAGGTTCAATTATTCTAGTTGTTACAGTAGTCTCACTAGTATTCTTCTAACGAATATTTTTAAAGGTGGGGTATACGTCGTCAGAATAAACCGAAATGTGTGGCGTGGTGCCAGGCACACTTGGAGTGGTCGGAGGAGGAATGGAACCGAGTTGTTTGGACTGACGCGTCAACTTTCAGTACAGTAGTGTTCTCACATCGGCCTTGGGTAACTCGACTTCCTGAGGAGGAATTTCATCCAGACTGTGTCAACGAGGTTTGGCGGTCTGGGAGGAAAAGCATCATGGTCTGGGGTGCTTTTTGTGGTGAGATCAGGTCTGAGCTATATATTGTCCCTCCAGGCAGTACTATGAACTCGCAAAAATACAGAGACAATGTCATGATGCCATACTTGATACCATTTTGGCATCAGACATGCGAGTAATATGGCTGGACAAAGGTGGCGGAGGACAACGCTCCCGGGCATCAAGGTTATGCAAAAGCCTACCGGGTACAAAATGGGATTGACTATATTCCTTGGCCTCCACAATCCCCTGATTTAAACCTGATTGAGGCTTTATGGGCAGAAATGGAGACAGAACTAGGGCAGATTCATGAGCGGGCCTCAGATGAAGAAACTTTAATTACTATGCTACAGATAGCATGGAGGAACATCATGGCTGAGAGGCAGTTACAGCTTATTAGAAGTATGCGAAGGCGACTAGAGGCTGTAATTGAGGTCGGTGGTAATGCTACTCCATATTAAATTTGTAGAATAGAAGCCGCTCTTCTCACTATGGAGGAGTGCCAAGAGTTCGACAGACTTTTTTCCATCACCAAATTATGAAGCAATCAACCAATAGTGCATGCAGGCAACTTGCATGCCCATAGTAAACTCAGCCTATAAGCATAGAGTTCGACAGACTTTTGCGCACACCCTAAGTACTGAACGGCGCTTGGGCATGGTAATCATTGGCTTGCGGTTCCGCCAATCGCGACTGGGCATGCATTTGCCGTTCTTGTGTGTAGCCCCGCTCTTGGAAATCTTAAAAAGAGAAACGGATCCGAAAAGATTCCCTCTATGAGCAGTTGCTGTCTCCCGCCTCTTACAACCGAATAAATGATATTGACCGCCTCATACCCGAATTCACTGTCAAAAAGCATAACTCAAAAGCGCCCGAAGCTCCACAGACTGCCCACCATAAAACCGAAGGCCTGTTCTGGTTTATCCTTCACTGCTGAAAGATAGCGATCTTTCATAGCCACACCTTTACACTTCCCCTCTTAGGTCCACAACATCTGTCAAGAAAAGAAATGGCAGAATCCATCGGTCTGGCTGCTAGTGTCGTTACTCTCATTCAACTAAGCTTGAAGGTTGGCGAACTTTGCTATGACTACTGCAAGACAGTCAAAGGGAGCCAACAAGATTTCAAAAAATTGGGGGACGAGATTGCAAGCATCCATCAATTGCTCGAGGAAATCCGAAGCCTTGCCAGCGGAGACGATAAGAATAACCCACAGTATCCTCGGCTCCTTGAATGGACAAAAAACCCAAGTTTGGAAGATTACAAGACAGCTCTGGAGGAGTTGAAGGAAAAATTAGATGTCCCGGGAAGGAGGGAATCCACGAAGATGTTGGCTTGGCCTTTTCAGAAACAGAAAATGGAGCGTTACCTGGTCTTGCTTGAAGGGCAGAGATCGCAGCTCCAACTGTTGTTAACAACTGCCACAACGTAGGTTATCCATTCTTCTGTACCCGAGAATCTAACTTCTCTACTCTCGTTTATTTTTTTCGGGTGGCGACGCTAACTAGTTCAGGAAGACGGCAACGCAAATATTGCGAAAACTAGATGGTTGTTGGTCACATTATCCCTAATCCTGCCAATCATTTTCTTTGCTAACATCAGGTATTTCTGATATTCCAGACAAAGAATTCCGGGGAGTCCTAAGGTGGCTTAATGTCGTTGATCCAGCCTCTAACTATTCATCTGCAATCGATGTTCGTGAACCCGGTACGGGAAATTGGCTACTCGAGGGAGACGAGTACAGAGAGTGGAAGGGAGGTAGAGGGGGGGTTCTCTGGCTCTACGGTATACGTAAGTCCGGAGATTAGTGAAACCTTGTGCTTCAAAGAATGTCATTAACATTTGCGTCTTGTAGCCGGATGTGGCAAGACTGTCCTGAGGTGTGAAGTTGACCCGGTATCTAGAGGTGCAATATGATTTCTTCATTGCTGACTCACGTTAGTGCTGCCGCAATTGAGGATGTCGAACGCCTGTGCGAGGCGAGCAACGATCACGCATTAGCCTATTTCTACTTCACCTTCAGCGACTCCGAGAAGCAGAAATTATCCAACATGCTTCTCTCCCTTATTGGCCAACTTCCAAAGAGGCCTTCAGATCGGGGTTTGCCGGGTGGGATTGTAGACCTATATAATGGGACCAAGGCAGTTGGAAAGTTGGCAAGTCCCAAGGCTCTGAAAGATCTATTGTCGCAGATTATAAAGGGCTTTAAGAAGACGTTTATCGTTTTGGATGCCTTGGACGAAGTTCCTAAGTCTGAGCGGAAGGGCCTCCTGTCTTGGCTCACCGAGCTAACCGCTGATCCCAATTTGGAATCGCTTTCTATTCTCATCACTAGCCGCCCCGAGGCCGATATAGCGAAATGCATAAGACAACTTGCCACTTTTGCAATACCGCTGCAATCAAAAACTGTCGATCCAGATATCCGGGAATATATACAGAAGTCTCTAGATGGCAACGATGGCTTCGAGAATTTCCCCAACGAGATTAAGAGCGAGATAGAGGTCACACTAGTTGCGCGTTCACAAGGAATGTATGTTATCCTCCGCTTTTTGTATTTTAACTTAGGCTGATGCAAGGCCTGATATGCAAAGGTTCCGATGGGTGGTTTGTCTATTGCGGATCCTGGAAGATTGCATTGCGCTAAAAGATGTGAGAGCGGCATTGGAGAGGCTCCCGGAGGACTTGGATTCTGTCTACTCGAGGATCCTGGAGAGCATTCCCGGGGCGCAAAGGGAATACATTCAGCGGGCGATGCGTTGGCTGACATTTTCGGGGGAACCATTGACATTGGGCCAACTTGCGGAGGCTGTCCAGATCGAATATGTTGTCGATAAATATGGCGAGGATTCAGAACCTCTTTTTGATATGGAATCCCTCAGGAGAATTTGCCCTAGCCTTATTTCCTTTGAAGACGCCAGGAATGATAAATCCCACCCCGCGGAAAGCCGCCGATTACGACTAGCACATTTCTCGGTAAAGGAATATTTGATCTCCGACCGGGCAGCTAAAGGCCCCACTGCCTACTATCATATTTCTGAGGACCAGGCCAATTTACTGATGGGGCATGCTTGCCTCAGTCGAATACTTCGACACAGTGCACCAGGTACTACACATGGGGAGACAGTCGAAAAGACATCATTTCTCTACCACAGCGCTCGCTATTGGTTCGTTTACATTAGATCGATCGAGGATACGGCGCCCGCCCCACTCTCCAATGCTGCGCTGAAGGTCCTCGAGCTTGGAAATATCTGGTTAGATGTATATAACCCTGATATATTCGGAGGGCGCTCCCCCGTTTACCCAACAGCCATCTACTATTCCTCCTTTTTAAATTTAGTGACGGCCTGTAAATTACTGGCCAAGAGAGAGGAGGATACAGTAGATGTGAATGCTCAGGGTGGCTTGTATGGCAATGCACTACAAGCAGCTAGAGCAAGGGGTCATGAATCGGTTGCGCAGCTTCTCCTGTCACATGGGGCAGATCTGGATATATGATTTCGCAAGTATGATCCACGTATCATAGCACAACAAGGCTCAGGGCTTTCGCTGGTTCGACTTCGTGAATATTCTATCCCTAAAGCAGCCACCAATTATGGAAGCTTTCTCTTTCCTATCCCACTCTTTTTCCCTTCCCCTTTCTTTTTCCCTGTCAGTATTTCCCGTAACTACCTTTGTCTACACACGCCGTACCCCCCGGCAGGCTACCACCACATCACTGTGCTCTATTGCTCACCCTGAACAAATAATGGCTCAATTCCTGAATCCCATCATCCTTCTGCGACCGACTGCCCTACAACGCTTCCACCACTTTCTCCTAAATTTCCAATTACCTCACGGCGAGTGCATTCGAATATATAAACCCGGATCCGTGACCCTCGCTGCGCATCTGACCTGTCCGAACTCAATATCTGTCGACCCCATTTACCCCTGACGGAAGGGGGACTTGGTGAGGATTGCTCTGGAGGTGGTGGGAAGGAATAAAAGGAGTTTGGGAGAGGAGGGAAGTGCCAAGTTGGCTTACCAATTTATTTGTTAGTTTTTTCGATCTGGTCTCGGATTATGCCGGAACAGGGCATTGGGGCTCCCTTTCCTTTTTCCTATGTTGTTTCCTCCACCTCTTCTTTTTATTTCCAACTAGAATAAGCTATGGTTGCAGGTTTTTGGAGGCACTTCGTAGTGGTTTAGCATTATTGATTTGGCAATACACCGCGAAGTAGTCGCAGCACCTAGTAGTTTGGACATCTGCCCGGTGGTCCACACTACAGCCGAGGTGTTGGTAACTATCTCCAGTAAGCTGTAGAATAACGCCTGCCGTGATCACGAGGTAAGGGATTAACATGTAAAACTGAACCTATTGGGATGACGGGCGGCCGGAGGTAGTGGATTTCACGAGACCTTACGGTACCCCGGGATCAGAGTCACCTACTACATTGCTATATTAACCATTCCTCCACAACGGTAAGCCCAACCTTTCCCTCCCCACATACTACCAGCACTCGTACATATGAACATGATAGCTATAGCAGATTAACTCGGTGGCATGACTGCCTCTCCTGTTTATCCCTACCCTCAAAATCCCCGGTTGGCTCTTAGGTCCTCCCGGCTATAGGATTATTAAACCCACCCCAACCCATGGACTTTATTGTCTTTTGTGTTGATATATACTCCTGTCTTTACCGTTAGTTAGAGAGAGTACATGATAGAGAGAGAGGTTGGCAAAGTGAAGAGATTTCCCCCCCCCCTGCGAGTTGCGCGATCCTTTCACGTGACTGGTTTCGGCGTTTCGCTTCACGGCCCATCACTCGTTCGTCTTATGAATTAATAAGACTGCTAACGGGAAAAGATGTTTGATTCTCTTACCACCTGCGCAGCTGTGGGCCTCTATGCTAAGGGTTTGACAAAACCTCAGAGAAGAGGAAAAGCATATGAGAACCTCGTTTCCGCCGCTCATCCGCCATTCGTTCGCCGCCCGTTCGCCGTTCATTCGTTCGCTCGTTTCGCCGTTCGTTCATTCGGTTTTGCGATAGGTTCTGCCGATCCGACGTTGAAAAGACCCTGCCCCAATCCAAGCGAAAGGCGCGCCCTGAATGGTCACCTGGAGGCCGGTAACCTAAGTGTTAGTACAACACCAGCAACGAGGGAGCTTGGAAAACCGTCTCAATATCCCAGGCGGCGCAACTGCCCTAGACATACACGTCCTCTTATCTGAATTGATTATTACTGAGGGGGTGAGCTGAAGTCTGTATAACTCTGGTAGGTTAGTCAAAAATATGTGTGTAATGCGGGATATGCGGACAGTGTTCCCAACCGCCCCGGGCAGGGTGGGTGAGGACGGCAAGGCGTGGCGTCCGCATTTCATAAAGACGGCCGTCCTGGGGGTTGACGCCCGGGCCCTGGAGTCTGAATATAAATGGAGTCTTCCGACGGTCATGTGCAGGGTCCGGCAATTACCTACAGGGCCCGGCCGTCACCCGCAGGTCCCGACCATTACCTACAGGGCCTGGCCGTCACCTGCCGTCACTGGCAGAAACCTGGCACATCCCACATCTTTAGGAACCTGCAGGGCCCGCCCGTCCGTCCCGGGCATCCTCCCATGCACTGCCGTCCGTCCCGTCCGCGCCCAAAGACGGACGGACTGGACGCTTGGGTTCACTGGGTAACTTTCTGCCAGAGTCGGTGGAAAGGGCATCTCTTTACCTGCGGAGTTGGTGAGGTGTGCTTGATACCATTTCAGAATTGTATGAATCGGGGGCCGGGTGTCGGGTGTTTCAATGCCTTCAGTATCAAAGCCGACCTAAGGGCGATTCCAGGGACTATGTTAGCCATGAATGCGGGGGAGAGATTGGTATTCCATACAAATTTAGATTGTAAACACAAATAATAACCTCGACTGACGTTACAATCAGTGATATTTAAACCACAGTGTAGCAAATTTAAGGATCAAAAGGGGGGATCCGGGATAGTTGTTGATAGGTTGTCGGACAATAAGCTCCTGTTTGGTGTCCCGTGGTCGAAAGGTCGCCCCTGCAGCCAATGATAGGGGTGGAAGAGTGTTGAGAGAAATTTGCAAATCTTACCGGAGAACCAGTTACCTAAAGATCAGCACACAAAGGTTTCATGGGGCAGCGTTGCTGGGTAACAAGCTGGATTTCACAGGCAACCCGTGTTGACTAGGGCTTAAGACCACCAGATCCACGCAGGAGCAAGAAGGAGTGACATGCACATACACTCAGTTCCATCGCAACCTGATATCTATACGAGTAACTATCCATCTCACACTCTATTCTTCTGCGTTCATCGCAAATTCCTCTTTGCTCTTCCTCATCACCGCGGCCTGGCATTGCAACCTTTGTTGCCACAAATTGCTCCTAGTCACACCACTCCGGTTAGTTATTTCCTTCTTACTTTTTTTTGCTACTCACCCTCCTTTCAACCTAGCTTCCATGATTTCTTCTCTTCGTGTTTCTGCCCATTCTCTCAGAAACCGGGATACCGTGCATAATGGTCTCAAAGCCACGTGGTATGTAGAGATGGCAAAGCATAACCAGCTTTCCTCTCTGGTATATTTAAAGTATCAATCATATACTAATGCGGGGACGCACAAGCAGCGGACACCCAGAATTTATCAAACAAGGCCGGGATTTAATTCTTGATCTTACAGCGCAGATGGAAATAACCGATGGTTTCTTGCACGGGCCCCAGATTGTCCCCCTTGCCCCGCAAAATGAATTTGATGCTGGTGTAATCTCCGCATACATCAGCCAAGTTCTTCGGGGGATCAAGCGAGATAATGCGCACGGTGTTTTCGCAGCTGTTGTGACTAACTCCGGCCCCCCTATTCCTACCTTAATATTCGGGATTCCTCCACCAACCCTCACACCCGCGGTTCTCCCTCCAGCACCCGGGGGCCTACCAGCTCTAGTAAGAACGGACTTTATACTTCTTACCAATGGGTTTCAAACACTGGGACATGGAGCCGGTCCATGATGTGGGTGCAATAACGCTTACATCAGTTTCAATGGGAATCAAAGGGTTGTAAGCCCGGAGTTCAGATAATACAACTACTAACAGGATAGCAGGTAGTCTGGTTACTGCAGGAAATTTTGGCGGATTTCTACGACGACCCTCAAACGCTGATGCAGTCTTTGGGATCACAGCTGGCCACTGTGCCAGGCGCGGTTCTCGGAACTCCACTGTGCTCACCTTCTACTTTGGAGGTCACGAGCCGCTTAATCGTTTAGTAAGTTACACGAGCCTTTGTCCTCCAATGGCTGGCCATTGGCATGTGAGTGGAGACAAGGAACGCGAGGCCAAATGGCTCCTTGCCCAGTTCCGGTTTCAGGAGGGACCATCAGGCGTCGAGTTCCTTGATCCGGAAGATGGATTTCGTTTGAAGAAGGGTGTCCTCCTGGGCAGGCGGGTAGGACACATTGTTGATTACGGGTTCGGCCAACGACAGAACCTCTTATACGCAGTGTTCCCAACGGGCCAGGTAGGCTAGGCCCAATGAAAGCCGGGCCTGGCCTACGGGAATTCTGCAGGATCTAGCCTGCCTGAAGCCTATAGGTCTCGGAGTACGTGAGCCGGGCCTGGCCCGGCCTGCCTATACGCTCTATAGGCTTTGTACTGCCGGTCTTTTGGAGCTCGCTTAGCCAGATGTTTTCTTTCCGTTCAACGTGACTTCTGTTCTACCAGGCTTTCATCTGTCCCGTGAATTCGCTCTATGCATTATTACTTGATTACTCGGTCCGGTAGTAGCTCTGGTCAAAGAATTGATATCTAGTGGACAAGACAAGTTGAAAAACATGGCAAACTACCAGTAGTCATACACACTTTCATGAGTTCACCAAATCTAAACCTCTCATCGGATCCCTAGGGGAAAGAAAGAAACACGAATGGATAAATGAAACGAAAATGAACTAAATGCGTAGTCCTCTGAAACTTCTTCCAAATCTGACACCATGGTTACCATGACAACAGTTTTTCAATGCCAAGGGTCCGGCCTCTAGGCGCCTACCAGGCCTGGTAGGCTTCTGTAGGCTGCTAGAATTCGGCCTACATCGGCCTAGGCTATTTTTCGGAGGGCCTGCCTTGGCCCGGCCTACGGCCTATAGTCCGGCCTACCAGTGGCCTGGCCCGTTGGGAACACTGCTTATACGACTATGATCAGAGGTTGCGGGTACTAGGACTGCCAGCTTTCCCGGCCGAAGCAGGATGGGCGCTGCGGACAGATTGGTCCATATTCGTGTGTTAGCGATAGGTACGATGGTTTCCAATACTAAATATACTAAAAGTCTCCTCTACAAGTTGGCTAATTCAATCACAATCATACAGATACGGCGGAAACACGTACGATGGAGAGCTGGCTCCAGAGACTGGAGATTTGTACCCTGATGTAGAGGTTGAAAAAATCGCTCGCTCCACTGGGGCCAAGCATGGACGGGTTAATGGCTACTACCTCCAACATTTGACCGGTGGACAGGAAAGTTATGAGGTTGTCATCGCTAGCACGGGAAGGGGAATGGTCTTCGCCGCTGTCGGTGATTCTGGGGGTTGTGTCTTTGCGAAGGAAAATGGCGTGTCTAAAGCGGCGGGAATATTAATCGGAAAAATCACCTCGACGATCTATTTCTGGCCACTCGGTTGAATATCATCCTTCGGTTGGCCCCTGCATATAGGTGGGCATGAGAGCTTGTGTGTTAGACTGTATTGGGAGATTGGGAATTGTGCCTGATAAGATCATATTGACTCACGGTTCCCACAACTGCTGTATATAGTCTGCACTCCTCCTTGCAGCTTGCTGTTAAACAACAATTTCCTCGCTTTGAATTACTAATGGTGACTGCTATTGAAATAGTGCAGGCAGTGGTATGGCTAGTGCTAGAAAATAAATTGTCGATTCTGTATTGGCTTTATGGACTGAGTACTGAACTGAGTAAAACTTCGGGGTTAGAGGTATCATGCATGTTACGTGGAAGGAAACACTGGAGTGAATACGAGAGTCCGTTTCCAGGGCGTGTGATTTCAAATATATCTATCTTGCTCACCTATAGACAGGTTCTTGTATTGCATACAAGTGAGGTTTGGTGAATACATGAGAGCTTGGCCGGGGTCAGGCAACCATAGCTCCTTGAAGAATATAGTTTCCCCCCAACATCGTGGTTAACAACAGCCTCAAGATATTCGGATTGCCAAAAAGAATCCTTCTCGAACCAGGATTTGAAGTTCTTGTCGAGTAAAGGAATACATGGAACAGGCTTCTGGCTGCGCCACTGACATAGTAGGAAATGCTGCTTATCTGGTGTATTGATGAATTGAGTACCATATTAGCCTCCGGGCAATTGGCTAGAATCTTGCTGGTAGTAGCGAACGGGTCATCCAGATCGGCCCAACTTTGCAGCAGGGAGACCTGGCCCTCTATGGAGGTGAAGTCTTCTTCATTACGTCGGTTGAAATCTCCAGTAAGTCATTATAAAGAGGGATCTATCCAACGGGCCTCAAGCCTAACATACGTGAGTTCAAACCACGCGACGGATGTATTGTAATGGAGGCTGCTATCCGAATCCGCCGTGGCAATAGAACGGAACGGTGAAGAGAATAGCAGTGGTGGGATAACTGAGAAAGGTGCGTACTTCGTCTCTCTAACTCTCTCCTCTCTAGCTAATCGGTAATGACAGGTGTATATGGAAAAATATCATGAAAGCAATCCAATCGCTCTATGGGTCACTACACCCATCTCTGTCATTCCATCCAAGCCCAAGCTCCTCTGCCCACATCCGTGATAACAAAGGAAAGACATATCTCCAGAATCTGCTTCCAGCCTTCAAACAAATTTATCATACTACCAAATACTGAAACACACTTCCATGACTTCCGTAAACAACCTTACCTATCCATCATGCTTCCCATGCCTTCTATGACAAACTACCACACACCATCTCTCATAACTTCAACAGGATGACCTCGGCATAGGTCAGGCCTTCGAAATCAATGGCCTCCCCCTTTGAATTTTGACCAAACTAAGTCTTTTGTAAATAGGCATTCCGGCGTTTGATGATATAATCATGTTACTTCTTGAGCTCAAGGAGACGTTTGGCTTTGTCGATAGAAAAAATCGTGATCTAGCTAAATCCATATTGCTGGCAGTTAATTTAAAATATTCAGGCCGTGTTCGGCAACCCACCGTAAAAAAAATACTATCGTATTTCATGAAAATAGCAATAAAAATACAAGAGTATTCGCATAAATAATCGTGTTCAGCAATGCTTTTTTACTATAGTACTTTTCTTAAGCAAAATCTTATCTGATGTTTGTAATATTGCTAGGAAATATAAGTAGTTTCTATTGAATTTCAGAATACACATGCAAATTACAGTTCTTTCTCTCTGCATAACTCAAGATCTTTTCTACCCAATTCCTATAGCAATATTCCTTCAATTGGATTGTAAGTTGCTTAATTGAGCACCAAGAGCAAGTTTGTTTCACATTTCACTAACCTGTTGTACAAGTATAGTTATCAACATTCAATGGGAAATAGTATTTAGATATCCTTAACTGAGTAGTTTCTTATCGACTCCCTTCTCAAGAATGTTCAGCAAGGCAATTGAAGTGAGACTGGCTTTAAAAAGGCAGTTTGGCCCCAGATTGTGGCAGAGCTTAATGCCAAATATGAAGATGAGTTCAGCAAGATAGGAACATATTGTTGAATTGAGAGGGTATAATTTGGAATAATTGGAAGAGAAGAATTTCTTGTAATCAGAGCTGTATGAGTGCTGATATAAAGGTATAAGAAGATGTTTATTATAAAGAACAAGAATAGGATTGACAACGTCACATAATATTATTTAATATAGCATTGCATTTATTTATCTATTTTATTTGTAAGAAAAATACTATAGTAAATAAATACAGTTGTATAATTATAAAAATACTATAGTATTTGTTGTTGCCGAACACTAGGCCAAACTAAAATAGAAATACTGTGAAAAATACTTCATGAAAGTGGAAAGTTATATCATATTTTTGGCGTGCCGAACAGGGCCTCAGTAACAAATCTCAATTGAAACTAGGCAGAGCCTGACACGAGGGATAGCCAGCTTGTGGGTAGGCACGCCCGTCTCAGTCCCCACCAGAATAACACCACTGGCAGGACACTTATAGGTCTTCTCCCAGCCCTTACCATCCATCCCCCCTACTTTGGAGGTTGCTTTCTGAGCCTGGAATACAATATTTATGATTAAAATGCGCCTGATTGTATGATTGGCCATGTTAAACTTAAAACAGAGCTGGTATGTGCCTCCTTTGCCCTTATGATTCTGGCACCGAACAAAACATCATTTTTTAAAGGCATCGGAGGGTACTTAAACTCCTAAGACCCAGCTCCTATTAAATAAGAATATGTATCTTCCACTCCACCAAATCTAGAGTAAGAAAGAAGGGTGATGTTTCCGTATCTCCTGATGCATACCTACATGTGAAGGATCGGTTGGTGGAAATCTTCGAGAGAGTGATGACCGCCGCCGATCCCTCCAGTCCACTGCAGAACCACCGGGAAAGTTGGGTTGGCGTTGGCGATATTGAGGGCGTGTTGGATAGTATGGATAGAACCAGGCTGAAGGGAGATGTGTTTGAACCCAATAGTCTCAAAGTACTTGTTGACGACCTCGATTGACAGTACACCACCGCTAATGGTCAACCATTCTGTTCAAATGTCCAAGTTCCTTACCCAAGAGTCATTTGACTGTGTCGGTCACGTAGTACAATTTTATATCCATTATGTACTAGAAGATTCTAGAGGATTCCTTCATATGAGGCAGTGCTTGTATAACGATGGAAGGTATATAAAGTAGGTGTTTTTCCTTCATATTAGACCAATCCTCTCGGTTGTTTCTCAGAAATTTCTGAAAGACTGCATACTCTCTGGGTAGGATTTAGGAAACCCTTTAGCACCAAAATTCAATACCAGGACTCTTGCCAGTTTATGCTACTTTACTCAGTTACTTGCTTCAAAAATCATTATTTTCTATAGCTAGTTCTCCCAAACTTTCCACAGGAAGACAATATATCTGGGTTTATCTAGTAACTCTTCTCCTGCTAAGTTATAGACATTACTGTTAACTATCTAGCCATTTCCACAGAAACTGACCAGCAGTGTAAAGCCCCCACTAGGCTCGGCCCCTCACAAACCTCATTACAGGCTTCCTGTTAGATATCCTACTCTTCTGTTGTAATCTTATGTATCTTGCAACAGGCAACAATACTAGTTAGCTTCTCTGATATATTAAGAAGTACTCCTCTTCAAATGATATAATCTTATCTTGCCTAAATTAGTCTAAACCTTGATTATTCCTCTTGGACTTTCATCTACATTCCATGATCAAATGCTAATAATCAAATCATATTGTAAGATAGTAAGAGCCTGATTGAATTATTTGTATTCCTTTAAATATATAGGTAGGAAAGTGTAATAGGTGGTTGCATGAAGAACTAACAACTTGGCTTTTTTTTTTTATCTTCATATGATTTACTTGATTTAGAGTAAAAGAACCAGGCATGCAGCACTAGTTATGGGATAAAAGAAAACCCATATCCTCCTCCCACCCAGCCTGACTGTATCCCCAGGACCCTCTGCTATGGGCCTAACTACATATTTCAGGCAAGCAAAAACCGGTCCCTACCTCATAAGCAAACTTAGAAAATAGGTGTTAGGCTGACGCCAAGCTCAAGTATATAACTGAGAGACGTAGGCCCGAAATCTTTGATTGGAGAATCTGTCGAGGAAGGCTCGTCTCGATAAAATAGAAAAGGTAAAGATTTAAAGGGTAAAACAATATTATATTGATAAGATCTCTTCTCCGTTGCTTGATGATTTCTGTAAAGCTCGGGAGGCACTTCGATATTTATATCCCGCGTCTGA
>JACCEG010000044.1:542150-564608 GCA_014065205.1 Tuber brumale | reverse complement strand
CACCATACCTGCTGCCAACGGCCTCAGAAAGGATGAGGTCTGGCAAAAGGTCATCATCCACGGCATCCCCACCACAGTCACCTTTGCAACTGTTCAGGCTGAGATTGAAACCTTCAATCCAGGCACCCACCTTCCCCGCCCTCCCAGGTGGCTCACCACTGAAGCCCGGCATCAGAATAAGGCAGCATCAGCCATGGTTCTCACAATTGCCGGCAAAGACTCTGCAGAAAAAGCCCTCAGCAGAGGCCTTTCACTCTTTGGCAGGAAACTCAAAGTGCAGCGTTATCTGTCCTTTGGTCCTGACACCCAATGCTCCAGATGCCTTGAATTCAGTCACCACCCTTCCCAATGCACCAAAACCCCTCACTTTGCTATCTGTTCTCAGGAACACCCAGCCCACCTACACACTTGCGACAGATCAGACTGCCCCACCAAAGGCAAGCCGTGCCTCCACATTACTATCCTTCGCCTAAACTGTGGCAACAATCACCTGGCCACCTCCAAGGAGTCTCCAACCTACCTACACGCACACCAGGCAGCAACTGAGCGGAGGGACAGGGCAGCTTAGGTTTTAACTACTTGTATTTCCTTTATTTGATAGTCTTTAGGCGGATAGGGTGATTTCCTTACTTGTTGTTGATTGCGTTTTTGGCCGTTGGTGCCCATTCAAAAGTTGACACTACCATTTAGGAGATAGGATTTCTGGACGGGCATGTTTGTTGCCTTGATAAGTTGTATGTTAGTGCCGCTTCATAGCCTCTGGCTCCATAAGTGAGACAATGATATATAATAAAAATAATCAGGGGCTGTGTCGTAGCGGGGGATGTCTGAGTCAAAGTCGGAGTCGGGGTTGGATGTCGGGATCGGGGAGGCAACTTGGCTTTTGCCCGCCTGCTTCGTTTGTTTTCCTCATTGGGGTTGATGGGCCATAGCTGGTGGCTTTGCCGAGAGGGATGCTGCTACTCTGGATGAGAGATCAGCCACTGCGGCTTGGATAGAGGCTAGGGAGGGGCCCGTAGTGGGTTCGGTTTATTGCTGGGGGGTTGTAATTTTGTCCGCTAAGGAACCGATCCTGGCTTGGAGGGCTGCTATTCCTTCGAGTGCAGTCATGATTCGGGGAAGGATTGAGGCTTCTCCCGCTGTCGGGCTTCCGAGGTCAGCGCGCCATAGCCTAGGGAAAACGTCTCTGTTGGTGGCGAGGTTATTATTATTGTTATTATTTATCATTGTCTCGCTTGTGGAGCCAGCGGCTATGAAGCGGCACTAACAAACAAATATTCAAGGCAAAGGTTATACAAATCACCCACTCTGCCTTGGAGAAACATATGCGTGTTGTCCAGGACCGCCACATCCGAGATACTGAAGAGTTGAAAGGCATGGTTACCAATCTCACCAACCAAGTTGCGCATCTTCAGTCCCAACAGCTCAAACAACAACCATCAACCACCCAACAATCCACCCTACCCCCACCTCCTACCACGCAAACCTGGGCCCAAAAGGCTTCTAAAGCCCTCCCAGTCAAACCTGCAACACTCCTACCAAAGAAAACCAGCCCCTCATCTCTCCTCACGAAACGCGACCGTACGATTGTTGTTGAAAGAGATGGAACAACACTGCTAGAAGACACCCCCTGCCTTGCCATACGCGATGCTGTCAACACAGCCATCAAGAAAGCACTGGTATCCAACATTGAATTCACCCCCAACCACAACGTCCTCCTTATAACAAAAGACAACACACCTGCCTCTACAATACTCAAAAACCACCGCTTTGCCATTGAGGAGGCTATCAGAGCCACCATACCTGCTGCTAACGGCCTCAGAAAGGATGAGGTCTGGCAAAAGGTCATCATCCACGGCATTCCCACTACTGTTACCTTTCCTACCGTCCAAGGTGAGGTTGAAACCTTCAACCCAGGCACCCACCTTCCCCGCCCTCCCAGGTGGCTCACCACTGAAGCCCAACGTCAGAACAAGGCAGCATCAGCCATGGTTCTCACCATTGCCGGCAACGACTCTTCAGAAAATGCCCTCAGCAGAGGCGTCTCACTCTTTGGCAGGAAGCTCAAAGTGTAGTGTTATCTCTCCTTCGGCCCTGACACCCAATGCTCCAGATGCCTTGAATTCGGTGACCATCCTTCTCAATGCACCAAAACCCCCCACTGTGCTATCTGTTCTCAGGAACACCCAGCCCACCTCCACACTTGCGGCAGATCCGACTGTCCCACCAAAGGCAAGCCGTGCCTCCATACTACCATCCTTTGGCTCAACTGTGGCAACAATCACCTGGCCACCTCCAAGGAGTGCCCCACCTACCTTCCCGCACACCCGGCAGCAACTGACAGGAGGAACAGGGCAGCTTAGGTTTCAATCGCTTTTATTTCCTTTATTTGTTAGGCTTTAGGCGGATAGGAGGATTTCCTGACTTGTTGTTGTTTGTGCTTTGGCCGTGGGTGCCCATTCAAAAGTTGACACTACCATTTAAGAGATGGGATTTCTGGACGGGCATGTTTGTTGCCTTGATAAGTTGTATGTTAGGGCCGCTTCATAGTCTTAGGCTCCATAAGCGAGACAATGATATATAATAATAATAATAAATTATTCAAGGCAACCAGCTGGACGGATACACCAGCGGCGTTCTGGAAAGAGCTACCTCGCAGCACATCACTCCTGGGAGGACCAAGGGTCCTTCCCCCTCTGCGCTTTTTGCGAGGAAGACGAGGAAACGTTTCCCCACGCAATCCTTCACTGCTCGGCCAAAGCCGACAAGAGGACACTCTACCTCCATGGAGTCTCCGACATCGGCCAAGGCTCACCTGTCTGGTCCTGCCTCCCCGCCATAATTGGCCTGGCAAACTTCATCCGGACTACTGGTACCGGATTCCCTCCTCCCATGCCGCCGATCAGGCCGCTTTCGCCCCCTGGGGAAGAATCTTCCACCTCTGCTGCTTTGCTTTGATTTATATACTTGCTTCGTGAGATTTTCCTTGCTTTATGTGATGGGGGATTTTATTTATTTTTCTACTAGCTTGAGTGGTCACCGTTGGAGGTGCTTGTAACGAATTTGTCATTTTGGAGACTTGTGCCGATGGTTTCTTTTGTTTGTTTGTTTGGAATTAAGGCTTTCTTTTTGCCATAGCTTACGCTGCATGCATGTTCTTGTACCTAANAAAAAAAAAAAAAAAAAAAAAAAAAAAAAAAAGAAATATTCCAGGCAACAAACATGCCCCTCCGTAATCCAATCGCCTATATGATAGTGTCAACTTTCCAGTTGGCACCCGCGGCCAAAACGCAAGCAACAATTTAGTAAGGAAATCCTCCTACCCGCCTGAAGCCTAACTAATAAAGAAAATACTAGTAATTGAAACCTAAGCCGTCCTGTTCCTCCTATTAGTTGCTGCCTGGTGTGCGTGAAGGTAAGTGGGACACTCCTTGGAGGTAACCAGGTGATTGTAGCCACAGTTGAGGCAGAGGGTGGTAGTGTGTAGACACGGTTTGCCCTTGGTGGGGCAGTCTCATCTTCCACAAGTGTTAAGGTGGGCTGGGTGCTCTTGGGAGCAGATCGCGCAGTGCGGGGCTTTGGTGCATTGAGAAGGCTGGTGTGCGAATTCTAAGCATCTGGAGCATTGGGTGTCAGGACCAAAGGTGAGGTAGCGTCGGACTTTGAATTTCCTTCCAAAGAGTGACAGGCCTCTGCTGTGGGCTTTGTCTGTTGGGTCTTTGCCGGCAATGGTAAGGACCATAGTAGAAGCTGTTTTATCCTTGCGTTGGGCATCAGTGGTGAGCCATCTGGGGGGGCAGGGGAGATGGGTGCCAGGGTTGAAGGTTTCAACCTCAGCTTGCACAGTGGGGAAGGTGGAGGTAGTGGGAATGCCGTGAATGATGACCTTGCGCCAGATTTCATCCTTTCTGAGGCCATTGGCAGCAGGAACGGTGGTTCTAATGGCTTCCTCAATTGCAAACCAATGGCTTTTGAGGACAGTGGAGGTAGGAATATTATACTTGGTGATCAGGAGGACATGGTGGTTGGGCGTGAACTCTATGTTGGAAATCCATTGCTTCATAATTGCTGTGTTGACAGCGTCGCGGATGGTGAGGTGGTTGGTGTTTTCTGGAAGAGGGGTTCCATCTCTTTCAATCACAATTGTACGGTCGCGTTTTGTCAAAACTGCAGTGCTTGCACTTTTGCCTGGTGAAGTTGTTGAAGACTTGGTAGGGAGTGTTCTGGATGCTTTCTGGGTGCAGGTCTGCTGTGGTGGGGGTACTGGTAGCGGGGTGGTGGTAGGGGGGCTGGGGTGTTCTTGTAGCTGAGCCTGAAGGGCCGTGACTTGAGTGATGTGGGTGGCAACTTGGTCTTTAAGTTCTTGAGTATCTTTGATGTGGCGTTCTTGGACAACCAGAATATCGGCTTCAAGGGCTTGGAAGCGATGTGACATTTGATTGATGTTTCCGGCAGCATTGTTTTGTCCCTCAAAAAGAGTATTAGTGACTTTATCAAGTAATTCCAAAGAAAGAGGTTCTTCGCCAGGCTCAGAGTCTGGAGGATTGCTGGTATCGACAACAGTCTGGACAGGAGAAGGGGAACACTCTTGCATATCAGTGTCTGCTGGTGAGGAGTGTTGTTGTGGGCGGGGGCTGCGGTGGAAAGGGGTGGCAAGAGGGTTTGTGGCACCCCTGCCTCTTTCTCTGCCTCTGGGCGCCATCAGAGGGGACGGGTGGCGAACTCAGTTGATAAAGGTAGATGGGAACAAATTATAGAGGATGATTTGTGAATGAAAGGTCTTTAAAAGTGTTGGGGAAAGCGGTGAGAATTGCTTGTGGGCCAATGAGGTTGAAGCACGGCGAAAAGTTTGATGTGGTTTTTTCTTTTGGTGTGCTTGTAACGACAACGGAGTGTGGTGGCGAGGTTAGAGGTGGTATGATTGTACATCTCTCGGAGGAGAGGGAGGTTAGGGTCGAGTGTGCCCACTGAGGAGGACCCTGTCGGATTCTGGGGGGGGGAGGAGTGAATTTGGGCAGCTGGTGCCAAGGCAGCAGCGGTTGGGACCTGAGCCGATCTTCCCGCATAGGGGTGGGAACGGTCAGAGGTCCAGGATTCTGTGCGCAAGGCCCTTCCAGTGTTGTGAGTCATAATAGAAGGTATGAATCGCGAGTGTGGTGGGGTCGCTTATAGAGTGAAGCCTAAGCGAGTGGCCAAAATTTGTGCGTTGTGCTGGTTGCCACCTAAAAACTTTGAGTTTAGGGATGCCCGAAAGCGGTAATTTTTCAAGCGAGAGGTTTATTATTATTATTATAAATCATTAAGCTTATAGAGCCCAAGGCTATGAAGCTGAGAAAGTACATGATTGTAGTGCCTCACACTACTGGTCCCTAATTCCATCTCCTAAATCTCTGTGTCATCTTTTCACTGGGCCTCTTGCCATATCCACCCTATTCCTCCTCTCTCCTCTCTGCCATCCTCCATTCCTCCCATCTCTCCTTCTCCATCTCTTCCCATCCTTGCACCCCCACATCCCCCTCCTCTTCCCATTCATCTTCCTCCTCCCCTCTCCTACTATTGCCAGAGCACTCATCTCCAGCCACTGCCCCCAAGTAGTCCTTTCTAGTCCCTGCCCAACTTATTCCCACAAACTTCCCTACAGCTAGCAAGCCAGCCTTAGACCCAAGCACATCTGGTAGGTGGAAATGTTGAGCAACTTGTCTGAGAATGTGTCTGTGTTGTTGATATTTGCTGCAGTATAGGAGGATGTGTTCTGGTGTATGTGGTGCTGATTGTCTCTTGTCACAGGTACAGGTATTGCTGATGTTATCATCCACTCTACTAAGATAGGACTTGAAATAACCATGACCCAGTCTGAGTTGTGTAACAGTAGCAAGTTGGTGTTTGGTGAGAGAGAAGAAGTGTGGTGCAGGACTAAGAGTTGGCAGATGGAAGTGAATAGACCTAAAGTGCTTACCCTTTCTAGCATCTGGCAGTTGAGTCCAGTATTGGTGCCAGGCTAGAAGAGCAGACTTCTTGATCTGTGTCTTGAGTTTTGTCAGTGAGAGGTAACTGTCCTGTGATGGTTGTGGATACTCAGCTGCTTGTTTTGCCAGTCTGTCAGCTTCATCATTCCCTTGTATACCAGTATGTCCTGGCACCCAGTGCAGATGAAGTTGCAAGTCCAGGTCTGAGTCCAATAGGTCCTTGGTGAGTTTCTGAATCTGCAGTGAAATTTGTTGTCCTGGGTGTGGTGAGAGTTTGAAAGAGTTCCTGATAGCTGCTTGGTTGTCTGTGAAGATCCAGATGTGCTTGAAAGATAGGCTGGTCTTGCTAGCTTCTGTGAGTGCTCTGGCAATACCTGCCAATTCCCCATCATAAACCTTCATTCCCATGCCTAGTCCAACAGTCCACCTGCCCACAATCCTTCCCCCATGCATCATAACCACTCCTGCTCCTACTCTTCCATTCTGCAATTCACTGCCATCAGTGTACAAGATAAGGTTGTTTGTGTTTTGGATGCTGTTGAAGAGGGAGGAATGTTGTATGGATGTTGTAGCTTTGTCTTCAGGGCTAATAGAGATGTGGAGTCTGGTTTGGAGTGTAGGAAAGTTGACATGCCAGGGTGGCTGAAGGTATAGTTGGCATTTTTCAACTTCACATCCTACTGGCAGATAGTTACTTAGTGAATTTAAAACTCTAATCAACTGTGTGGGAAACTTAGCTTGTTCAGAACATGAAGACCTCCATTCTACCTTGACCTTCCCATATGGTTCAGATTGTGGGTTAAAGGAATAGTTGTTTGTTGTCCTGGGAGGTGTAAAAAAGGAATTATCTGAATCTGAGCTGGGAGAAGACAATGCTGAAAATCCAAGATTGGTTGACAGGGTTGTTGATGGATAGGTAGAGGGTGTTCTTTGTCTGACAGGATGATCTGAGGGCATCTGTAACACTCTGTAAGCATATCTTTTGCAAAGTCTGTCAAGTCTTAGTGGAACAGGAATGGTAGATGTTCCCATCTCAAGTGCAGCAGTAGGAGAAGTTCTAAATGCTCCTAGAATTCTCCTGTTAGCTTCAGCCTGCACCTTCTCCAACCTGTTAGCTAATCCAATTTGCCCTTTCCACCAAACTTCTGCTCCAAAGTCAGCTATAGGGGTAATGTAAGTGTAGTATAATTGCCTCATTGCTGCTGCTGACAGGCCCCATTCTGAGTTGGAAAGTCTGGAGATCATATTGAGTGCCCTGGTTGCTGCTGCTGCTTTCTGTTGAACATGGTAGTTGAAGCAGAGTTTTCTGTCCAGCCAGATACCTAGCCATCTGAGATGTTGAGTGGGGTAGATAACTGTGCCATTGGGTAAGGTGACAGGAGTATTGGCAGTATACTGAGAGGTTTTGTGGTGGAAGTGCATGAGCTCAGTCTTGGGGCCATCAAAAACTACCACATTGTCAGCTGCCCAGCTCCAGGCCTTCTTAGCTGCCCTCTCCAATGCTTTGGAGTTGGCCTCTTCAGAAGGTCCTGTGACAATAAGTGCAACATCATCAATGAAGGAGGGGGATCTCAGCTGAGGAGTGAGTAAACTTGGCTTCAAGTCTTTAAAAAGATTGGTCAGGTAGAAGAGAAAGAGGATTGGTGAAATGGGAGAGCCTTGAGGAATTCCAGCATTGATTTGTTGTAATGGTTGTCTTTGGCCATCAAATGCAAGACCAAGTTGTCTGTCTGTGAGGAAAGTATCTGTCCAGGAAAGTACTGCTGGTGGGAAACCTAATGATTGTAGAATCAAGAGTAGCTGTGTTCTGGACACATGGTCAAAAGCACCTTTAACATCAATAAACAGGGCAGAGAGTACTTTACCATTACACTTAGCCTGCTGGATGTCATGAACCAAAGACATAACTGCATCAATTGCACTCCTTCCTGGCCTGCCACCCATCTGTTCATTGTGTAGAAGTCCCTGGGTTTCAGCCATGTAAGCAAGTCTTTTGGCCATAATCTTTTCTGCAATCTTTCCTAGACAATTTAGCAATGAAACTGGTCTATAAGCTTTAGGAATTGAGTAGTCTGGTTTGCTGGGCTTCCTGATTATTGCCCCTGTTGCCTCTCTCCAGCAGTGAGGATGATAGCCTATCTTCAGTAGTGACTTGAACAAATCTGTTAGAGGAGTGGGGATTGCCAGGTATACTTGTCTAAGGCAGAGGAAGTTGATACCATCAGGACCAGGTGCTTTGTGGGGATCAGAGTTGTAGATTGCATCCTTCACCTCAGAGTCAGTAACATCAGGCCAAGGGAAGCACTTCTCTATCTCTGTATCTTGGATGTTGTAATTTGTGTAGGAGGTTGGAGGATCTGGGAACATGCTATGCATGAACATGTTGCACTTGCTGTCAAAGTCAGTAGCACACTGTTTATCAAGATAGAGAATAGGAGTTTTCAGGCACTGTGTTGGTCTGGTATACTTAACTGCAGTGAAGATATCTTGACCTTTGGCAGAGTTGAGAAAGTTCTGCCAACAGTTAGCTTTGGTATCTCTGATTGCTTGAAAGTATGTGTTTCTGCATCTTTTGTAGTCAGTATGATCAGTCTCCATCCTGCTAGCTTTCCACTTCCTGTGCTTTTTGGCCATTTCCTTTCTCAAAGTTGTAAGTTCTTCATTCCACCACCTTTTAGATCTGGCACAAGGTCTGCTGAGAGGAACATGTAGGTTGAGGGAATGTAAGATTGAATCTCTCAGAATCAGAGCAGCCTGATCTAAAGAGTAAGCAGTACCACATGTCAAGTATGAGTAGAAGGTAGGGGAAGACTCAGTCATAAGAGATTGCAGAGTTGTATGAAATGAGTTCCAATCTGCTCTGTTCCAGTTGTATTTATTGCTCATGGGACTGGGAATCAAGGAGTCAGTATTCAATACAAAAGTGAACCTTACCACCTCATGGTCACTGCCTGTGTGGGCATCCTCATCCACTGCCCAATCCACTAGTCTGTTAAATATATCCTGTGTTGCTAGTGTGAGGTCTAGTACTGAAGTGCCTGAGCCTTGTCTGAAGTTGTAGGTGGGGATATCAGGTTGATTGACTATGTCACAGTTATTAGATCTAAACCATTCTACCAGGACATCACCTCTGATCTGTTGTTGAACAGCTGAATTCCACAAGCTATGGTGGGCATTGAAGTCACCACAGAGAATAGAGTGTTGAGGAATGTGCAGGAGGTGTAGAGTTCTGTCCATGGTATAGAGTGGTCTAGAGTCAGGGGTCAGCTTTTTCCTTTCATTGTAAATATTCCAGAGGGTAAACTTCTCTTTTCCTGCAAGAATTTGAAGTGGAAGTACATCACCATCAAGGTGAGGAAGAAGGTCAGATCTGCAAGTGCAAAGAATATCAAGTCTGGATTTGCTGATATATGCAGCTGTCCTAGGTCTCTCATTATTAGTAGTATCAGGTAAAACTGAAGTGAAAGAGGGGTGTGTATAAGCAGAACCATCATGAGCCAGCCAGGGCTCTTGAACAAGAACAATATCTGCTTTGCCATTAGCATATTCAAGGAGTGTGGTCAATACTTCATAGGTCTTTGCACAGTTGTGCTGGATAATAGAGATTGGTGTGCCTTTCATAAGGAATGTGTAGGATTGTCTGTGGTAGGTTGTTCAGGTTTTTTGACCAAGTTTCTGTAAACTTCACACCTTTGGTCAGTAGCTTTATGAGAGCCCTCACAGTTAGCACACTTGAACTGGGTATGGGAACATTCCTTGGTAGTCTTGCAAGTTGAGCATTGGTGTAGGTTTGTAGAATGTGGACCAGCACAGACTTGACATATAGTAGGGTGCCTGCATGTTCTCTGGTGGTGGCCAAACCTCTGACAGTTTCTGCACTGGGTGGTAGGTCTGATGTCAACAAATTCTGAAGTTTTCACAGCTGTTCCTGCTATCACCAGTCTGTTTCTCAGTGCATGCTTCAATTCTCTTTGAGTTTTAAAGGAAAGAACAAGGGAGGAGTGCAACTTTCCTACTCTGGACTCAGGTTTTGTCAGCCATCTTGGAGGGGCAGCAAGCTGAATCTCATGGTTGTAGGACTCTATGTCTTCCTGGAATGCCTCCATCTGCTTCTCCTCACTGTCTGCCACAATCAAGTCAGTAGAAACAGAATGGGCAACAAGCTTATACCATCTTTCCCTAACAATAACCTCTTGTAGGCCAGGCACCAGGTGACTCCACACACTTTCCTTCTCTTTGAGCTGAGCTGCAGTGTGACCATGCTTCACCTCAATTACTATGTTGTTGTTGACTGAAAGTCTAACAAGAACAATAGAAATATTCAGTTTGGCATTAACCAAGGCAGTATTGATGGACTCTCTGATCAGGAGGGGGTTAAAGTTGGTAGGAGGACTGCTTGGCTTGAGGATCAGGGTCCTCTCAGGCTCTGGGATGGGTTCTGGGCGCTTTTTTGAGGCTTTGGTAGTAGAAGCAGTAGGTGTAGATAGGGTTGCCTGTTCAACAATGTTAGCCCAAGTCTTTTTAGTAGGTTGGAGGATCGGTGTAGTGGTGGTGGGAGTAGTCAGTGGGTCATGTCTTGATACAAGAGCAGGAGTAGTGAGTTTATCTAAGGTGGTTAGTATATGTTCAAGTGTTTTTTTCTGTTTAGTCAGTCTAGATTCTATGTCAGAAGGGATTTGAGGAGGTATAACTGGTAGGACAATGTTAGAGTAGCTGCTAATTTTAGTTAGTAGCTGAGAGAGTAATTCTTGTTGAGGTTGAGGGTAGGCAGGCTGGACATCCCTAATCTGTTCTACCAAGTAATGTAGAAATTGTTCCAAGCAAGGAAGTTTAGATGTTGAAGTATTAGTGGCAGGGGGAAAGGAAAAGGTATAATCCATGTCTCAAGCGAGAGGTGAATAGAGGGCGCAGAGCGTGTGATGAGTCGGTTATTTTCTTTTTTTTTTTCCTTTTTTTTTTTATATCATATATTACTAGTTAGGTACAAGAACGTGCATGCAGCGTAAGCTATGGCAAAAAGAAAACCTTAATTCCAAACAAACAAACAAAAGAAACCATAGGCACAAATCTCCAAAATGACAAATTTGTCACAAGCACCTCCAACGGTGACCACTCAAACCAGTAGAGAAACACATAAAATCTCCCTGCAAAACCAGCACAAAGAAATTTCATAAACCAAGTATATAAATCAAAGCAGAGCAGCAGAGGAAGGAAAGCCTTCCTTTGGGGGCAAAAGCGGCCTAATTGGTGGCATATGTGCAGGGAACCCGGTACCCGTGGTCCGGATGTAGTTGGCGTGGCCAAGTATGGCAGGAAGTGAGGACCAGACAGGGGAACCTTGGCCGATTTCAGTGACTCCATGGAGGTAGAGCGAGCTTTTATCCGCTTTGGCGGAGTAGTGGAGGATAGCGTCGGCGAACGATTCGTCGTCCTCATCACAGAAGGTGCGTAGCGGGGAGGATCCTTGATCGTCCCAGGAGCGGTGCGCCGGGAGATAGCTCTTTCCAGATCGTCACTGGTGTATCCGCCCAGCTGTGAAGCGATCGAGCCCCATGAAGGGATGGGGTCTAAGTATGGGTTTGTACTGGTAGTACCGTGGAGGTGGAGCAAGCTGTATCCAGTCGGCCAGCAGTCTTCCCCTAAGGGAGGCCTTGAGGGATTTGTAGCATGAGTTCGTCAGAGGCAACAGTGTTAGCCCGGGTTCTAAGGTTGGGTAGGCAGCCGGGAGGGGCATGTCCCCTTGAGCCACATGCAAGAGTAGGTGTGAAAGTGCGTCTATTGGTCGGTGTCTTCTCATGGGTTGTTCAGCCTTATACTGGTTCCAACCCAGGGGGATATAGTTCTGTTTCCTGCCAAGCAGGAGCCTTCGATTCTGGGCCCTGTCTTCGTGCGAGGTGTATGAGGGCAAGTCTGGGGGGAGCCTGGCTGATGACGGGTTGTAGGCAGCGGAGGAGCAGGCCAGTCGCAGTGCGGCCATCCTTCTCCTGTGGAGAATCAGTAGACTGAGGGGTGGGAGGCATGCCTCGATAGCGCGGAGGGTAGTGGGGGTCGAGGTGTAGCAGTTTGTCACCCAGCGCATCACCCTGTTCCATAGGACAGACATCTTGTCCATGGTGGCCAGCGTGGGTGTGAGGAGATCAGACCCATAGTTGAGGATCGGCAGGATAAGACCCTTAACCAACCTGCGGCACATGTGAGGGGGGATCCCAATCCCTGGAGGAGCGAGCCTTCTGACCGCTGCAATTGCTCACGAGGCTAGCGCGAGTCTTTTGGTGAAGTGGGTAGTTGTTTCTACTGTCAGGGTGAACGAGTGCCCTAGCCACCTGAGGCAGGAAGAAAGTGCGAAGACCGAGCCGTTGAGAGATATGGGTTGGTTAGAGACCGTGGATCTGTCTTTAGGCGTCCTCCAGTTTATCAGTTCCGTCTTGGGGATCGAAAAGCAAACTCCAATCCGTGCTGCCCTGCTCTGAAGGAAAGAAAAACAAGGTTGTAAGTACCTAATATTCCCCCTATAAGAAGCAGTAGAAACCGTAATTGAGAAATCATCAACATAGGAAAAAATCACCCCTCTGGGTATGGAAACATGCAATTCAGAAACCTAAATCACAAATAACAAAAGAGAAACAGGAGATCCCTGGGGCATGCCAACTTGCACGCGGGCGAACACCCCTGGTGCTCCTTAAAACAATAAGTGGCAAGAACGGTCTGTGAGGAAGGATCGGACCCAGGCCACAAGGTACTTGGGAGTGCCCTTGGCCCTGAGCTTTGGGGTTAGGAGATTGGAGGAAACATTATAGAAGCCAGGTTTTATGTCTAAGAACAAGGAGGAGGCTTTGGAGGAAGGGTTTTGCCGCGCCCTGACCTCATGAGTTAGGGCAGCCGTGGCGTTGAAGGTCGAGAGGCCAGCGAGCGAACCGCACTGGTTTGGGTTGCGCAACCCTACTGCGTGGGCGATGAGGGAGAGTCGGGTAGCCACCACTCTTTCCAGAATTTTCGAAAACGTCCCGAGTAGGACGATGATCCTGAATGAGGCAGGGGTAGAGTAGTCTGGTTTGCCTGGTTTTGGTAGGACGATTCCGTTGGCCATCTTGAGGCTCTTTGGGTGGTGTCCATAGGCGAGAAGTGGGGCGAGAAGTGATGTGAGGAGGGACGGGTTCAGTGCATGTACTCTTTTCCAGTCCCCATATGGGACCTGGTCTGGGCCGGGGGCCGATGTGTTGGAAGATCTCGCAAGGGCAGAGGAGACCTCCTCAATTGTGAGTGGAGGGTGTTCGGGGTCGAAACGTGGGTAGGCGACCGATTGTGAAGTGGGTTTAGGCGGAAGGAAGTGGGCCAGCAGAGCCTCGTTAATCTGCGACTGGGAGTCGGCATCAGGGAGGTCGGGGAAGCGTTCCTCGTCTCTTCCCATGGCGGCCATCTTCGCCTTCCTGACCGCCTGTGGCGTGACTGCGGCTAGGAAGTCTCTCCAGTAGTTGGCTTTTGCTTTCTTAATCGCCTTGAAGTACCGTTTCCGGTGGGTTTTCAGTTCGTCCAGAGACGTTGGGGTGGGTTCTTTCCAGTGTCAACGCAAGGCACGGTGGTGGGCTTGTCTTAAGTGTGTTATCTCCAAACTCCACCAGGGTTTTGAATAGATTGAGATGTTCTTGGTAGGGGTGGATGATTTGAGAAGAGTCGCGTGTATGTGCAAGTGCCTTTCTGGCCAGTTGTCGGGATCGAGGTCGGTGGGGTGGGGACACCGGGGGGGGAATTGCAATTCCTTCAATCTTTCCCTAATGACTTCCCAGTCCGTCTTATTATTATTATTATTATATCTCATTACGCTTATGGAGCCAGAGCGGCTATGAAGCTAACTAACATACAAAAAAATACACCACGCAAGGGTGCTGGTCAGATATCCCATCTCATATTGAAAGGTAGCAACGTTCGATTGGGCCAGCTCATCAGCCATAATGACAAAAAGAAATCCACCTAGCCGCCAGATGCGTAACAAATATAGGAAACTAAAGTAAAATCCCTAAACAGCCATGTTCCTTCTCTCAGTTGCCACTTGGTGTGCTTTGAGGTATGTGGGACATTCCTTAGAATTAGCCTAGTGAGAGTCGCCACACTTGACGCATTTGATGGTGGTATGCAAACATGCTTTGCCCTTTGTAGGACAATCTGATCTGCCTCAAGTGTGGAGGTGTGCTGGTTGTTCCATGTAGCAGATGCTGCATTGTTGGGTGCCGGTACACTGAGAAGGGTGGTGGCCAAAGGCCAGGCATTTGGTACATTGGGTATCAGGACCAAAGCACAAGTAGCGTTGCACTTTGAACTGCTTCCCAAGGAGTGAGAGGCCATTGCTGAGGGCTTTATCTGTGGAGTCTTTGCCAGCAATAGTGAGGACCATAGCTGATGCTGCTTTATCCTGACGTTGGGCTGGGGTGGTGAGCCATCTAGGAGGGCGTGGGAGGTGGGTGCCTGGGTTGAATTCTTCAATCTCAGATTGAATAGTGGAAAAGGTGGAGGATGTGGGGACGCCATGGAGGATGACCTTGTGCCAGATTTCGTCTTTTCTGAGGCCAATGGCTGCAGGGATGGTGGCTCTAGTTGCTTCCTCAATGGCAGAACGATGCGCTTTGAGGACAGAGGTAGCAGGTGTGTTATCCTTGGTGAGGAGGAGGACATGGTGGTTGGTGGTGAATTCGATTCTTGCAATAAGAGGTTTCTTGATTGCATTGTTGATTGCATCGCGAATGGTGAGGGGGTTGGTGGTATCAGGTAGGATAGAGCCATCTCTTTCAATGACAATGGTACGGTCGCGTTTGGTCAAAACAGCTGGGGTTGAAGTTTTGGCTGGTGGAATGGTAGAGGATTTGACTGGGACTGCTCTGGTAGCTCTTTGGGCCCAGGTTTGTTGTTGTGGGGGGGCGGGCAAGGTGGTTTGTTGTGGTGGGGGGGGTTCTTGGTGGTGGAGTTGGTACTGCAGGTGTTCAACCTGAGAGGTGAGGTGCGCAACTTGGCCTTGAAGTGTTTGGATGTCTGTAATATGGCGTTTTTGAACCATTATGAGGTGTTTCTACAGGGCTTGGAAGCCATCTTCAAGGTGTTGAGTGCGAAGTGAGATGCCAAGGTTGGTGTTGGAGATGCCTTCTGCCAAAGGCCTTGGTGAAAACATAGGGATGGAAGGATGATCTTCTGTAGAGGTGGTAGAGGCAGGAGCAGGCACTGTCTGGACTGGAGAGCCTGGTTCTTCCTCCATGCCTGTGTCCTCAGGTGAGGCTGGGTTGGGAGGTGGGATGGGTGGGTTGAAGGGGGCTGCAAAAGGGTTTACACCACCCCTCCCTCTGCCCCTACGTCTATTAGACATCAGATGGTTGGGAAATGGGACTCAGTTGATAATGGTGATGAAACACAAATGAGGGGCGATGATTTGTGGTTGAAAAGTCTTTAAAGTGAAAGGGTGAAGCGGTGAGGAATCGTTGTCAACCAATGAGGTGGAAGGTCGGCAACAAATTTGGTGTGGTTTTTTCTAACTATATTTAAGTAACTACAACCGCTAGTACTAAACCCGGGCCTCACAGGCATGAGGTCACGGCATGACCTTCACCGTCAGCCAACCGCCTCCACTCCGCCATAAGCCTAACCAAATCAAACAAAACAAAACAAAACAAAACAAAACAAAACAAACAAAAAACCAAAACCATAGCATGCTTAAAGGCGCTCAACCCCACCAGGGGGATCCCCGAGTATAGCGTCTTCATGCTCCAACTCCTCAACAGGCACGGCATCCAAACCAGCCGCCCCATGAAATTCCACCAACAAATTCTGTCTATCAGCAACATAACGGTGACACTAAACTAAATAACAATCATAATGATCCTCCACATGTCTGACCACCTCACCGGCCAGCTTATACACCTTCCCACATACACACCTTCTCACGTCCACTCCAATAAACCCCAGAACCACCCTGCGTGCCCCGGCGGTGTCCATATCAGCGAATTCACCAAACTCCTAGATATGTACCCGGGTCTTCCAAGTCACCAAGCAGTCCTCAGAGGAATTAAGATGTTGTTTAAGCGCCGCCCGGGAAGTAAACCGTAGGCCGCAAACCGAGCAAACATCGGGCCCCTCACCGTCCAGCCATTGGAACCGACCCCGTCTCTTCAATCTAGCGCGACACCGATGTCTACCACCAGACGATATACCGCAGCGGGGGCAGATCACCGATGGAGCAATAAAGCCACCGGGGACCAGGCGTTCATCATTACCGAGCTGCATCATCAGCTGCGAGGAAAAAGGATTCCCACCCACTATCATAACCCCAGGCACCGATGTTCCAGCCCGTCGTCTCAGTGTAAACCCAAGGTAACCGAAGTCTCTCCATCAGGCAACCCATTGTCCTACCATCCGGTCGTCCCACAGGGTGTCAGCAGCGGGCCGCCCCTCACGGGTTGTCGGACATCGCGACAGGTGCAATCTCCCATCACGACCTTCACAGTCCTCATGACCAGTCCGTAACCCAGTCCCAGTTCGGAGCCGGAACAGCACATAAACATCCCACCTCAATAACCCCCTCATGTGTCGTGGGCTCCGGGGCAGGCGTCAGTAGTATTCATGGCCTTCATTCCTATGCCAAGCCTCCCAACTCATCTTCCTCGCCTCACGAGCCCTCATGGCATTCCCAACACCAAACGTCACATTCCCCACATCAGCCAGTCCAAGCCCGAGCCCCAGCTTGGCCCCTCGGTCGACAAGCTCATTGCCCCCAACCCCGGCATGCCCGGGGATCCAATATATGCGTAGTTGCCCCAGTCTCCACAGCACCGGCAAAAAGGACGCCGTGAGAGAAGCACCGGGCCCGGATTCCGGAAGCCGGAGTAGCAAGTCAACCACCGGGGCACAGTCAACAAAGGCAGTAACCATGGCCCCCACCGGCACCGACATAAGCCCGGCGCGGAGAGCAAACAACTCACATTCCAGGGCGCACCAGCCACCAGGCAGCCCCATGCTGATGACCTCCCCGGCCAGCCCTCTCTCATACCAAACATAAGCCCCTCCTGACCTATCACCACTGGATGAGCAGTCACTAAATAACACCAGCCCATCGCCGCACTCCATTCCACCCATCACCTCATCGCATCTGGCCACCGCCGATCTCCGGTCCACACAGCCTTCCCCTTCAACCACAACATCCACCTCATCCGTCAGTTCCATAACATCCGCCGTAACCCCTTCCACGTGCCAGTCCTGTCGGATAATACCGAACCAGGGCAGGTCCTCACAGTACCGGTAGCTGACCATCCGTGCATAACAACGATCCCTCAGATATCTAGCTTGTATCGCGCAGGGGGGTATACCAACTTCTGCCAACATCGCATTCAAGGCCAACCGGGCCGGCATTCGAAAGAGGTGACGAATGGTGTCGTTCACATGTTTCTGTATCTCCTTGATATAGTGGGGATAGTCGGCAATGAATTCCAGCCCATAGTACACAGGGGGCAGATAAGAGCCCTGAATGAGCCGATATAGTTCCCATGCGCCCAATCCCGACCCATCCTCGAATCGCCGAGACACTGCAGCAATGCGATGTCTAACACCCAACCCTCTAGCCAGCCAGTATTGAACATGGGCAGACCAGTTGAGGTGGATGTTAAAGCGGTAACCAAGGACCCGGAGATCCAGGAAGGGAGTAACCGTGGCACCCAGCAAGTCGATCGGGGCCCAGGGCTGATCACCGAAGCCGATCCATTCAGTCTTAAGGCCACTGAAGTCCAATCCGCGGGCCCTTGCAACCCTCCGGCAGTCGGCCAGGCACTCCTGAGCCGTGCCCACAGCAGTCTCCCTGGTATCCGCCGCCACGAGAATAACTCCATCATCCACGTACGATATAACCGTCTGTCGGACAGCGGGTGAGTATCGTAGCCGGGGTCTCATAACATCAGCCACGTAGCAACCGAACAGAAACGGAGAGAGAGGGGACCCTTGGGGGACGCCGCGCGATATGTTAAAGTAGCGAGAGGTACGGCCATTGAACCTAAATCGGACCCTCCTTCTCGAAACCCATCTCGCTATCCACCCGTTCAAGTCAGGGGGGCAGCCCCTCGCAGCCAGGAAGTCGGCCAACAGTCCCCTGTCCAGCCGGTCGAAACCACCCTCGACATCCATTGATATCATCATCCGCTGGAGATGTTCCTTGTGGCGCAAAAATTCCAATATCAGCACCATGGCATCATGACAACCACGCCTTTGGCGAGAACCAAATTGAGTAGTCTCAAGCTGAAGGGAACCGGCAAGCCTCCGAAGCACAATTCTCTCGGTCACCTTGGCCATAACGGGCAGCGGGACAATCATCCGCCATGCCTTGACCACATCATAGCGCGGCTTGGCAGCCTTCTCTATCAGTACAGCTTCGCCATCATGGAAGGACAGATGGTCACCAGCCAGCAACTCCTTGGTCATGTTCACGAATGGTCCAGGCAATCGTTTCCGGACGAATCTCAGGAGGGGATATCCTATTCCATCACTCCCAGGGCACGTGTCGGTGGGTGATGCCGCCAAAGCCGCCACCACTTCCGTTTCCGATAGGTCGTCAAAAGCCCGGGAGATCCTATCACCGCCAAAGTCCTCCTCTTCATCCGTGGGGACAAGCTGTTGTCCTATGAGTTCAGCAACATCAGCATGACGGGTGAGATATCGACCATCACCGGCGTCCATCGCTGGCAGAGTGCGACGCAACTCCAATTGATCAATACACCTAAACTGGGCCGGGTCCTTTAAATCCGCCAGGAACCCGTCCAGGGCAGCAAGGCGTGCAGCAGCCAGCTCACACCTGTATACCTTCCGCGCCAACCGGTATCCATCGACATCACCATCCCTCTTCAACTTCCACATATCCCTCTTCATCATCCGCAGCTCATCATTCCACCACCCCACAGTGCGCACCGCCGCTCTCCCAACAGGAAGCTCATCCACAACACCCAACAGTCCATCCCACGATAGCCCATCCCCCAGCACATCCAAGGTGTCCGCAAAGGATCCCTTGTCAATACTCTTCCAACATAGCCTGCCACGATTAATCTCAGCCGGCACACCGATCGGAATTTTCAGGCATTGTCCGACATGTTCCAGCCCTGCCCCATCGAGGCAACTATATCTGATGGGAATGTGGGTCATGGCGAAGGTTAGATCAATCATCGAAACACCGTTGAACGTCGGTTCTCCCCAGGCACATCGCCTAACCGATCGCCGTCTAGCCCAATCAACAACAGCGGATCCCGATCCATAAGTCCGGTCATCCCAGGAGTGATGTCGGGTATTAAAATCACCAGACAGGACATCGCACATGTCCAGTCCATCGAGAATTACGAGCATGTCCGGCTTGGACATTCTCGGAGGAACGTATATACCAGCCAAACCAAACATCGAGCCATCGTCCTGCATCAACCCGATGGAGCAAGAGTACCCATCATGCTTCCACACCTCGCATAGTCCCACCTTAGCCCTCCGAGCATACAGGCACACCCCACTCCCGATCACAAAAGAAACCAACATCAAATCCCTCTCTTGGTGTGCCTTAACCATCCCATCACTATCTACAGGGGGTTCCAATATAAAAAACAAATCAACAAAAGAAAACAATTCAAAACAAAGGGAACGATTTCCACCACTCCTACCCACATTCTGTACCAATACCTTAAGCAACATACTTATAGGGAATTGGAACGGGACCTGGAGGCCTTCGAGGGGGAGGGGGCAGGGTCCACGCTGAACCCGACACCAAAGTCAACATCCTTCTCCCTCTCCAAAGCCATCGCCGCACTCTCCGCCATGGTCTCATCAACAGCTCGGCCCTGCTCAGTCTTAACGAGCTTTTGCATGGACCTATCCGTGACCCCAACCTTAGTTGTCTCTTCGAGACCATCTTGTTGGCCGTGGGGGACGAGGTATCAGTGCCCGGGGAGGGGCGGCGGATGTTGGGGCATGAAGGATCGCCAGTGAGGTGCCCTACATGCGAGCACAAACGGCAAGAAAGCATCACATGGGTGCAGAGAGAGCCAGTAGCAGCCTGGCACCCGGCGATCGAGCATTTATGGTCCTTGGACCAATGTCCACCATCGCAGAACCGGCAGGCAACAGGGGCCCTGCACATCACCGCAACATGCCCGTGGCGAAGACATCGCTCGCAGATGGAGGTGGGTTTAAGCTCAACCCAGAGACGGATCGGGCGGCGTCGGCTGTATACCGTCACACGGCCACCATCCAAAGCCTTCCGGACAGCATCGGTCATCTCGACAACCATGACCACAGAGCCCTTGGTATGCTTATGGCTCTTGTGTGCAGCCAGACTCCCGATCCAGTGTGGGCGCCCCACAACGTTGAATCCCGGGTTGGTGACCTCCAAATCCCGGATAAGATCGTCAAAGGCAGCGTCACCTTGCCAGTCTTCCGGCTTCCAAACAGCACCAACACCAAGGGGGGAGAGGGGGAGTTGAGACACCAGCACCTTAACCTTGCGAGTGTCCTGGGCAAAGGAAAAGCTATTAAGCCCGAGTTCCATAGCAGCGCGCTCCAAAATCCCAACGAACTGCCAAATCTGTGCAGCAGAGTGTTGGACCAGGGACAAGAGCAGATCCCCAGTCGTGCTGTGAGCCACACAGGAACCAAACCGAGCGCAGGATCTCGAGGCCAGAGCCTTGTTGAGGCCATTCTTGACCATCTCAGTGTTGATGCCGGCCGGAAGCCGGGCCTTGACACCACGCTTCTCAAAGCGGATCGTGACATGTCGCTCCCTCTCGGTAATCGCAGGAGCAGGGGGAGGGGAAGGTTTCTTCCGGCGTTCAACCAGGGTGAAGCTCTTCTCACCAGCAGCAGGGGTGGCACGCGAGGCCCACGAAGAGGCAGGGGCAGGGATATCCGAAGGACGCATCAACACCGGGGCGACCTATGCCGGTTTGAGCGGGCGGCCAGATTTATCAACCAGGCGGGGCTTAGGGGCCTTAGCCGGACCGGCGGGAGCTGCAAGGGCCGGAATAGCTGGCCGGCTCACAGCAGCGTGAACAATGGAGCCTGCAGCGGCGGTAGGGGAGTTCGAAGCGATCGCCTTGCCCTCCCGGACCCTCAAATCCTTCCTGCGAAGACCGTCAACCACGTCTTCCAGGCCATCAATCTTCCGATCCTGTCGCCTGGAATGCTCCTTCAGGCTACGGATCTCCTGGCATAAGTCCAAAACAACATTGGCCAGTCGTTGCATGTCTTCACCGACAGGAGCGAGCGATTCATATGCACCCTCGTCAAATATCCTGAGGGGCTCACGCCCAGCCTCAATAGCCGGCAGTTCCTCAGACAGTGAGCCCCCCGCAGTTGCCGGTGTAGTGTGGCGGCTATCACCCAGCCCATCAACCTCCGAGGTACGCCCCCCGCCCAACGCCATGGGCAGATCCGCGACGCTGTCCTCATCATCACTCACCTCACCAACAGCTGGCACTGCCTGCCCGCACTGTATCTCTTCCCAACCCTCCAACATGTCCACCTCAACCGGGGTCAAAGTGGGTACCCTCTCCTCGGGCATAGCAGCCTCTGGAGCAACACACACAGTTTCGGCCAAGGTAGACGGGAGAGGGGGCATAGAACCATAGTCCGTAGACCCAACTAAAGCCACCGAGTCCTCCTCTTGCGACTCAGGGGAAGCGTATCGGCTATCCCCAAGCCCAGTACCTTCCGTAGTCTTCCCGCCACCCAAGCCCATAGACACATCCTTGGGGGTGGATTCGATAGGGTCGGCCTTAGCCTTCCCGGACATATACTTCTTGTGCCGACAGGACAGAGACGGCACGGCGGGACGAGGGGGAGAGTATGACGCATCCTGGGAGTCGTCGAGTTTGAAGCCGCGGTAGAGAGCACGTTCCGATGAGGGCAGGTCACCGAAGGGGGGAGAAGAGGAGGGCGAGGTCGTAACCGAGCCAACACGCCGGGCCTGAGAAGCAGGGCCACCCGCGTGGTCACCCGTGATAAAGTGCGCGCCGATAAGGGAGCCAGTATCCTGTGTAGCAGTGGACTGCGAGGGAACAAAAGAGGAGGACGTGTCGGGGGTATGGTAACGGACAAAAAGCCCGAAGGTATTGTCACGGATCACCCTGCAGTCGGTGCATCCGGAGCCGAGAAGGATGGAGTTGATAGCGATCTCCAACTCGGAAACAAGAGTAAGTCCCTGGCTTTGAACCATGGGCACTAGGGAATCACCAAACTCGGCAGAGGAGTTGGGACAGCCACAACAGTGGGAAACATTAACAGGCATGCCCGAAGGCGGAAAACGTTAGGACGCCACTGTCATAGGGACCAGGCCAGGAGGATGGGCCTCAGCAGACATGGCCGAGGTCAGAGGAGGATAGCAAGGCGTTAAACACCAGGCTACAGTGCAAAAAGCACAAGAAACAACAGAAACTCAAGGTATTACCGGGCACAGCCTCGGATAACTCAACCTAAGCGAGAATACAGATGAATCCTGCAC
>JACCEG010000044.1:527066-541225 GCA_014065205.1 Tuber brumale | reverse complement strand
GGGGGAGGTGGCCCAATGGGCGAGGTGCAGGAAGAGTCCTCTACCTTTAAGCACCTGTGATGGGGTCTTCAGAAGAGAACGCGTCAGCCCACGAGGGGGGGGGCCGACACGTTTGGGTATTGGTGCCTTGAACAGGTCCATTGGGAGGGCGTGGGACGTCGATTGTCGCGCGGTTTCTTCCGTGCTGGTGTCAGTTTGTTTGGCTTTTCCCTTAGGGGTAGCAGGTCTAGAATTGTCGCCATCTGTATCCATGTCTTCACCTTCCGGCTGAGGGGGCAGGTCGTCCCTTGCTGGAGGCTTCGGTTGGGCGAGGTAGTCATTGTTAGTGGCCTAGTGGTCCACAGAGCCATTGGAACATTTGAGGGGAGAGGTAGGGCAGCAGGCAGCCACCGCTTTAAGGTGACCTTCTTTCGGGCAAGTCGGGTTTGTGCATCGGTGGGCCGAGCGGGGGTGGGACCCTGAGCACAGAGCTCATACTGAGGTGCTCTCTTTGCACATGGGCGAGGGGTGTCCGAACTTCCAGCATTTCCGGCATTGCATGTAACGGCTCTTAGAGTGGCATATGTCCACTTTACGGAGATTGGAGTAGAGGTAGATGGACCTTCCTATCTTCACCGCGTCAGTAGGGGGGACAGTCACCACTATGGAGGTAGAGTTCTTGGTTGCCCTTACTTCAGGGTTCGGCTGGAGGTATCTTGCAGAGAAGATTGTCACCCCTGTTGCATTTAGGATAGACTTCCTTAACTCGGAGCGGAGTCCGTCTTGGTCCTGTGGGAGGAAAGGAATTGGTAGTCCGTGGATGGCCAGTTGGACCTCGTTTGGTGCAGGCCTGAAGGGCCTGAATGGGTTCTCCCCAACCGGGAAAGCCTTATTGAACCTTGCCGCCAGGCCATCGTAGTAGGGGGAGTAGGCTGTTGCAGGCATTTGGAGCGAGCGGGTGGTACGTATCAGGGCACCTCGCGCGTTGACCGAGGCGCTCCAGCATAGGGGGTGCGGGTAGTTCGCTTCCCTGAGGACTTTTGCGGCGATATCCGGGGCCGTTGCTGCTATCCTTAGTGCATCAGCATAGGGTAGGAGGGTCGCTGCGGGCGCGAAGAATCTTCTGTCGGCCGCTGGTAGGGGGGGTGGCCCACTAGCTGAGGGGCCCTCATCCCTAGACGCTGCGACTTGGGCGGCAGAGGCAGAAGCCGGAGCTCCTTCCTTCGTCCTTTTGGACTTCCTTCCCCCAGTCTGCTCCTGCGGGGCTGCACCCTGGGCATAGGTTGATGGTTTGGGTTTTGCCTTGCTGAGGGCCTTGTTGAGTGATGGTTCTAGATGGCCAGGGGTAAAGGAGTAGGTACTGTACTTCCCTGCTCGGAAGGCCTGGGCCTCCCAGGAGCGCGGGTATTTGACAGAGTAGGCTTGCGGATCACCGTACCACTTATCAGTGGAGGTATCGTAGCGAGGGATGTCAGAGTCAAAATCCTCTGCGGTGTTGTTGGCTGGGACTGCGGGGGAGGTGGAGTTCTGACCCTGTTGTTTGGCTTGTTTCCCCATCTGGGGCTGTTGCCGGGCAATGACTGGCTTGGCGGAAAGGCAGGCCGCCAGTCGAGATGAGAGGTCGGCCACAGTGGCTTCGATAGAGGCGAGAGAAGGGCCTGTACCGGCATGGACTTGTTGTGATGGGGGGGCAGGGGTTTCCATTTTGGTTTTGAGGAATCCTATGCGAGAGTGGAGGGCTACAATACCTTCAGGTGCAGCCATGAGTAGGGGGAGGATCGATGCTTCACCTGCCGAAAGGCTCCTGAGATCTGCGTCCCAGAGCCTGGGGAATACGTCTCTGTTGGTGGCCAGGTTGGATGTGGTATGATTGTACATCTCCCTAAGGAGCGGGAGGTTAGGATCCAGGGGACCTACCGAGGAGGACCACGAGGCAGCCTGGGGGGGGGAAGAGTGTATTGGGCCAGCTGGTGCCAGTTGGGGTGCGGTGGGGACTTGAGCTAACCTCCCAGCATAGGAGTGTGAGCGGTGTGAGGTTCGTGACTCTGGGCGGGAGGCCCTGCCAGTGTTGTGAGCCATAGCAAAAGCTCTGAGTCGTGTAAGGGGTAGGGTCGCTTACAGAGTGAGGCCTAAGCGAGAGGCAAAAACTGGTATGTCGAGCTGGTTGCCGGCCAAAAACCTGGAGTTTAGGGGTGACCGAATGCGGTAATTTTTCAAGCGAGAGGTGAATAGAGGGCGCGGAGCGTGGTGGTGAGTGGGTTATTTTTTTTTATTTCTCTTTTTTTCTTTTTTTTTATATCATATATTACTTGTTAGGTACAAGAACGTGCATGCAGCGTAAGCTATGGCAAAAAGAAAACCTTAATTCCAAACAAACAAACAAAAGAAACCATCGGCGCAAATCTCCAAAAAGCAACAAATCCGTCACAAGCACCTCAAACGGTGACCACTCAAACCAGTAAAGAAACTCAATCAATTCCCACCACAATCTCGCAAAGAAAATTCATCAATAACATGTAAAAGTTTTAAAAGCAGGGCAGCGGAGGGAGGAGGCTCCTCCTGTGGCGGTGAGAGATGCCTGGTTGGTGGCATGGGAGGGGGGAATCCGGTGGCCGTGGTGCAGATGTAGTTAGCTAGGCCTAGGACGGCGGGAAGTGAGGACCAAATGGGTGAGCTTGGGCCAACGTCTGAGACTCCATGGAGGTAGAGCGCCCTTTTGTAGGCCTTTGCTGAGTATTGGAGGATTGCGTAGGCGAATGTCTCTACGCCTTCTTCGCAGTAGGTGCACGTGGGGGAGGAATCGGGGGCCTCCCAGGAGTGGTGAGCGGCTAGGTAGCTCTTCCCAGCCCTTCCTTGGTGTATCCGCCCTGCTGTAAAGCGGTCCCGCCCCATGAAGGCGTGGTGCCTCAGCGTGGCTCTGTATGGGTAGTAGCGCGGGGGGGTGCCTGATGTGTCCAGTCCGCGAGGAGCTTCGCCCTCAGAGAGGCTTTGAGCGTCTTGTAGCTTGTTGGGGTGGGGGGTAGTATGGACAGCCCAGGTTCTAGGGCCGGGTATGCAGGTAGGAAGGATGTGGTCTGCTCCATTACAGGCAGCAGGAGGTGGGCCATCGAATCGATGGGCAGGTGCCTCCTCATTGGTTGTTCTGCCTTGTATTGGCGCCAACCCAGGGTGATGTAGTTCTGTTTCCTTCCATTTAGTAGGTTCCGGTGATCGGACCTATCCGAGTGGGAGATGTAGGAGGGGAAGTCCGGGGGGAGCCAGGCTGATGCCGGGTTGTACGCAGGAGAGGAGCATGCTAGCCGTAGCGCCACCATCCTTCTGCGGTGGGGGATCAGGAGATCACGGGGTGGGAGGCAGGCCTCTATGGCCAGAATGGTTGTCGGTGTCGAGCTTAAGAAGTTTGTGACCCATCTCATGACTTTGTTCCACAGCACAGACATCTTGTCCGCCGTGGCCAGCGTAGGTGTGAGAAGGTCAGCACCGTACGTGAGGATAGGAAGTATGAGGCCCATCGCGAGTCTCCTACACATGTATGGTGGCATCCCGATCCCGGGAGGTGCAAGCCTCCTGATAGCGGAAAAAGCCCCTGAGGCCAATGTGAGGCGTTTGATAAAGTGGGTAGTTGTCTCAAGGGTGGGGGTGAACCAGTATCCTAGCCACCTTAGGGAGGAAGAGGGCATAAACAATGAGCCGTTGAGAGCTATGGGTTGTTTGGAGACCTGGGACCTGTCTTTTGGGGTCCTCTAGTGGATCAGTTCGGTCTTGGAAATAGAAAAGGAAACTCCAATCTTCGCTGCCCTGCTCTGAAGTAAGGAAAAAACAAATTGAAGATACCTAATATTCCCCCTGTAAGAAGTAGTAGAAACTGTAATTGAAAAACCATCAACATAGGAAAAAATCACCCCTCGGGGTATAGAAACATGCAATTCAGAAACATAAATCACAAACAACAAAGGGGAAACAGGGGACCCTTGAGGCGTTCCCACTTGAACTGAAGAAAAAATTCCGCGGGCCCCCTGGAACATCAATCCGCAGGATCGGTCTGTGAGAAAAGATCTGACCCCGGCTACTAGGTATTTGGGTGTACCTTTGGCCCTGAGTTTGGCGATTAAGCAGCCGGAGGAGACATTGTCGAATCCTCCTTTAATATCTAGAAACAAGGAGGAAACCTTGGAGGAGGGGTTTTGTCTTGCCTTGATTTCTTGGGTCAGGGCTGTCGTGGCGTCAAAGGTTGAGAGGCCGGCTAAAGAGCCGCATTGGTTAGGGTTCAGAAGCCCCACTTCGCGGGCTATAAGTGAGAGGCGGGTTGCTACTATCTTTTCCAGTAGTTTTGAAAAGGTTTCGAGTAGAACAATAATTCGAAACGAGGCGGCGGTAGAGTAGTCCGATTTTCCAGGCTTGGGCAGGACCACCCCGTTTGCCATTTTAAGGCTCTTTGGGTGATGTCCGTAGGCAAGAAGGGGGGCAAGTATGGACGTGAGTATGGTCGGATTGGTGGCGTGGACTATCTTCCACACCCCGTACGGGATGTGGTCTGGGCCCGGTGCAGAGGTATTGGAGGATCTGGCTAGCCCAGAGGAGATCTCTTCTGGGGCAAGAGGTGGGTGTTCTGGGTCGAAGCGGGGGTAGGTTACCGCTTGTGCTGGTGGTTTTGGCGGGAAGAAGTGGTCCAGTAGAGCTGCATTGATTTTGTTGGATGAGTGCACTCCAGGTAGGACAGGGAATCTCTCTTCCTCCCTTCCCATAGCCGCCTTTTTGGCTTTCCACACTGACTGTGGTGTCACTCCTGCTAGGAACTCTTTCCAGTAGTTGGCTTTGGCTTTCTTAATCGCCTTGAAGTATCGGTTACAGTTGGATTTTAGTTCATCCAGGGATCTTAAAGTCTGTCCTTTTCTGTGTTCCCTTGAGGCTCTGTGATGGGCCTGCCTTAGGTAGATTATCGTCATCTCCCACCACGGTTTGGAGTGGATAGAGACCCTCTTGGTTGGGGTGCAGGCTTTTAATAACGTTGTTAGTGTTAGCATGTGTCTCTCTAGCCAGTTGTCTAGCTCGAGGTCGGTTGGATGGAGGCGTGGTGGTGGAAATGTCAAGTCTTTTATTCTTTCTGAAGCAACTGTCCAATCTGTCTTGTCCCAATAGGGGGTAGGAGGGGGTGTTTCCAGAAGAGGTGCTGTGAATATGATCGAGATCGGGAGGTGGTCTGACCCTGTTGCTGGTAGGTGGGTCGACCAGGAGTGTAGAAAGCGGGTGAGGAGGGTGTTGGTTAAGGCCAGGTCAATAACCACTGGTCTTGTGTGTTGGTCCAATGGGAACCTGGTGTAAGCTCGCGGAGTGTTGCAGAGCTCGTAGCCATTGTCCTGTTCTTGTTCGAAGTAAGGATTGGACGTGGAGAATTCTTTTGAGGAGACGGTCCACAGGGGATCAGATTGTGGGTGGTGGATGTTGAAGTCCCCAGCCACGAGTGTAGGGAAGGAGTTTTGTGGGAAGGATACAGCCGGGCTAACGGTTCTATTCCCCGAGGAAGTACCGACCGTTGAGTACAGGTTGTAAGCCCTAAATCTTGAGTGACTTGTGTCAAAAAGCCCCGGGGGGGAAAAAATATCAAGTGCCACAAAATCTGGCTTGTCAAAAAAACAAGGTAGTACTGAAAACGCATTCAAAAATTCCGTGTAAACATAGGTGGCCACCTTGGGAGTAGTGCCTTGTATAAATGGAGGAGCAAATGATTTAAAAGAAGCAAAAGTAGGAAGCCTGTTGCGGTAAACGGGGGGGTCCTGAGGCAGTATAATTTGCGGGGGAGCTTTCAGACTGTGAAAGCTATTAAACAATGAAAGAAACACATCCCAGCTTCCCAAACAGTTATGATAAACAAAGAAAAGTTGCTTAAGGACGGGTGGATGAGGCGGCCCTGAGGGCGAGGTGCCGGTAGAGTCCTCCACCTTTATGCACCTGTTATGGGGTCTTCGGAGGAGAACGGATCAGCCCACGTGGGGGGGGGGCCGACTCATCTGGGTATCGGTGCCTTGAAAAGGCTCATTGGGAGGGCGCGGGAGGTCGTCTGACAGGGTGTCTCTTCTACGCTGGTGTCAGTTTGTTTGCCTTTACCCTTGGGTGTGGCGGGTCGTGGGCTTTCTTCATCGGTATCCATTCCTCCTTCTTCTTGTTGAGGGGGAAGGTCGCCTTTGATTGGTGGTTTAGGCCGGGAGGGGCAGTCGTTGTTTGTTGCGGAGTGGTCCCCAGAGCAGTTGGGGCACTTCAGCGGCGAGGCTGGGCAGCAACCAGCCACAGCCTTCAGGTGGCCTTCCTTTGGGCACGTCAGGTTTTGCACCTGTGAGCCGATCGGGGGTGGGGCCCGAAGCAGAGTGGGCAAACTGAGGCGGTTTCTTTACACATCGGTAAGGGGTGTCCAAATTTCCAGCACTTCCGGCATTGCATATAGCGACTCTTAGAGTGGCATATGTCGACTTGGCGTGGCTTGGAATAAAGGTAAATGGTCTTTCCTATGTTTACAACGTCAGCGGGGGGGACCGAGACGACAATGGAGGTAGAATTTTTGCTTGCCCTTATTTCAGGGTTTGGTTGAAGATATCGTGCCGAGAAGATTGTCACTCCTGTGGAGTTTAAAATTGAGTGTCCCAGCTCGGAACGGAGCTCCTCCTGGTCTTGCGGGAGGAAGGAAATCGGTAGGCCGTGTATGGCAAGTTGAACCTCGTTGGGAGCCGGTCTGAATGGCCTAAAAGGATTGTCCCCACCTGCGAACGCCTTGTTAAACCTTGCTGCCAGCCCGTCGTAGTACGGGGAGTAGGCGGTGGCCGGAGTCTGGAGGGAGCGGGTTGTTAATGTTAGGGCACCTCAGGCATTGCCCGATGCGCTGAAGCATAGCGGGTGTGGGTAGTTCGCCTCTTTGAGTACTTGGGCGGCAATGTTGGGGGCTGTTGCAGCTATCCTAAGTGCATCTTGATGGGGGAGGGGAGTCTCTTGGGGTGAGAAGAACCTTCTGTCGGCTGCCGGTAAGTGGGGCGGTCCTTTGACAGAGGCACCCGAATCCCTTGATGCTACGACTTGGGCTGACGAGGCAGAGGCTTTCTCTTCACCTTTTGTCTTTTTCGACTTTCTTCTCCCAGTCTGCTCCTGTGGTGCGCCAGCCTGGGCATATGTTGACGGTTTGATTTTGGCCTTGCTAAGAGCCTTGTGGAGTGACGGTTCTAGGTGACCAGTTGTGAATGAGTAGGTATCGTATTTCCCATCGCGGAAGGCCTGGGCCTCCCAGGACCGCGGGTATTTAACTGCGTAGGCATTTGGGTCTCCATACCACTTGTCGGTGGCGGTGTCATAGCGAGGTATGTCGGAGTCGAAGTCGTTCGTTGGGTTGGCTGTTGGAGCCGTTGGGGCCGCGGGGTTTCTACCGGTTCGGTGTTGTTAATGTTGTTTTCCCAGCTGGGTCTGGTGAGGCTTGGGGCAGGCTTGGCTGAGAGTGAGGCTGCCACTCGAGATGATGGATCAGCCACAGTGGCTTGGATGGAGGCGAGTGAGGGGCCGGTGTTGGGCTGGGTTTGTTGCGGAGGCGCTGTGAGCTTACTCTCTATGGAGCCGCTTCTCGCATGGAGGGCGGCTATTCCCTCTAGGGCTGTCATTATTAGGGGTAGAATAGATGCTTCACACGCTGTCAGGCTTCTGAGATCTGCATCCCAGAGTCGGGGGAAGACGTCTCTCTGTTTGTTGCAAGGTTGGAGGTTGTGTGGTTGTACATTTCCCTCAAGAGGGGGAGGTTTGGGTTGAGGGGGCCAAGCGAGGAAGACCGTGTTGGATTTAGGGGGGGGGAGGAGTGGATTTGGACACCTGGGGCCATGGCAGGAGCGGTTGGGACCTGAGCAGATCTCCCTGCATAGGGGTGAGAGCGATCAGAAGCGCGGGATTCCGGGCGCGAGGCCCTTCCCGTGTTGTGAGTCATAGCTGAGGCTGTGAGTCAGAAGAGGGGTAGGGTCGCTTATAGAGTGAAGCCTAAGCAAGAGGCCAAAATTGGTATGTCGAACTGTTTGCCAACCAGAAACTTAGAGTTTATAGATGACCGCAAGCGGTAATCTTTCAAGCGGCAGGTGAATAGAGGGCGCGGAGGGTGGTGGTGAGTGGGTTACTTTTTCTTTTACTTTTTTCTCTCTTCTTTTTTTTTTATATCATATATTACTTGTTAGGTACAAGAACCTGCATGCAGCGTAAGCTATGGCAAAAAGAAAACCTTAATTCCCAACAAACAAACAAAAGAAACCATAGGCACAAATCTCCAAAATGACAAATTTGTCACAAGCACCTCCAACGGTGACCACTCAAACCAGTAGAGAAACACATAAAATCTCCCTGCAAAACCAGCATAAGGAAATTTCATAAACCAAGTATATAAATCAAAGTGGGACAGCAGAGGAGGGAGAGCCTTCCTTTGGGGGCGAGAGGGGCCTTATCGGCGGCATGGGGGGTGGGAATCCGGTACTGGTCATTCGGATGTAGTTGGCGAGGCCAATGATGGTAGGAAGTGAGGACCAAACAGGCGAGCCTTGGCCAATCTCGTAGACTCCATGGAGGTAGAGTAACCTTTTGTCAGCTTTGGCGGAGCAGTGAAGGATTGCCTGGGCGAAGGTTTCGTCCTCCTCCTCACAGAAGGTGCATAGGGTGGATGATCCTTGATCATCCCAGGAGTAGTGTGCAGCGAGATAGCTCTTTCGAGATCGTCCCTGGTGTATCTGCCCAGCTGTGAAGCGATCGAGCCCCATGAAGGGGTGGGGTCTAAGTATGGGTTTGTACTGGTAGTACCGTGGAGGTGGAGCGAGGTGTGTCCAGTCGGCCAGCAGCCTTCCCCTAAGGGAGGCCTTGAGGGATTTGTAGCATGAGTTCGTCGCAGGCATCAGTGTTAGCCCCGGTTCAAGGGTTGGGTAGGCAGCCGGGAGGGGCCTGTCTCCTTCAATAACAGGTAGGAGCAAGACTCTGTTGCCGTTACAACCACAGCGAAAGAAAAAACCGCACCAAATTTCTTGCTGAGCTTCCACCTCATTGGTTGACAACCATTCCTCACCACTTCACCCTCTCACTTTAAAGACTTTTCAACCACAAATCATCCCCCCTCATTTGTGTTTTATCACCTTTATCAACTGAGTCCCATTTCCCAACCCTCTGATGTCTAATAGACGTAGGGGCAGAGGGAGGGGTGGTGCAAACCCTTTTGCAGCCCCCTTCAACCCACCCATCCCACCTCCCAATCTAGCCTCACCTGAGGACACATGCATGGAGGAAGAACCAGGCTCTCCAGTCCAGACTGTGCCTGCTCCTGCCTCTACCACTTCTACAGAAGATCATCCTTCCATCCCTACGTTTTCACCAAGGCCTTTGGCTGAAGGCATCTCCAACACCAACCTTGGCATCTCACTTCGCACTCAACACCTTGAAGATGGCTTCCAAGCCCTGCAGAAACACCTCATGATGGTTTCATGGGAAAGTGAAATGTGACTGGAGAACTTCACCTACCCAACAAGCTAAGTTTCCCACCCAACTGATAAGAGTACTGATGTTAGATATCCTACCTATCTCTTGTATCTTGGGGTACCGCTGCAACAGGCAACAATCCATAATTAGTCGTCAAGTAATGTGTAATACTTCTCTCGTATTGTATATATCTTGACCGATTCTGATTCCCTATCGTGACTCTGATTATTATTATTAGACCCGTGTCTACGTTCTTTTGAACGCTAATAATCAGATCTTATCTGGATAGACCTTTGCGAAGTGGTAGAATAGATTCTATTCTTAATAGTATAGGTAAGAAAGTATAATAGGTGGTTGCGTGAAGAACTAACTAGCAGGCTCTGCCAGCCTCCTTTTATAGTCCTTCACTTCAACCCGCTTATAAATCAAAACAACTATGAGTCATAATCGTGACTCATGAAAAACATCATATGACCGCATCATTGGTCATGTGCGTAAACCACATGATCTCTAAACGGATCATGTGTGTGAAAGTTAACTAACTTGCGCAGCCCCCTTGGCCCCGTGCGCTGCCCCCATGACCTATTAATAGGTCATGTGCGTGAAAGTAAACTAACTTGCGCAGCCCCCTTGGCCCCGTGCGCTGCCCCCATGACCTCTTAATAGGTCATGTGCGTGAAAGTAACATAAAACAAATGAAACCCCATGACGACTATCCTCGTCATGGTGCAGAACCATCTCCTTCCACTATCTGCCGGAAACGTCTCCTTTCACTACCTGCCGGAAACGTCTCCTTCCACTACCTGCCGGAAACGTCTCCTTCCACTATCTGCCACAGAACTGTGACAATAGCTCCCCTTCCCCCACGGCCTAAGTCCCTTTAGGCCATTGTGAACTCGTCATCCTCCTCGGTTCCTGCCGTCTGCAGGATATTGCGTCCTATCCGACGCATCCAACTCTTGCTTTCCTTCTGATGGTTTTCCAACCTTCGGATCCTCGCTTCCCTTCTCTTTAGTTGGGATTCTGTCTTCCCAACTTTGTATTCCGCCAAACTTGCCCTGACCTGTTCAGCCGTCACCGCTCTTGCCAGCTGCACGTTCTTTTTCTCCCATTCTCTTGCCTTCTGTTCCCACATCATGGCCTGTCTCTTGTAGAGTCCCATCTCTACTTCTGCCGCTTTCTTTTGTTCGCTGATCGTGATCAGCTCCTGCTGGAGGCTTTCCACCGTATCCTTCTGTGTTGCCGACGAGATCGGCGACGGTGCTGTGTCTCGTTCCCAGGTGACTTTCTTGTATTTTTTGGCCCCCCTCTCCGCAGATTTAGTCCCCGAAATCTTGTTCTGGTTTCCTAGCGGAGGCGCCACAGGCGGTGTCCTGTCCCTTTTCTTGGGAAAGTAGTTGGTTCCCATCTTTTCCATGTAGTGGGTGGGGCATCCGTCGTCGTAGCATCGTGTCCATGACAGACACTTGTGTGCTTTCTCTTCCTCCGTTTCCTTCGTTTTCTTGATGGGTAGGTCCACTAGTTGGACCCAATCCTCGTCGTTGATTTCTTCCTTCATCCAAACCCCTTCTTCCATCGGACAGAAGTCTGGGCTTGTCGGGGTAGTTCTGGTGGAATTGCCCGCTGGCATCTTGTGCGTTAGTAAAGTTAGTGGCTGGATACCACTCTTGATCGTGTTCTGCTGAGTATCCGACCCACTTGGCTCGATACTGAAGTTTGTTGTACTGTAGTCTTGAGTCGATGATTTTCTCAAGTTCGTATTCGTCTTCGCCCTCGATCTCGATGGGCGGTGGAGGTAGTTTCTTTTGTGAGGTAAAAGCGTTGTCTTGGTAGGGTTCAAGGAGACTGATGTGGAATGTAGGATGAGTGTTGTTCATCGAGTGTGGGAGGTCGAGTTTATATGCTCTGAGTCCGATGCGTTCGATGATTTTGAACGGTCCTAGTTTCTTGTAGTCCAGTTTCCTTGATGGTCTTGTGGTCCGGATATTCCTTGGTATCAACCACACCTTGTCATTGACTTGGAGGTTGGGATCGGGTTTTCGGTGACGATAGGCGTATTCCTTCTGTCGTTCTTGCGCGTGACATATTTCTTCTCTTAATATATCATGCAGTTTCTGCATATCCTTCGTAGGAACTGCCTGCGCCGGTATGTCGTACTTTGCCGGTTCGTATATCGGGTTGTACCCGTAGTTCGCCAAGAAGGGTGTCGTTTTGATTGTTTCTTGTTTTCCGTTGTTGTATGCGAACTCGGCTGTTGCTAGCATTTCTGCCCAATCATCTTGTTGATAATTGACGGATGCTCGTAGGTATTGTTCCCATATTGCGTTCGTCCTTTCTGTTTGTCCATCTGTCTGCGGATGAAATGCCGTGCTGAGTTTCCTTTCGATCTGCCATTGTCGTGTGATTTCTTTCCCGATATTTGCCATGAATCGTGATCCTCTGTCTGATATGATATCCTTCGGTAGTCCGTGAATTCTAAACACCTGATCTTTGAATAGGTGGAAGAATTGTTTCGTGTCCATGTCCGTTCTGCATGGTATAAAGTGCACCATTTTCGTCAGGCGATCGATAACGACCCATATTGCGTCATAACCTTTCGACTCCGGAAGTCCGGTGATAAAATCCATAGCAATAGATTGCCATGGTCTTCCAGGAGGTTCGATTGGTTTTTGCAATCCATATGGCGCGTGACGTATTGCTTTTGTCTGTTGGCATATTTCGCAATTTTTGACGTATCTCTTGACGTTATCTTTTATCGTTGGCCAGTAGTATGATCTCCTAATCAATTCCGTGGGTTTAGCCGATCCTCCGTGTCCTGCTTGCGGTATATCATGGTGTCTTCGTATGGTTTCCGTTCGTAGTGGTTCGTCGTTGGGTATCCTTATCTTTCCGTCATACCAAAGATATCCTTCTTTTTCTTCGCATAGCCCCAATGCTATTCCTTTCATCTCTTTCTGCTTCTCGCTTAAACCCTTCCTGATCGATTGTATTTCCATGTCTTCTTTCATCATTCTTCGTATCCATTCCGTATGATCGTTGTTGGTCAACGTTGTTGTCTCCATCGCGCTGATGGTTTCGCTTTTTTCGTTTTCTCCTTTTTCTTCTTTGAAGTATCTTTCCCTCGGCAGAAGGATTCCTTTCCTTTGCAGAATCAGTTCGTCGTCTTTGGTTGGCATATCTTCTTGTCATCTGGTAAGGGCGACTGGCTGTCCTCCTTGTTTTCCTGGTCGGTACTCGATCTTGATGTGGTATTGTGAGAGTGTCTCACTCCACCTCGCTTGTCGTTGATTGAGTTCCTTCGTGGTAGTGAAGGCGAGGAGGTTCTTGTGGTCAGTTACCACCCTAATATCGTGTTCTGTTCCTAAGGCATGATAGATGTGGAAGATATGGTATATGGGTCAGGGTTCATGTAAAATAATGTGGTAGGTAGAAAAGGTAGGGTAATATGTGGTGGAGAGAAATGGAAGTCATGGTCACCAGAGGGCAAGGGGGCATAAGGGCACACAAGGTGCAACCAGAGTGTATATAAGGAGACCACCTCCAACCTTCGGGATACGATTTTCATTAGGACGAACAATATAACCGTTTCCATCTACACCATCTGACCCTTACCGTTGCTATCAGGTTATGAGCCGTTGCTAGCCATAGCAGGATAATTGTCTGTCAACAATGAATGACAATGGATTTAATACCGGATTGGGCCCGACTGGCCTAAGCTTCGCAAAATTTACTAGCGCAAGTTGCCAACAGTGGGTGATCAGGATGAAAGATTTGCTGAGCCACCAGGGACTGTGGAGATTGACGAAAAACCAGGAGCCCGAGGTTATTCGTCCCGCGATAGATGAAACCGACCGGACTATCATAAAAGAGTGGAATGATTACGAGACCAGGAAACTGAAGGCTAGCGCTTGCATCCGCCTTGCGATTGCTGATGAGATCATTCCTGATTATGCAGGAGACCGATACGACAACCCGGCCGTTTTATGGAACGCAATACAACGGGACTTTGAGAAAGTCATTCAGCGCGATGAGAATTACCTTTAACAAGAACTACCTTTTCCTTTCCCCCCACCTCCAAACCCAACTACCCCCCCCATACATTATCTTCACAACCACATCTCCTCCATTTTCCTATACAGAGATTCCTGTTAAATAAATCACTTTAAACACTTTCCCCAATTTTCAGATCAAAATTCCCTCTATTACCCCTTTCTTGGCATACATCTTTGATTTTACCCCTATTTTTACCCCTGAAAACCATATCTCCTGCCACCACCTCAACAGTTTTGGAGCTCTTGCTCTAAGATTTTGGCAGGAGTTTCCTGGAGCTATTCCAGATATCCTGTTAAAATTTGAGCTAAGTTCATTTTCTTCTCCTCTTTCTGCTGTTATTTGTTTCATTTTTCTTCTTAGTTTGTTTGTGTTTTATCCTGTTGCCTTCTTTACCTTTTGCTCCCTTTGGTTGCTCTGCCAACTCTTATCTACTTTCCTTATCATTCCCTTACTACTCCTCTTAGTAAAAAGGACTTAGAGAAAATTTTCGCATTTTTGAAGTACTCATGCCTATCCATCATACTCACCATAGGACTACCTCCATTCAAATTCCCTTGACTGGCAGCAGTAGTCCTGGGAACTCTTCCCTAGGATCTGATCCCCATACCCCACCTGGCAGAAATCCCCCCATGCCTGATCTCACTATTCCACCACAG
>JACCEG010000044.1:496763-509972 GCA_014065205.1 Tuber brumale | reverse complement strand
AAAAAAAAAACGGATTTAAAAAAAAAAAAAAAAAAAAAAGATAGTATATAAGGAGACCACCTCCAACCTTCGGGATATGATTTTCGTTAGGACGAACAATATAACCGTTTCCACCTACACTATCTCACCCTTACCGTTGCTATCAAGGCGTACTTTCTCCATGCCTTGAGGGCTTGAACTATTGCCAATAGTTCCTTGTCGTGGATATTGTAATTGCATTCGGCCTTGGTCATTGTTTTGGACCGGAACGCCACTGACCTCCATAACTTGTCTTCCCCTAGTTGTGATAGGATTCCCGAAGAGACGTAATTGGATGCATCTGTTTCAATCATGATTGGTAATTTCGGGTCGAAATGTCCGAGTATTGGTGCGGTGGTAAGTCTGTTCCTTAATCCATCGAATGCTGTTTGTTGTCGGTCCGTCCAATTCCATTTGGTGTCTTTTTTTGTTGTCTCGTATAGTGGTTTCGCCACTCTGCTGAATCCTTCGATGAATCTGCGATAAAACTTAAAAGAGCCTAGGAAGCTCTGGACTCCTTTTACGCTCTTTGGGGGTTTCCATTCTTCGATTGCCTCTGTCTTGACCGGGTCGGTCCTTATTCCCTCAGGGTTGATGATAAACCCTAAGTATTCCGTTTCTTGCTGATGCAATTCGCATTTTGTGGGTTTCAGCTTGACTTTGGCTTCCCTTAGGGCCTGCATAACGTTCCGGATGTCTTTTCGATGTTGTTCCATAGTTTTTGAATATATGAGGATATCGTCTAAATAGACAATACAACATATATCCAGAAACTTGCTGAGTTTGGTGTTGATCCATCGTTGGAATGTTGCCGGTGCGTTAGACAGTCCGAATGGCATTACCAGGTATTCCTATAACCCCTATCTCGTCTGGAATGCTGTTTTCCATTCGTCTCCTTTGGTTATCCTGATGTTGTGATAGGCATCCTTGATGTCTAACTTTGTGTAGTATTGGGCCTTCCCCAATCTATCCAATGCTTCATCGATCAGCGGTAGTGGATATCGGTCTTCCTTGGTGACTGCGTTGAGTCTTCTGAAAGCCACGCATAGTCTGAGCTTTCTGTCCTTCTTTTTGCCGAATAATATTGGTGCTCCTGCTGATGATGAAAATGGCCGTACCCATCCTCTTTCCAGGTTTTGTTTTAGGTAGTCTCTTAGAGCCTTCAACTCTTCTTCTCGCAAGGAGTAGAGCTTCATGAACGGCGCTCTTCCTACCAGGTCGATTTTGTGGTCTTCTTCGCGGTGTTCTGGTAGGTCCATCCCTTCTCCTTCTTCGAACATGTCTAAGAAGTCGTGGTATTCGCTTGGTACCAGTTGTCTTAGTGTTGTTTTCGTCTTTGTTGCTTCTTGTCGTACCGCCAATCTGGTACTGATCGTTGAGGCTTCGGCCATTGTCGTGCCTCCTTCTTCTTGATCCCATTTGAGAACACCGGTTTGTTCTCCCTTCCGATACATTTTTCCAAAGGTTCTTGCTGATATAAAATTGATATCGACGCGTTGTTCTTTGGATTCGTTAGGTGTATTTTTTCCGCTACTCCCAAATCCTTGGTCTTGTCTTCTTGTCTCTTCGAGGCCGTCTACTTCTCGTAGTCCTCCGTTGTCGATCTTTTCGACAATCAATTGCGCTACTCGGTCGCCTTTCTTGACTTCGTAGTCTTCTTCTTTCAGGTTTATCAAGAGGACCTTGATTTCTCCGTGGTAGTCTGCGTCTATTACCCCTGCACCTGTGGTTAGGCCATGTCTGGTCGCTAATCCGCTGCCTGGGGCAATCAGTCCGTAGGTACTAACGGGTAGTCCAAGTGCTATTCCTGTCTTGATCATCGCTTGCCCTTTGGCCGGGATGGTTTCTTCTTGGATGCTGTACAGGTTGTGTCCAGCCGCTCCCTTCGACCCCTTGGTCGGTATCGTTGCTTCGGGATCCAACCGTTGGATCCGTATCGCTTCTGATTCGCTTCATGTTTCGGTGATTCGACTGTATTCGTTTTCCCATTTAGCCAGTCCCGTAGGGACTGTATTGACCTTTGGGGATTCGTTGAGGCATACCGGTGTACACCTCTCGCTTCCGAAACTGATTTGTCTTTTCTCCCAATCGATATTGGGATTGTGTCTCCTTAACCATGGTATTCCTAGGATGGCCGTATGTTTGACCATATTGGCCACCTGAAATATTATTTTCTCCTGGTGTGGTCCTATTTCCATGACCATCTCTGCGACGTGGGTAATGGGGCCTGCCTTGCTTTTCTCCCCATTAACCACATAGATGTCTCTTGGTTTGTCGATCTTTGTCAGGGGTATCCGGTGGGTGTTGCAGAATCCTCTGTCGATAAAGTCCTCCGTTGCTCCTGAGTCGACCATTGCGTTGGTTCCGGTAATTCCGTTTTTTGTGAGTATTTTGATTTTTATCATCATCTGGTCCGAGTCGTCTTCGTTCTTGTCCGTGTTGTTGATTTGTGCCGTGTAGTCCGTTGCCGTCGATATGTGTGTGATCCTAGTGGTTTTGTCGCATTGGTCGTCGCTCAGACCACTTCTTACTGGGGACTGTGGTCGTTTAAAGTCTCCTTCATTTCCGTCGTTTCCAGGCTTTGCATTTCTCTGATCCTGGCGTTTCTATCAGGACATTCGACCGCTCGATGTCCCTCTTTTCCGCAACTGAAGCACAGGTTGCTGTCTCTGCGTTTTCGGAATTCTTCCGGTGTCAACCTTGGTAGATTTTGCCTGAATTACCTGACGGTCCGTCAAAATCTCTGGCCTGGTCGTTGGAATCTTTGCCGCGACCCCCTGATCGCATCCACGTCCATTGCTTCTCCTCCTTGTGTCGTCGTCTTCGTTCCGGGTACTCCGTTGTGTTGATTCGTTGGTCTTGTTCTGTTGTTTCGTCCTTGATTCTTTCTATTTTCGAGTTCTGCGAACCACTGGGCGAGGTCTTCGGTAGTGTTGCATGTGCGATTAGAGTTGGTCCATGCCTCATGTAACTCTTCATGGATTCCTCTCAGAAGCTGTCTTTGCAAGGTGTATGTATCGTATTCGGCATCTGGGGCCAACAGTTGCATGTGGTGCCAGAACTCGATGACCGTGTTCTTTCCTTGTACCATCTTTTCGATTTCGTTTCTCGCTCTTTGTCATTTATCTTTGTCTCCGAACTGAGCCTTGAGGTCTCTCTCGAACTCCTCCCATTCATGCCAGACCTTGAGGGTTCGTTCCTTCCACAATTGGGGTGATCCATTTTTCTGCCGTTCCCCTTAATAGGGTTTTGGCGTATCTGTTCTTTTTGTCGTCGTGTTCGTCGGTCCATTCTTTGGCTTCGTAGTACAGCTTAAGCTGTACGATGAAGCCTCTGAGCTTGGTCGGTTCTCCGTCGAACGTGTTTGGATTTCTGAGCCTGAGCTTTTCCGATCTTGGTGCTGGCCTAAGCCCTGCTACCATGTATTCCAGTTGTTCTCGCGTCATGCTCAGCACGTTTAACGGTGCTGGCGGGGCCGCTCCTGTCCCTTCTCCTGCTTGTTCTGCTTCCATGTTGTTGGGTGTCGCTGGTGAGGCGCAACCAAATGTTAGATAACCTACCTATCTCTGGTATCTTGGGGTACCGCTGCGACAGGCAACAATCCTTAATTAGTCGTCAAGTAATGTGTAATACTTCTCTCGTGTTGTATATATCTTGACCGATTCTGATTCACTATCGAGACTCTGATTATTATTCTTACACCCGTGTCTACGTTCCTTTGAACGCTAATAATCAGATCTTATCTGGATAGACCTTTGCGAAGTGGTAGAATAGATTCTATTCTTAATAGTATAGGTAAGAAAGTATAATAGGTGGTTGCGTGAAGAACTAACTAGCAGGCTCTGCCAGCCTCCTTTTATAGTCCTTCACTTCAACCCGCTTATAAATCAAAACAACTATGAGTCTTATTCGTGACTCATGAAAAACATCATATGACCGCATCATTGGTCATGTGCGTAAACCACATGATCTCTAAACGGATCATGTGTGTGAAAGTAACCAAACTTGCGCAGCCCCCTTGGCCCCGTGCACTGCCCCCATGACCTCTGAATAGGTCATGTGTGTGAAAGTAAACTAACTTGCGCAGCCCCCTTGGCCCCGTGCGCTGCCCCCATGACCTCTTAATAGTACATGTACGTGAAAGTAACATATAACAAATGAAACCCCAGGACGAATATCCTCGTCATGGTGCAGAACCATCTCCTTCCACTATCTGCCGGAAACGTCTCCTTCCACTACCTGCCGGAAACGTGTCCTTCCACTATCTGCCACAGAACTGTGACAACTGAACACACTAAGTAACTATCTACACGAGGAGCAGCAACTTGAGCAATGCCAACCCCTCCTCTACCCACCTTGGCAGACCAACCTCCCTGACCAACATTCCAGACTACATATCTCTATCAGCTCAGAAGATAAAGAAACAGCTGCCAGACAACACACCTCCCTATTAAATAGCATCAACAATTCAGACAACTTGATTCTCTACACAGATGGGAGTGAACTACAAAGTGTAGGAGTTGGAACAGGAGTGGTTATGATCCATGGTGGGAAGGTTGTAGACAGGTGGAGTGTAGGACTTGGAATGGGAATGAAGGTTCATGATGGGGAATTGGCAGGTATTGCCAGAGCACTCATAGAAGCCAGCAGGACTAGCCTCTCCTTCAAGCACATCTGGATCTTCACAGACAACCAAGCAGCAATCACCAACTCTTACAGACTGTTACCCCATCCTGGCCAACAGATTTCTCTTCAGATCCAACAGGTTACCAAGGACCTACTGGAGTCTGACCTAGGTCTTCAGCTTCATCTCTGCTGGGTTCTTGGTCATACTGGCATCCAAGGCAATGATGAGGCTGACATTCTTGCAAAACAAGCTGCTGAGTATCCCCAACCATCACTGGACAGCTACATCTCACTGACAAAGTTGAAGACACAGATCAAGCAATTTGCTCTTTCTGCCTGGCATCATTACTGGACTCCGTTACCAGAGGCTAGAAAGGGCAGACATTACAGGACCATACACTACCACCTTCCTACCTTGAGACCAGCTCCACACTTCTACCTGCTATTCAGACATCAGTTAGCTACAGTCACTCAACTCAGACTTGGTCATGGATATTTCAAGTCCTATCTTTCCAGAATGGATGAGAATGTCAATACCAGTTGTAGTTGTGACAGGCAGACATCAGCACCACATACACCAGAGCACATCCTGCTTTACTGCAGCAAATATCAACAACATAGACACCTCCTCAGAAAGGTTGCACAACATTTCCACCTTCCAGATGTGCTTGGATCCAAGGCTGGCCTGCTGGCTGTTGGGAAATTTATTGTAAAGAGTGGGGCAGCTACAAGGCAAGACTACTTGTGAGGTCTGGAGAGAGCAGAGTGCTCTGGCAATGGAAGAAGTGGGGAGGAGGACATTGAGAGGGAAGAGGAGGTAGTGGTGGAAGGATGAGATTTGGTTGACTGAGAGGAGGAGAGGTGGATGGAATGGAGGCAGGCAGGAGCAGTAGTGGAGGAGTAGGAGGAGAATGGCAGGAGGCCCTATGAGAAGGAGACAACAGGATTTAGGAGATAAAGTGGGGGACCAGTAGTGGGAGGCACTACAATCATGTACTACTTGCAGCTTCATAGCCTTAGGCTCTACAAGCTTAATGATATATATAATAATAATAATAATAATAACCTCATGATAAGGCCGAACAACCCATGAGGAGACACCTCCCAATTGACTCACTAGCACACCTTCTCCTCCCCGTGACGAGAGGGGACGAGCCCCTCCCCGCGGCCTATCCAGCCTTAGAACCATGGCTAACCCCCATGCCCCCCACCAACTCGGGCTACAAATCGCTCAAAGCCTCAATGAGGGGGAAGCTCCTGGAAGACTGGATCCTCCTGGCCCCACCCCCAAGATGCTATCAATTCAGACCCTCGCTAAGGCAGCACGCCTTCATGGGGCTCGATCGCTTCACGGCCGGTCGAATACACCACGGACGCTCTGGGAAGAGCTACCTCCCAGCACACCACTCCTGGGACGACCAATGGGCCGCCCCCCCTCTGTACTTTCTGTGAGGAAGGCGACGAAATGTTCACGCACGCGATTCTGCAATGCTTGGCTAAAACCGACGAGAGGACACTCTATCTCCATGGAGTCTCCGACATCGGCCAAGGCTCCGCTGTTTGGTCCTCACTTCCTGCCATCATTGGCCTCGCCAACTACATCCGCACTACTGGTACCGGATTCCCGCCACCCATGCCGCCAATTAGGCCACTTACGCCCCCTGGAGGAGGATCTTCGACCTCCGCTGCTCTGCTTTGATTTTTATACTTGCTTTATGAGATTTTTTTTGCTGTGAGTGATGGGAGATTTTGTTTATTTTCTTTACTAGTTTGAGTGGTCACCGTTGGAGGTGCTGGTGACGAATTTGTCATTTTGGAGATTTGTGCTGATGGTTTCTTTTCTTTGTTTGTTTGAAATTAAGGTTTTCTTTTTGCCATAGCTTACGCTGCATGCACGTTCTTGTACCTAACAAGCAATATATGATATAAAAGAGAAAAAAAAGAAAAAAAAAGAATAATAACCTCATGATCATCCTCCGTCTCCGCTACACCTCCGGTCACTGAAATTTATTTCCCATTTGGGATAGACTCACCACCATACCAAACTATCACCACTTTTCGGTCTGCACCCTCCCCCTGGGGCGGGTGTAGGCTATCTCCATCCATCCTTGCAGACTCGGAGCTTGTCTCCTCATCCCTTTCCCTGTGGGTCTACCCCCCTGGGATACTCTATCCTCTTCTCTGGCATCTCACGATGTCCAGAAACCTCTTTACCCCGCTTTTGCTCTAGCTTCGCTTAGCATCAGCACGGTCGGCTACAACCGTTTCTTCATCTTGGCAGAACGCTAGGACTACGGTTTGCGGTACGCGATTACGATGGATTCCTGTATCCCTCCTCCTGAAGAAACTGGAGGAGTTGTGTCAGGTTTCCTCAACAGGCCACGGTCGATTTCGCCACCCTCCTTCCTCACTCATCGCTTCAGCTGGTGGTATCCCATCCACAATAGTGCCACTATCTCTCCGAGAACAAGGGACTACATCAGAGACGTGGCAAAACAGCTGGCTTTGTTTGGGGCCTGCTGGAGGCCGCCTAGAAGGACACGAACACGATACTGACAGCCTTTTTGTCGCTTGGGACCGGATGCCTTCCTCCTACACTCCCCACGGTTGCGATCGGCTGGCACCCTACTGCTACCCCAAACCTTGGCTGGCACCCTACTGCTACCAGACAGGTTGCATCTTACTGCCAACTTCATACTTCGCGGGCTTTGTACCCGCACCCCCACCCAAGCTGGCACCTTACTGCTAGCCTGGCTGGCACCCTACTGCAGCCCCCCATTTTGCTGGAATTCCTCCGGCAACAATCCAATCCCAGGTGGCACCTTACTGCTACCTCTCGTCAGGGCTTGAGTGTGGCGCTGCCACTTCTGCCCCACAATCCTTCCTCTAGGTGTCAAGGCCGACACCTACCTCCATACCTCCTTGTGAAGCCCACACCGGGTGAGGCGTTACCGCTCCGACTTTCATTATTGGCTAGTCATCCCTATAGGGGTTGCATTAGGGATATTAATTGGTTTCTTTTGTGCCTTCGGGCCGAGATTTCCCGCGGGGTTTTTCCTGATGTTTCCTGCTTGTCTTTAGTTAGGCTTCTCTTATTCTCCGAGTTCGCTTGCGAGGTAGGGATGGGTCTGGCTGAGGGCGAGATGTGCGGTGGGCTCCATACCAGAGGGGCTTGGGACGGACGGCTTTTACCTGGCGGGGGGAGGGATGTTTGAAATTAATGGTTTTCTTTTTGCCATAGCTTACGCTGCATGCACGTTCTTGTACACTAATCAAGTAATATATGATATAAAAACAAAAGAAAAATAAAATAAGAAAAAATAATAACCTCACGATGGCATCCTCCGTCTCCGCTACACCTCCGGTGATTGAAATTTATTTCCTATTTGGGATAAACTCAACACCACACCAAACTATCACCACTATTCGGTCTGCACCCTCCCCGTGGGGGGGGTGTAGGCTATGCCTATTCATTCTTTGGGACTTCGGGTCCATCTCTACTGCCTTCTCCCTTTGAGGTCCGCCCTCTGGGGATACGCCATCCTCTTCTTCCAGCATCTCACGATGCTGGGTACCTCCCTTACCCCGCTTTTTCTAGACCGCGCTTAGCATCAGCACGGTCGGGTCTCCCTCTTTTCATCTTAAAAGAGGGCTGGGACAACGGTTTGCGGTACGCGATTACGATGGATTCTTGTATCCCTCCCCTAAAGAAACTGGGCAGTTGTGTCAGGTCTCCTCAACAGGCCGCGGTCGATTTCGCCATTCCCCTTCCTCACTTATCGCTTCAGCAGGTGGTATCCCATCCACTACAGTGGCACTATCTCTCGTAGAACCAGGGACTACATGAGAGATGTGGTAAAACTGCGGGCTTTGTCGGGGGCTTGCTGGGGGCCGCCTAGTAAGACACGAACACGATTCCGACAGTTGTTTTGTCACTTGGGTCTACCCCTCCTCTACACTTCCTCGGTGCGATCGGCTGGCACCCTACTGCTACCACAGGCTGGCACCCTACTGCTACCCCCACGCCTTAGCCGGCACGTTACTGCCATCTACACTTCCTGCTGGTCTCGGACCAGTACCACCCCCCCCCAGCTGGTACCTTACTACCACCTCCTCCTGGTAAGCACTCCGTCTGCTGGCCTCCCCACACGGTCTGGTTTTCCGGCGGACCTCTGGGGTTCTTGGGCCCTGCCACACGCCTTCCTTCGGCATCGGGTGGGTTTCTCCTGCTTTTGTTTCCCTTGCCCCTCTTGCCAGGTCTATTAGACGTAGGGTACATTCACCCGCTTAGTGCTCAGGGCCGGTTCTATGATAGTGACCTCAGTATATCTGACTAGCTCCGGCCACATGGTGTTCCTTAGGGTTCGGTTTATGGGTTTTCACTAGTTTGAGGTTTCTTTCTGCTGTTTTGGTTGGTTTACTGTTGGGGTTTGGGATTTCTCTTATGTTGCGCGTCTGTGGAGGTTTATTGGTTCGTGTATACTGTAGCGGTTGTGGTTAGGGGGAGTTTTTTACACCGACTGGCCTTGTAGTTAGACCGTTTTTCTGCAGCCTTTCTGAGACGGGGAAGGGGAGGAGGTTTACGTCTACATAGCTTGCGCTGACGTGACCTTGTTCTTTAATACTAAATAAAAATGGATTTAAAAAAAAAAAAGAAAAAAAAAAGAAGTAACCTCATGATGGTTCAAAACCGCCATATTACAGACATCCAAACACTTTACGGCCAAGTTGCGCACCTCACCTCTCAGGTTGAATACCTGCTGTACCAACTCCACCACCAACAACCCTCCCACCACAACAAACCACCTTGCCCGCCCCCCCACAACAACAAACCTGGGCCCAAAGAGCTACCAGAGCAGTCCTAGTCAAATCCTCTACCATTCCACCAGCCAAAACCTCAACTCCAGCTGTTTTGACCAAACGCGAGCGTACCATTGTCATTGAAAGAGATGGCTTTATCCTACCTGATACGACCAACCCCCTCACTATTCGCAATGCAATCAACAATGCAATCAAGAAACCTCTTATTGCAACAATCGAATTCACCGCCAGCCACCATGTTTTCCTCCTCACCAAGGATAACATACCTGCAACCTCTATCCTCAAAGCGCATCGTTCTGCCATTGGGGAAGCAACTAGAGCCACCATCCCTGCAGCCTTTGGTCTCAGAAAAGACGAAATCTGGCACAAGGTCATCCTCCATGGCGTCCCCACATCCTCCACCTTCTCCACTATTCAATCTGAGATTGAAGAATTCAACCCAGGCACCCACCTCCCACGCCCTCCTAGATGGCTCACCACCCCAGCCCAACGTCAGGATAAAGCAGCATCAGCTATGGTCCTCACTATTGCCGGCAAAGACTCCACAGATAAAGCCCTCAGCAGAGGCCTCTCACTCCTTGGGAAACAGTTCAAAGTGCAACGCTACTTGTCCTTTGGTCCTGACACCCAATGCACCAAATGCCTGGCCTTTGGCCACCACCCTTCTCAGTGTACCGGCACCCAACAATGCAGCATCTGCTCCATGGAACACCCAGCACACCTCCACACTTGCGGCAGATCAGATTGTCCTACCAAGGGCAAAGCATGTTTGCATACCACCATCAAATGCGTCAACTGTGGCGACTCTCACCTGGCTAATTCTGAGGAATGTCCCACATACCTCAAAGCACACCAAGCGGCAACTGAGAGCAGGAACCGGGCTGTTTAGGGATTTTACTTTAGTTTCCTATGTTTGTTAGGCATCTGGCGGCTGGGAGGATTCCCTGCTGTCATTATGGCTGATGAGCTGGCCTAATCGAACGTTGCTATCTTTCAATATGAGACGGGATATCAGACTGGCACCCTAGCGTGATGTACTTTTTTGTATGTTAGTTAACGCCATAGCCGCTGCGGCTCCATAAGCGTAATGAGATATAATAATAACAATAATAACGGGCAGGAGCAGCTAAAGCTGATAAGAGGTTACTCTACCTCCATGGAGTCTCCGACATCGGCCAGGGCTCACCTGTTTGGTCCTCACTTCCTGCCGTCATTGGCCTCGCCAATTACATCCGCACTACTCGTACCGGATTCCCGCCACCCATGCCGCCAATTAGGCCGCTTACGCCCCCTTGAGGAGAGCTGTTGTTCTTCCCTGTTCTGCTTTGATTTTTATACTTGTTTTATGAGATTTCCGTTGCCGTGTGTGATGGGAGATTTTATTTATTTTCTTTACTAGCTTGAGTGGTCACCGTTGGAGGTGCTTGTAACAGATTTGTTATTTTGGAGATTTGTGCCGATGGTTTCTTTTGTTTATTTGTTTGGAATTAAGGTTTTCTTTTTGCCATAGCTTACGCTGCATGCACGTTCTTGTACCTAACAAGCAATATATGATATAAAAAAAAAAAAGAGAAAAAAAAGAAAAAAAAAGAAAATAATAATGCCAGCATTACGCTCCGCGCCCTCTATTCACCTCTCGCTTGAAAAATTACCGCTTGCGGTCATCCCTAAACTCCAAGTTTTTGGGTGGCAACCAGCTCGACACACCAATTTTCGCCTCTCGCTTAGGCTTCATTCTTTAAGCGACACCACCCCTCACTCGACTCACAGCTCTCGCTATGGCTCACAACACTGGCAGGGCCTCACGACCAGAGTCCCGCACCTCAGACCGCGCCCACCCCTATGCTGGGAGGTCCGTTCAAATCCCCTCTGCACCCCAACTGGCACCTGCTGCCCAATTCCAATCCTCACCCCCTCATAACGCCTGAAGGTCCTCCTCGGTAGGCCCCCTTGACCCCAACCTACCGCTCCTCAGGGAGATGTACAACCACACCACTTCCAACCTTGCCACCAACAGAGATGTCTTCTCCCGGCTCTGGGATGCTGATCTCAGAAGCCTCTCGGCAGGAGAGGCATCTATCCTTCCCCTGCGTATGGCTGCACGCGAAGGGATAGCAGCCCTCCACTGCAGAATAGGCTTCCTTGAGGGCAAGCTTGACAACTCTGCCCCCCCACAACAAGCTTCCCACGCTGGCACAGGCCCCTCCCTTGCCTCTATTCAAGCCAGCGTAGCAGACCTCTCATCAGGAGTGGCGGCCTCCCTATCTGCAAAACCGACCCTGGCCCCACAGCAGCCCCAGATAGGAAAACAAACCAAACAAGCGGTGAAAAACTCCGCAGCCCCGCCAGCTCTAGCTACCACCTCTGTGGATGACTTTGATGCTGACATCCCCCGCTACGACACCGCCACGGATAAGTGGTATGGTGACCCAAAAGCCTACGCCGTTAAAAGCCCCCGCTCATGGGAAGCCCAGGCCCTCCGTGAAGGAACGTACGATGCTTACTCCTTCACACCTGGCCACCTGGAACCATCACTCAACAAGGCCCTCAGCAAGGCAAAACCTAAACCAACCACCTATGCCCAGGCTGCTGCTCCGCAAGAGCAGGCTGGGGGGAGGAGGTCAAAAAGGACGAAGGAAGGAGGTCAGGCATCAGCCTCTGCCGCCCAAGTCGCAGCGACAAGGGATGCGGGCCCCTCAGTCAGAGGGCCACCCCCCCTTCCAGCGGCCGACAGAAGATTCTTTTCGCCCCGAGAGACCCCACTGCCCCATGCCGATGCCCTGAGGATAGCTGCTACAGCACCGGACGTTGCCGCCCAAGTCCTCAGAGAGGCAAACTGCCCGTACCCCCTTTGCTTCAGCGCCACAGTTAACGCCTGAGGTGCTCTGACACTCATGGCCCGCTCCCTACAAACCCCCGCTACCTCCTATTCCCCCTACTACGAAGCCCTTGCTGCAAGGTTCAACAAGGCATTCCTAGTCGGGGACAACCCTTTCAGGCCCTTTAGGCCGGCCCCAAACGAAATACAACTAGCCATACACGGGCTCCCTACTGCTTTCCTCCCAGAAGACTAAGAGGAGCTACGCTACGAGCTTGGGAACTCTATTTTGAATGCGACAGGGGTGACAATCTTCTCCGCAAGATACCTCCAACCGAGCCCTGAAATAAGGGCTACTAAGAACTCAACCTGAATTGTAGTGTCTGTTCCTCCCACTGACGTTGTGAAGATAGGAAGGTCTATCTACCTCTACTCCAAGCCCCGCAAAGTGGATGTATGCCACTCCAAGGGCCGATACATGCAATGCCGTAAATGTTGGAAGTTCGGACATCCCTCACCAATGTGCAAGGAAAGCACCTCGGTCTGCCCGCTTTGCTCAGGCTCCCACCCCAGGTCGGCCCATCGATGCACCAATCCGACATGCCCGAAAGACGGTCACCTCAAAGCGGTGGCTGCATGCTGCCTCACCTCTCCCCTCAAATGCCCCAACTGCTCTGGGGACCACGCAGCAACCGACAACGACTGCCCCTCCCGGCCCAAGCCCCCAGCCAAAGGTGACCTCCCCCCCCAGCCGGAGGGCGAGGATATAGACACCGATGGCGAAGACTCCAGACCTGCCACCCCGAAGGGGAAAGGCAAACAGACTGACACTAGCGTAGAGGAAACCCCTCGGCAATCGACATCCCGCCCCCTACCAATGGACCCCTTCAAGGCCCCAATACCCAAACGAGTTGGCCCCCCCCCCC
>JACCEG010000044.1:465644-493937 GCA_014065205.1 Tuber brumale | reverse complement strand
GCTAAAGCTGATAAGAGGTTACTCTACCTCCATGGAGTCTCTGACATCGGCCAGGGCTCACCTGTTTGGTCCTCACTTCCTGCCGTCATTGGCCTCGCCAATTACATCCGCACTACTGGTACCGGATTCCCGCCACCCATGCCGCCAATTAGGCCGCTTACGCCCCCTTGAGGAGAGCTGTTGTTCTTCCCTGTTCTGCTTTGATTTTTATACTTGTTTTATGAGATTTCCGTTGCCGTGTGTGATGGGAGATTTTATTTATTTTCTTTACTAGCTTGAGTGGTCACCGTTGGAGGTGCTTGTAACAGATTTGTTATTTTGGAGATTTGTGCCGATGGTTTCTTTTGTTTATTTGTTTGGAATTAAGGTTTTCTTTTTGCCATAGCTTACGCTGCAAGCACGTTCTTGTACCTAACAAGCAATATATGATATAAAAAAAAAAAAAAGAAAAAAAAAAAGAGAGAAAATTAACGGGCAGAAGCACACGCTCCGCGCCCTCTATTCACCTCTCGCTTGAAAAATTACCGTTTTCGGTCAACCCTAAACTCCAAGTTTTTGGGTGGCAACCAGCGCCACACACCAATTTTCTCCTCTCGCTTAGGCTTCAGTCTTTAAGTGACACCACCGCTCACTCGACTCACAGCTCTCGCTATGGCTCACAACACTGGCAGGGCCTCACAACCAGAGTCCCGCACCTCAGACCGTGCCTACCCCTATGCTGGGAGGTCCGCTCAACTCCCCTCTGCACCCAAACTGGCACCTGCTGCTCAATTCCAATCCTCCGACCCTCATGACGCCTCAAGGTCCTCCTCGGTAGGCCCCCTTGACCCCAACCTACCGCTCCTCAGGGAGATGTACAACCATACCACTTCCAACATTGCCACCAACAGAGATGTCTTCCCCCGCCTCTGGGATGCTGATCTCAGAAGCCTCTCGGCAGGAGAGGCATCTATCCTTCCCCTACTTATGGCTGCACTCGAAGGGATAGCAGCCCTCCACTCCAGAATAGGCTTCCTTGAGGGCAAGCTCGACAACTCTGCCCCCCCACAACAACCTTCCCACGCTGGCACGGGCCCCTCCCTTGCCTCTATTCAAGCCACCGTAGCAGACCTCTCATCACGAGTGGCGGCCTCCCTATCCGCAAAACCGACCCTGGCCCCACAACAGCCCCAGATAGGAAAACAAACCAAACAAGCGGTGAAAAACTCCGCAGCCCCGCCAGGTCTAGCAACCACCTCTGTGGATGACTTTGATGCTGACATCCCCCGCTACGACACCGCCACCTATAAGTGGTATGGTGACCCAAAAGCCTACGCCGTTAAAAACCCACGCTCATGGGAAGCCCAGGCCCTCCGTGAAGGAAAGTACGATGCTTACTCCTTCACACCTGGCCACCTGGAACCATCACTCAACAAGGCACTCAGCAAGGCAAAACCTAAACCAACCACCTATCCCCAGGCTGCTGCTCCGCAAGAGCAGGCTGGGGGGAGGAGGTCAAAAAGGACGAAGGAAGGAGGTCAAGCCTCAGCCTCTGCCGCCCAAGTCGCAGCGTCAAGGGATGCGGGCCCCTCAGTCAGAGGGCCACCCCCCCTTCCAGCGGCCGACAGAAGATTCTTTTCACCCCGAGAGACCCCACTGCCCCATGCCGATGCCCTGAGGATAGCTGCTACAGCACCGGACATTGCCGCCCAAGTCCTCAGAGAGGCAAACTGCCCGTACCCCCTTTGCTTCAGTGCCACAGTCAACGCCCGAGGTGCTCTGACACTCACGGCCCGCTCCCTACAAACCCCCGCTACCTCCTATTCCCCCTACTACGAAGCCCTTGCTGCAAGGTTCAACAAGGCATTCCCAGAGGGGGACAACCCTTTCAGGCCCTTTAGGCCGCCCCCAAACGAAATACAACTAGCCATACACGGGCTCCCTACAGCTTTCCTCCCACAAGACCAAGAGGAGCTACGCGCCGAGCTGGGGAACTCTATTTTGAATGCGACAGGGGTGACAATCTTCTCCGCAAGATACCTCCAACCGAGCCCTGAAATAAGGGCTACTAAGAACTCCACCTCAATTGTAGTGTCTGTTTCTCCCACTGACGTTGTGAAGATAGGAAGGTCTATCTACCTCTACTCCAAGCCCCGCAAAGTGGATGTATGCCACTCCAAGAGCCGATACATGCAATGCCGGAAATGTTGGAAGTTCGGACATCCCTCACCAATGTGCAAGGAAAGCACCTTGGTCTGCCCGCTTCGCTCAGGCTCCCACCCCAGGTCGGCCCATCGATGCAAAAATCCGACATGCCCGAAAGACGGTCACCTCAAAGCGGTGGCTGCAGGCTGCCTCACCTCTCCCCTCAAATGCACCAACTGCTCTGGGGACCACTCAGCAACCAACAACGACTGCCCCTCCCGGCCCAAGCCCCCAGCCAAAGATGACCTCCCCCCCCAGCCGGAGGGCGAGGATATGGACACTGATGGCGAAGACTCCAGACCTGCCACCCCGAAGGGGAAAGGCTAACAGACTGACACTAGCGTAGAGGAAACCCCTGAGCAATCGACATCCCGCCCCCTACCAATGGACCTCTTCAAGGCCCCAATACCCAAACGAGTTGGCCCCCCCCCCGTGGGCTGATGCGTTCTCTTCCGAAGACCCCATTTCAGGTGCATAAAGGTGGAGGACTCTACCTGCACCTCGCCCATAGGGCCACCTCCCCCATCCTCTCTTAAGCAACTTTTCTTTGTTCAACATAACTGCCTGGGAAGCTGGGATGTGTTTCTTTCATTGTTTAATAGCTTTCGGTCACTGAAAGCACGCCCGCAGATAGTCCTACTACAGGACCCCCCCGTTTACAAAAATAGGCTTCCTACATTTGTTTCTTTCAAATCATTGGCTCCGCCGTTTAAACAAGGAACCCCCCCCAAAGTGGCTACCTATGTTTACTTGGAATTTTTAAATGTGTTTTCAGTACTTCCTTGTTTTTTTGATAGGCCTGATTTCATGGCAATTGATGTGTTTTCCCCCCTAGGGCTTTTTGACTCCGATCACTCACGATTCAGGGCCTATAACCTTTGCTCCGCAGTTGCCAGCTCCTCCGGGAACAGAACGGTCGACCCACTTACTTGCTTCCCGTAAAATTCCTTCCCCACACTAGTGGCCGGGGACTTCAACATCCACCACCCACCGGCGGACCCCCTAAGAATGATCTCCTCAAACAAGTTCCCCACCTCCAATCCCTACTTCGAAAGAGCAGCAGACTCAGGTTTTCACCTCTCCAATACCCCTGGAGCGTACACCAGGTTCCCTTTCGACATCAACACCAGGCCGCGTGTTATAGACCTGGCCTTCACCAACGCCCTCCTCACAAGCATTTTGCACTCCTGGTCACCTCACCTCCCGGCAACAGGCTCGGACCACCTCCCAATCGCCATAGTGTTCACTGCACCCCTCATGAGAATACCTCCTCCATCACCATACTGGGACAAGACGGACTGGGAGCTCATCATCGAAAGGTTGAAGGACCTCAAATTTCCTCCACCGCGCCCCGACCCCACCGACCACGATCTAGACAGCTGGCTGGATAGGCACTTGCCCACCCTCACCACTCTTCTCAAATCATGCACCCCGACCATGAAAATCTCGATCCACTCAAAACCCTTGTGGAGTTTGGAGATAACACAACTGAGACAAGCCCACCACCGGGCCTCCCGGGTGTACCGGATGGACCCCACCCAAACGTCCCTGGACGAACTAAAAACCAAGCGAAATCGATACTTCAAGGCGATTAAGAAAGCCAAGGCCAGCTACTGGAAAGACTTCCTAACCGGAGTTACGCCGCAGACGGTCTGGAAAGCGAAGAAAGCAGCCATGGGAAGAGAGGAAGACCGCTTCCCTGACCTTCCCGGAGCAGGTCCACCACTCCAGATCAACGATGCTCTGCTAACGCACCTTTTCCCCCCTAATCCTCCCGCACAATCAGTTGCTTACCCCCGTTTTGACCCCGAGCACCCGCCACTGGCGCCGGAGGAGGTCTCCTCAGCTCTAGCAAAATCGTCTAACGCTTCAGCTCCTGGCCCTGACCAGATCCCCTACGGGGTCTGGAAGAGAGTCCACACCATAAACCCTTCACTCCTGACGTCTCTTCTTGCCCCTCTCCTCGCCTATGGACACCACCCTGAAAGCCTCAAGATGGCTAATGGGATCGTCCTGCCGAAACCGGGGAAACCGGACTATTCCACCCACGCCTCGTTCAGAATCATTGTCCTACTTGGGACCTTTTCAAAGATATTGGAAAGGGTGGTAGCTACTCGCCTCTCCCTAATCGCCCGCGAAGCTGGGCTCCTCAATCCCAACCAATGCAGCTCATTAGCTGGCCTCTCAACTTTCGATGCAGCGGCAGCTCTAGTCCAAGAAGTCAGGGCACGCCAAAACCCCTCCTCTAAAGCATCCTTCCTATTCCTGGATATAAAGGGCAGATTTGATAATGTTTCCTCCAACCTCCTCACGGCCAAACTCAGGGTCAAGGGCACCCCCAAGTACCTGGTTGCCTGGGTCCGATCATTCCTCACCGACCGCTCCTGCCGATTATTGTTTCCGGGTGCACCAGGGGTATTTGCCCCTGTGCAAGTTGGCACGCCCCAAGGGTCTCCTGTTTCTCCTTTGTTATTTGTGATTTAGGTTTCCGAATTGCATGTTTCCATACCCCGCGCGCTGATTTTCTCCTATGTTGATGATTTTTCAATTGCGGTTTCTACTGCTTCTTATAGGGGGAATATTAGGTATCTTCAGTTTTGTTTTTCTTTGCTTCAGAGCAGGGCAGCACGGATTGGAGTTTCCTTTTCAATCCCCAAAACGGAAGTGATACACTGGAGGACGCCTAAGGACAGATCCCCGGTCGCTAACCAACCAATAGCCCTCAATGGCTCCATCTTTTCGCCGTCAGCCTGCCTCAGGTGGCTAGGGTACCGGTTCACCCCGACACTTGAAACAACAACTCACTTCACCAAAAGACTCACGCTGGCCTCAGGGGCCTTGGCCGCCATTAGAAGACTCGCCCCCCCAGGGATTGGAATCCCTCCTCACAGGTGCCGCAGGCTGGTAATGGGCCTCATACTGCCCATCCAGACCTACGGGGCCGACCTCCTCGCACCAACACTAGCCACCATGGACAAGATGGCCGCCATATGAAACAGAGTAATGCGCTGGGTGACCAACTGCTTCACCTCGACTCCCACTACCATTCTAGCTATTGAGGCATGCCTCCCACCGCTTAGCCTGCTCATCCCCCACAGGAGTAGGATGGCAGCGCTCCGGCTGGCCTGCTCCTCCCTTGCATACAACCCGGCCTCGGCTAGGCTCCCCCCTGATTTCCCCTCATACACTACCCACCCAGACAGGGCGCGGCATCGCGGAATCCTCAGGGGCAGAAAACAGAACTACATTCCCGTAGGTTGGAGCCAGTACAAGGCCGAACAACCGATGAGAAGACACCTCGCGATCGATTCACTAGCACATCTTCTTCTGCCTATGATGAGAGGGGACGAGCCCCTCCCCTCAGCCTACCCGGCACTGGAACCAGGGCTAACGCCAATGCCCGCCATCAACTCGGGCTACAGATCGCTCAAAGCCTCCCTGAGGGGGAAACTACTGGAAGACTGGACTCTCCTGGCCCCACCCCCCAGATACTACCAATACAAGCTTTCGCTAAGACCTCACGCCTTTATGGGGCTCGACCGCTTCACAGCTGGACGGATACACCAGGGGTGTTTTGGAAAGAGCTGCCTCGCAGCACATCACTCCTGGGAGGACCAAGGGTCCTCCACCCTCTGCGCTTTTTGCGTGGAAGACGAGGAAACGTTTCCCCACGCAATCCTTCACTGCTCGGCCAAAGCCGACAAGAGGACACTCTACCTCCATGGAGTCTCCGACATCGGCTAAGGCTCACCTGTCTGGTCCTCCCTCCCCGCCATAATTGGCCTGGCAAATATCATCCGTACCACTGGTACCGGATTCCCTCCTCCCATGCCGCCGATCAGGCCGCTTTAGCCCCCTGGGGAAGAATCTTCCACCTCTGCTGCTTTGCTTTGATTTATATACTTGCTTTGTGAGATTTTGATTGCTTTATGTGATGGGGGATTTTATATATTTTTCTACTCGCTTGAGTGGTCACCGTTGGAGGTGCTTGTGACGAATTTGTCATTTTGGAGATTGGAGCCGATGGTTTCTTTTGTTTTTTGTTTGGAATTAAGGTTTTCTTTTTGCCATAGCTTACGCTGCATGCATGTTCTTGTACAAAAAAAATAAAAAATAAAAAAAAAAAAAAAAAAAAAAAGAGAAAAAAAAAGAAAATAAAGTAACAGGCAGGAGCACACGCTCCGCGCCCTCTATTCACCTCTCGCTTGAAAAATTACCGCATTCTGTCATCCATAAACTACAGGTTTTTGGGTGGCAACCAGCACGACACACCAATTTTGGGCTCTCGCTTAGGCTTCACTCTATAAGCGCACCTACCCACCTTCTGACTCACAGCCTCAGCTATGACCCACAACACTGGAAGGGCCTCGCCCCCGGAATCCCGCCCCTCTGATCGCTCTCACCCCTATGCAGGGAGATCTGCTCAGGTCCCAACTGCTCCTGCGCTGGCCCCAGCTGCCTAAATCCACTCCTCCCCCTCCCTAAACCCAACATGGTCTTCGTCTGTTGGCCCCCTTGACCCAAACCTCCCCCTCCTCAGGGAAATGTACAACCACACCACCTCCTACCTTGCAACAAACAGAGACGTCTTCCCCGACTCTGGGATGCAGATCTCATAAGCCTGACAGCGGGTGAAGCATCCTTTCTACCCCTAGCAATGACAGCCCTAGAGGGAATAGCAGCCCTCCATGCGAGAATTGGCTCCATAGAGAGCAAACTCACAACTCCTTCACAACAGACCCAGCCCAACGCCGGCCCCGCACTCGCCTCCATCCAAGCCACTGTGGCTGATCTATCATCTCGCGTGGCAGCCTCACTCTCAGCGAAGGCTGCCCCAACACCTCACCAGACCCAGATGGGAAAACAGCAAGAACCAAACCGTACTGGTAGAAACCCCTCGGCCCCAGCGGCTCCGACAGTCAACCAGATGACCGACTTCGACTCCAACATACCTCGCTACGACACCGCCACCGACAAGTGGTACGGTGACCCAAATGCCTACGCAGTCAAATACCCACGGTCCTGGGAGGCCCATGCCTTCCGCGATGGGAAATACAATACCTACTCATTCACCCCTAGTCACCTTGAACTGTCACTAAACAAGGCCCTCAGCAAGGCCAAAAACAAGCCGTCAACCTATGCCCAGGCTGCAGCCCCACAGGACCAGGCTGGGGGAAGAAAGTCTAAGAAAACGAAAGGTGAAGACAAAGGCTCTGTCTCGGCAGCCCAAGTCGCAGCGCCAAGGGATTTGGGCCCATCGGTTAAGGGACCCCCCCCCCTGCCAGCCGCCGACACAAGGTTCTTTTCACGCAGAGAGACACGCCTCCCCCACCAGGATGCACTTAGGATAGTCGCAACAGCCCCCGACATTGCCGCCCAAGTACTTAAAGAGGCGAACTGCGCACACCCGCTATGCGTCAGCGCCTCTGTCAACGCCAGGGGCGCCCTAAGTCGAACAACCCGTTCCCTGCAGACTCTGGCCACCGCCTACTCCCCGTACTACGACCTGCTGGCAGCAAGGTTTAACAAGGCATTCCCTGTTGGGGACAATTCTTTTTGGCCATTCAGACCGGCCCCCAATGAGGTCCAACTTGCCATTCACGGCCTACCAATTTCCTTCCTCCCGCAAGACCAGGAGGAGCTCAATTCCGAGATGGGAAACTTAATCTTAAACTCGGCAGGAGTGACAATCTTCTCCGCACGATACCTTGAACCAAACCCTGAAATAAGGGCAACCAAAAACTCTACCTCCATTGTCGTTTCAGTTCCCCCTGCTGACGATGTGAAGATAGGAAAGACCATTTACTTATACTCCAAGCCACGCAAGGTCGACATATGCCACTCTAAGAGTCACTATATGCAATGCCGGAAGTGCTGGAAATTTGGACACCCCTCCCCGATGTGTAAAGAAACCGCCTCAGTCTGCCCACTGTGCTCTGGGCCCCACCCTCGATCGGCTCACAGATGCACAAACCCGACATGCCCAAAAGAAGGCCACCTGAAGGCTGTGGCTGCTTGCTGCCCAGCCTCGCCGCTGAAATGCCCCAACTGCTCTGGGGACCACTCCGCAACAAACAATGACTGCCCCTCCCGGCCTAAACCCCCAACCAAAGAAGACCTTCCCCCTCAACAAGAAGAAGGAGGAATGGACACCTATGAAGACACCTCAAGACCCACCACACTCAAGGGTAAAGGCAAACCAGCTGACACTAGCGTAGATGAGACTCCGCGTCAGTCGACCCCCCGCGCCCTCCCCATGACCCTTTTCAAGGCATCGATACCCAGACGAGTCGGCTCCCCCCCCATGTCGGCTGATCCGTTCTCCTCTGTCGATCCCATCACAGGTGCATAAAGGTGGAGGACTCTACCTGCACCTTGCCCTTAGGGCCACCTCCCCCACCCCTCCTTAAGCAACTTTTCTTTGTTCAACATAACTGTCTGGGAAGCTGGGATGTGTTTCTTTCATTGTTTGATAGCTTTCATAATTTGAAAGCTCCCCTACAAATTGTACTGCTGCAAGACCCGCCCGTCTACCACGACAGGCTTCCTACTTTTGCTTCTTTTAAATCATTTGCTCCTCCATGTAAACAAGGCACTCCCCCCAGGGTGGCCACCTACGTATACTCTGAATTTTTGAATGCGTTTTCAGTACTACCTTGTTTTTTTGACAGGCCAGATTTTATGGCACTTGATATTTTTTCCCCCTTGGGTCTCTTTGACACGAACTATTCAAGATTTAGGGCCTACAACCTGTACTCAACGGTCGGCACTGCGTCTGGGAATAGAAATGTTAGCCCGGATGTATCTTTCCCGCAAAACACCTTCCCGACGCTCGTGGCTGGCGACTTCAACATCCACCACCCACAATCTGATCCCCTGAGGACCATCTCCTCAAACGAATTCTCCACGTCCAATCCTTGGTTTGAAAAAGCACAGGACCATGGCTTTGAGCTCTGCAACACTCCGGGAGCTTACACCAGGTTCCCATTCGACCATGATACAAGACCAGGGGTTATCGACCTGGCCTTCACCAATGCCCACCGTACTGGCTTTCAACACTCCTGGTCGACCCGCCTACCAGCAACAGGGTCAGACCACCTCCCAATCTCGATCATATTCACAGCGCCTCTTCTGAAAACACCACCCCCCACCCCGTACTGGGACAAGACAGACTGGGGGACTGCTTCAGAAAGAATTAAAGACTTGACTATTCCACCACCATGCCTCCATCCAACTGACCTCGAGCTAGACAACTGGCTAAAGAGACACATGCTAACACTAACAACAATACTAAAAGCCTGCACCCCAACTAAGAGGGTCTCCATCCACTCCAACCCATGGTGGGACATGACGATAACCCACCTAAGACAGGCCCATCACAGAGCCTCAAGGGAACACAGAAAAGACCCGACCTCAGGATCCCTGGACGAACTAAAGTCCCACCGCAACCGATACTTCAAGGCGATTAAGAAAGCTAAAGCCAACTAGTGGAAAGAGTTCCTAGCCAGGGTGACACCACAGTCAGTGTGGAAAGCCAAAAAGGCGGCTATGGGGAGGGAGGAGGAGAGATTCCACGCTCTGCCTGGAGCGGACTCACCAAACAAAATCAATGCAGCCCTACTAGACCACTTCTTCCCGCCAAAACCACCAGCACAAGCGCTAGCCTACCCCCGCTTTGATCCAGAACACCCACCTATTGCTCCTGAGGAGATCTCCTCTGCTCTAGCTAGATCCTCTAATACCTCTGCGCCGGGCCCAGACCAAATCCCATAGCGGGTCTGGAAGAAAGTCCATGCAACCAACCCGACCGTACTAACGTCCCTGCTTGCCCCCCTTCTTGCCTACGGACATCACCCCAAAAGCCTTAAAATGGCGAACGGGGTGGTCCTGCCCAAGCCAGGAAAGTCGGACTACTCCACCCCCGCCTCGTTCAGAATTATCGTGCTGCTAGAAACCTTTTCAAAAGTTCTGGAAAGGATAGTGGCAACCCGCCTCTCGCTCATAGCCCGCGAAGTGGGGCTCCTGAACCCTAACCAATGCGGCTCTTTGGCTGGCCTCTCAACCTTCGATGCCATGGCAGCCCTGACCCAAGAGGTCAAGGCAAGACAAAACCCCTGCTCCAAGGTTTCCTCCTTGTTTCTAGATATCAAGGGAGGATTCGACAATGTCTCCTCCAGTTGTTTAATTGCCAAACTCAGGTCCAAAGGCACACCTAAGTACCTAGTAGCCTGCGTAAGGTCTTTTCTCACAGACCGATCGTGCCGATTGTTGTTCTAGGGAGCCCCTGGAATTTTTTCCTCAGTTCAAGTAGGAACGCCTCAAGGGTCCCCTGTTTCTCCTTTGTTGTTTGTGATTTATGTTTCTGAATTACATGTTTCTATACCCGGAGGGGTGATTTTTTCCTATGTTGCTGATTTTTCAATTACGGTTTCTAGTACTTCTTATAGGGGAAATATTAGGTATCTTAAATTTGTTTTTTCCTTACTTCAGAGCAGGGCAGCAAGGATTGGAGTTTCCTTTTCTATCCCCAAAACCGAACTGATCCACTGGAAGACCCCAAAAGATAGGTGCCAAGTCTCCAAACAACCCATAGCTCTCAACTGCACGGTGTTTGCACCCTCTTCCTGACTAAGGTGGCTAGGATACTGGTTCACCCCCACCCTCGAGACACCCACCCACTTTATCAAACGCCTCATACTGGCCTCCGGGGCTTTCTCCGCTATCAGGAGGCTTGCGCCTCCCGGAATCGGGATGCCACCATACATGTGCAGGAGACTCGCAATGGGCCTCATCCTTCCTATCCTCACGTACGGGGCTGACCTTCTCACACCTACGCTGGCCACGGCGGACAAGATGTCTGCCCTCTGGAACAAGGTCATGAGATGGGTCACGAACTGCTTTAGCTCGACACCGACAACAATTCTGGCCATTGAAGCCTGCCTCCTACCCCTCGATCTCCTGATCCCCCATCGCAGAAGGATGGCGGCGCTGCGGTTAGCATGCTCATCTCCTTCTTACAACCCGGCATCAGCCAGGATCCCCGCGGACTTCCCCTCCTACATCTCCCACCTGGACAGGTCCGATCACCGGAACTTATTAAAAGGAAGGAAACAGAACTACATCCCTCTGGGTTGGCGCCAATACAAGGCTGAACAACCAATGAGGAGGCACCTACCCATCGACTCGATGGCCCACCTCCTGCTGCCTGTTATGGAGCAGACCACATCCTTCCCACCTGCATACCCGACCCTTGAACCGGGGCTGTCCATACTACCGCCCACCCCATCAAGCTACAAGATGCTCAAAGCCTCTCTAAGGGCGAAGCTGCTAGAGGACTGGACGCACCAGGCACCCCCCCCTCGCTACTACCCATACAAAGCCACGCTGAGGCCCCACGCCTTCATGGGACTGGACCGCTTTACAGCGGGGCGGATACACCAAGGAAGGGCTGGGAAGAGCTACCTAGCCGCCCCCAACTCCTGGGAGGACCCCGATTCCTCCCCCACATGCACCGACTGCGAGGAAGGGGAAGAGACTTTCGCCCACGCAAGCCTCCAATGCCGCGCAAAAGCCGACAAAATGGCCCTCTACCTCCATGGAGTCTCAGAGGTTGGCCAAAGCTCACCTATTTGGTCCTCGCTTCCCGCCATCATAGGCCTAGCCAACTACATCCACACCACAGGGACAGGATTCCTACCACCCATGCCGCCGATCAGGCAACTTACGCCTCCACAGGAGGAGCCTCCTCCCCCCGCTGCCCTGCTTTAAGTTTCTACATGTTATTGATGAATTTCCTTTGTGATATTGCAATGGAAGTTGATTGAGTTTCTTTACTAGTTTGAGTGGTCACCGTTGGAGGTGCTTGCGACGGATTTGTTGCTTTTTTTGGAGATTGGAGCCGATGGTTTCTTTTGTTTGTTTGTTTGGAATTAAGGTTTTCATTTTGCCATAGCTTACGCTGCATGCACGTTCTTGTACCTAACAAGTAATATATGATATAAAAAAATAAAGGAGAAAAAAAAAGAATCCTGGCCATCTAGAGCCATCACGCAACAAGGCCCGCAGCAAGGCAAAACCCAAACCATCGACCTATGCCCAGGCTGCAGCCACGCAAGAGCAGGCTGGGGGAAGGAAGTCCAAAAGGACGAAGGATGGAGGTCTGGCCTCTGCCTCTGCCGCCCAAGTCGCAGCGTCTAGGGATGAGGGCCCCTCAGTCAGAGGGCCACCCCCCCTATCAGCGGCCTACAGAAGATTCTACGCGCCTCGGGAGACCACCCTACCTCACGCTGATGCACTGAGGATAACAGCAACAGCCCCGGATATAGCCACACAAGTCCTCCGGGAGGCAAACTGCCCCCACCGCCTGTGCTTTAGCGCCTGCGTGAACGCCCGAGGTGCCCTCACACTCACGGCTCACTCGCTCCTAACTCCAGCAACAGCTTACTCCCCCTACTATGATGCCCTTGCGGCGAGGTTTAACAAGGCATTCCCAGTCGGGGACAGCCCATTCAGGCCCTACAGGCCTGCACCAAATGAAGTCCAGCTGGCTATCCAGGGACTACCAATTCCTTTTCTCCCACAGGACCCGGAGGAGCTTCGCTCTGAACCAGGAAATTCTATTTTGAACGCGACAGGGGCGACAATCCTCTCTGCCAGATACCTGCAACCAAACCCGGAAATAAGGGCAACCCAGAACTCTACCTCCATCGTGGTGTCTGTCCCCCCTACTGACGTTGTGAAGATAGGAACGTCCATTTACCTCTACTCCAAGCCCGGGAAGGTGGACGTGTGCCACTCTAAGAGCCGCTACATGCAATGCCAGAAATACTGGAAGTTCGGACACCCCTCACCCATGTGCAAAGAAAACACATCTGTATTCCTGCTCTGGGTGGGGTCCCACCCTCGGTCAGCCCATAGATGGACAAACCCAACTTGCCCGAAAGATGGTCACCTCCAAGCGGTGGCCGCATGCTGCCTCCCCTCTCCCCTCAGATACCCAAACTGCTGTGGGGACCACTCGGCTACTAACAATGACTGCCCTTCCCGCCCCCAGCCGTCAGCGAGGGACGACCTGCCCCCTCAGTGGGAGGGCGAAGATATGGATACAGATGGTGATGATTCGAAACCTGCCACCCCTCAGGGGAAAGGCAAACAGACTGACACAAGCGTGGAAGAGACCTCGCGGGAGTCGACGTCCCCCGCCCTCCCTATGGACGTTTTCAACGCACCAATACTGTAACGAGTTGGCCCCCCCCCCCAGTGGGCTGACGTGTTCTCCTCTGAAGACCGCATTTCAGGTGCATCAGGGTGGAGGACCGTACCTGCAACTCGCCCGTAGGGCCACCTCCCCCACCCTCTCTTGAGCAACTTTTTTTTGTTGAGCATAACTGCCGGGGAAGCTGGGATGTGTTTCTTTCATTATTTGATAGCTTGCGTTCATTGAAAGCCCGCCCACAAATAGGGTTACTGCAAGTTCCCCCGTCTACAGGACCAAGCTTCCTACGCTTGCTTCCTTTAAATCATTTGCTGCACCGTTAATACAAGGGACCCCTCCCAAGGTTGCCACCTATGTTTACTTGGAATTTTTGAATGTGTTTTCAGTACTTCCTTGTTTTTTTGATAGGCCTGATTTTATGGCCATTGATGTGTACTCCCCCCTAGGGCTTTTTGACTCCAACAACTCACGATTCAGGGCCTGCAACCTCTACTCTACAGTTGCCACTTCCTCTGGAAACAGAACGGTCAACCCAACTACCTGCTTCCCCCAAAACTCCTACCCCACACAGGTGGCCAGGCACTTCAACATCCACCATCCACAGGTGGACCCCCTAAGGACTATTTCCTCAAACGAATTCCCCACCTCCAACCCCTACTTTGAGCTAGCACTAGACTCTGGCTTGCAGCTCTCCAATACCCCTGGGGGAGCCTCCATTGCCATTACAACCACAGTGAAAGAAAAAACTACACCAAATTTCTTGCCAAGCTTGCACCTCATTGGTTGACAACCATTCCTCACCGCTTCACCCCTTCACTTGAAAGACTTTTCAACCGCAAATGATCCCCACTCATTTGTGTTTTATCACCTCTATCAGCGGAGTCTGATTTCCTAACCCTCGGATGTCTAATAGACGTAGGGGCAGAGGGAGGGGTGGTGCAAACCCCTTTGCAGCCCCCTTTAACCCACCAATCCCACCTCCCAACCCAGCCTCGCCTGAGGACAAACACATGCAAGAAGATCCAGGCTCCCCAGTCCAGACTGTGCCTGCTCCTGCCTCTACCACCTCTATAGAAGAATACCTTGCCATCCTTACATTTTCACCAAGACCTTTGGCTGAAGGCATCTCCAACAACAACCTTGGCATTTCACTTCGCACTCAACATCTTGAAGTAGGCTTCCAGGCCTTGCAGAAACACCGCATGGTGATTCAAGAATGCCATATTACAGATGTCCAAACACTTCAAGATCAAGTTGCGCACCTTACCTCCCAAGTTGAACACCTGCAGTACCAGATTCTCCACCAACAAACCCGGCCACCACAACAAACTACCTTGCACGCTCCTGCACCACAACCAACCTGGGCCCAAAAAGCTGCCAGAGCAGTCCCCGCAAAACCATCTGCTACTCCACCAGCCAGAACTTCCACTGCCGCTGTTTTGACTAAACGCGACCATACCATTGTCATTGTAAGAGATGGCTCCATCCTACCTGATACTACCAACCCCCTCACCATCCGCGGTGCAAGCAACAATGCAATAAAGAAACCTCTTATTGCAACAATCGAATTCACCACCAACCACCATGTCCTCCTCCTTACCAAGGATAACACACCTGCCACCTTTGTCCTCAAAGCGCATTGTTCTGCCATTGAGGAAGCAATCAGGGCCACCATCCCAGCTGCCATTGGCCTCAGAAAAGACGACATCTGGCACAAGGTCATCCTCCACTGCCTCCCCACTTCCTCCACCTTCTCCACCATTCAGTCTGAAATTGAAGAGTTCAACCCAGGCACCCACCTCCCACGCCCTCCTAGAAGGCTCACCACCCCAGCCCAACGTCAGGACAAAGAAGCGTCAGCTCTGGTCCTCACTATTGCCAGTAAAGACTCCATAGACAAAGCCCTCAGCAGAGGCCTCTCACTACTTGGGAAGAAGTTCAAAGTGCAGCGCTACTTGTCCTTTGGGCCAGACACCCAATGCACCAAATGCCTGGCCTTTGGCCACCACCCCTCTCAGTGTACTGGTACCCAGAATTGCAGCATCTGCTTCATGGAACATCCAGCACACCTCCACACCTGCGGCAGATCAGATTGCCCTACCAAGGGCAAAGCATGTTTGCACAACACCATCAAATGCGTCCACTGTGGCGACTCGCACCAGGCTAATTCTAAGGAATGTCCCACAAACCTTAAGGCACACCAAGCGGCAACCGAGAGAAGGAACAGGGCTGTTTAGGGATAATACATTTGTTTCCTATATTTGTTAGGCACTTGGCGGCTTGGAGGATTTTCTTTTGTCATTATGGCTCATGAGCTGGCCCACTCAAACGTTGCTACCTTTCTATATGAGACGGGAGATCTGACTGGCACCCTTGCATCTTGTAATTTTTGTATGTTAGTTCGCTTCATAGCCGTCGCGACTTCATAAGCGTAATGAGATATAATATTAATAATAATAATACCCCCAGGGCCTACGCTAGGTTCCCATTCGACAATAACACCAGACCAGGTGTTATAGACCTAGCCTTCACAAACGCCCCCCTCACTCGCTTTCTACACTCCTGGTCAACCCGCCTCCCGGCAACGGGCTCAGACCCCCTCCCTATCGCCATCATGTTTACTGCACCCCTCACGAGGAAGGCACCGCCATCACCATACTGGGACCAGGCGCACTGGGAAGTCATTATGGAAAAGTTGCAAGGCCTAAAGTTCCCGTCCCCGCGTCCCCACCCCACCGACCTCGATCTAGACAACTGGCTAGAAAGACATGTGCACACCCTCATCACCCTTCTCCAATCATGCACTCCAACCAAGAAGATCACGATACACTCACAACCCTGGTGGAGTATGGAAATTACCCACCTAAGACAAGCTCATCATCGTGCCTCACATGCACATCGGAAAGAACCCACCCTCACGTCCCTGGACGAACCAAAAACCAAGCGAAAGCGGTACTTCAAGGCCATTAAGAAAGTCAAAGCCGACTACTGGAAAGACTTTCTAGCCGCAGTTACACAACAGACCGTCTGGAAGGCCAAGAAAGCCGCCATGGGAAGAGAAGAAGAACGATTCCCTGACCTCCCCGATGTAAGTTCCGCTTCACAGATTGACGTGGCTCTACTAGCCCACCTGTTCCCTCCCAAACCCCCCTTACAAACAGTGGCCTTGTTAGGCGGGCGCCAAACTCAACTATATAACTGAGGGACGTAGGCCCGAAATCTTTTATTGGAGAATCTGTCGAGCAAGGCTCGTCTCGATTGAAGTAAGGTAAGGTAAAGATTTTAAAGCGTAAACAATGTTATATTGATAAGATCTCTTCTCCGTTGCTTGATGATGTCTGTAAAGCTCCGGAGGCACTTCGATATTTATATCCCGCGTCTGAGTGTTCGCGGACTACTTCTAACTGCTATGCCTCGGAAGTACGACTCTGGTTTTAATACGCAAACGTCCAGAATCTTATAAGTGCGAACCCCGTTTGACCCAGAAACTTAGCACACCCTTTCGCGGACTCGGAATAGTATTCCTCCGTTTAAGATGAATGTGCTATTTGTTATACCAAACAGCCGTCTCCAACTTAGATGTCCGCATAGGCTTTTTATATGACTTTTTAGTCTTGTTGACTATTGTCCAATTGTTTCTTCGGTCATGAAGGGATCAGGTTCATGCTGGGCCACCTAGTGCCAATCCCAAGTACAAGCCGGACGTGTCACCGTCTGGAGGGTCTCCGACTTAGCTAGGTCTTCCTTTCTGCACGTGCTTCTCCTTGGTCAGCCGGCCTCCGTAGTGGGGTCCTATTACTAGGACCAACCAACCTACAGCTGATCTCAGAAGGCTATGGGTGGATTCGGTATACCCCTAATAGCTTTCACTACTGGGATATGCTCCTAGAGTATTTCTGCAGAAAACGTCCGACTCCGTTGCCGTTACAACCACAGCGACAAGAAAAAACGCGCACGCAAAAACTCTTGTGAGCTGTCACATTTTACACTTCGGCCAATCACGGTCCCTTGATTCTATCCCGCGATAGCTTCAAGTCTTTAATTTCGAGGATTGTTCCCACGTCTTTACCTTTGTCTAGCGAGATCATTTCATCTCGCTTTCACTTTATTCCACTTCCTCCATCTACCTCTTCCCTTCGGCGAAACCTTCACGGTTCGCGATCATGGTTTCTGGTCGTTCTGGTCCCTCTGCTGTGTCCGCCGTTCGGGCTTCGGTTGTGCTCTCTAAGGCGGTTGAGAAGTCTTTGGCCCTCGAGGCTGAGGTTTCTCGCCTCCGTCACCACGTCTCGGTGCTCTCTCGTCGCCTGCATTTGCGCGACCGGGAGCTTGTTTGTTTCCGGGAGGCTCTCGAGGCCTGCCCGTCGTTTGAGTTTTTTGAGTCCCCCTTCATGGGGGGTGAGGATGTGGCACCTCTCCTGGAGGAGGAGGTGGCGTTGCCTGTGGTGAGGCTGCCCTCTGTGGCTGGGTCCGTGGCTTCTTCGGAGGCTGGGGATGTGGCTATGGGGGTGGCTGACCCTGTGGCTTTAGTGGGAGTTGTGGCTCTGGGGTCCTCTGTGGCGCCTGTGGCTGGTGGGCGTGGTGGAGCGTGTCGTGGTCACTTTGGGGCCTGTTGATGCGCTGCTGGCTGGGGTGGCTTCCTCGCAGGAGCCTGAGGCGGTGATGCCTGAGCCCTCGGTTGACGTGTCGGTGGTGGATGTGCCAGTTGTTGTCCCGGCCGTGCCCTGCGACTTTTGTGGGGCTGCTTATATTGCTGGCGGGTTGTGCCATTTGGCGCCCGTTGTGGAGGACTCGGTACCGGCGGTTGAAATTGTGCCGGATGTGGTGGGTGAGGTTGCGCCGGCTTTGGATCCTGAGGATTTTTGTTCCGGCTGTGGTGCTTACATGTGGGCTGGTTCTGGCGTCTTTGGTATTTGCCGGGCCTGTAGGATCAACTGGGTGGCGGATGATGTGCCTGAGGGCGAAGTTGTGTTGGAGGAGGGCTGTTCCTATGGTCGGGTTTCGTGGGTTCGGCGTTTGTGCCGGGCCTCTTCCGGTGACCATTGGGCGGCTTGGGCAAGGGCCCGTTGATGTTATTTAAATTGTTTTTGGTTTTCCTTTGTGGTGGAGGGTTGCGGGACCTGGTTGCAGGTTGGAATTGTTTCGTTTGTTGGGTTGGGAGGCGGTTGGCTGACGGTGAAGGTCATGCCGTAACCTCATGCCTGTGAGGCCCGGGTTTAGTACTAGCGGTTGTAGTTACTTAAATATAGTTAGAAAAAACCACACCAAATTTCTTGCCGAGCTTCCACCTCATTGGTTGATAACCATTCCTCACCGCTTCACCCCTTCACTTTAAAGACTTTTCAACCCCAAATCATCCCCCCTCATTTGTGTTTTATCACCTTTATCAACTAAGTCCGGTTTCTCAACCCTCTGATGTCTAATAGGCGTAGGGGCAGAGGGAGCGGTGGTGCAAACCCCTTGCCAGCCCCCTTCAACCCACCCATCCCACCTCCCAACCCAGCCTCGCCTGAGGACACACGCATGGAGGAAGAACCAGACTCTCCAGTCCAAACTGTGCCTGCTCCTGCCTCTACCACCTCTACAGAAGATTATCCTTCCATCCCTACGTTTTCACCAAGGCCTTTGGCTGAAGGCATTTCCAACACCAGCCTTGGCTCTTTACTTCGCACTCAACACCTTGAAGATGGCTTCCAGGCCCTGCAGCAACACCTCTTGGTGATTCAAAAGCGCCATATTACCGACATCCAAACACTTCAAGGCCAAGTTGCGCACCTCACCTCTCAGGTTGAATACCTGCAGTACCAACTCCACCACCAACAACCCCCCCCACCACAACAAACTACCTTGCCCGCCCCACCACAACAACAAACCTGGGCCCAAAGAGCTACCAAAGCAGTCCCAGTCAAATCCTCTACCATTCCACCAGCCAAAACTTCAACCCCAGCTGTTTTGACCAAACGCGACCGTACCATTGTCATTGAAAGAGATGGCTCTATCCTACCTGATACCACCAACCCCCTCACCATTCGCGATGCAATCAACAATGCAATCAAGAAACCTCTTATTGCAAGAATCGAATTCACCACCAACCACCATGTCCTCCTCCTCACCAAGGATAACACACCTGCTACCTCTGTCCTCAAAGCGCATCGTTCTGCCATTGAGGAAGCAACTAGAGCCACCATCCCTGCAGCCATTGGCCTCAGAAAAGACGAAATCTGGCACAAGGTCATCCTCCATGGCGTCCCCACATCCTCCACCTTTTCCACTATTCAATCTGAGATTGAAGAATTCAACCCAGGCACCCACCTCCCACGCCCTCCTAGATGGCTCACCACCCCAGCCCAACGTCAGGATAAAGCAGCATCAGCTATGGTCCTCACTATTGCCGGCAAAGACTCCACAGATAAAGCCCTCAGCAGAGGCCTCTCACTACTTGGGAAACAGTTCAAAGTGCAACGCTACTTGTCCTTTGGTCCTGATACCCAATGCACCAAATGCCTGGCCTTTGGCCACCACCCTTCTCAGTGTACCGGCACCCAACATTGCAGCATCTGCTCCATGGAACATCCAGCACACCTCCACACCTGCGGCAGATCAGATTGTCCTACCAAGGGCAAAGCATGTTTGCATACCACCATCAAATGCGTCAACTGTGGCGATTCTCACCAGGCTAATTCCAAGGAATGTCCCACATACCTCAAAGCACACCAAGCGGCATCTGAGAGAAGGAACAGGGCTGTTTAGGGCTATTACTTGTGTTTCCTATATTTGTTAGGCATGGGGCGGCTTGAAGGATTTTCTTTTGTCATTATGGCTCATGTGCTGGCCCAATCGAACGTTGATACCTTCCAATATGAGACGGGATATCTGACCGGCACCCTAGCGTGATGTACTTTTTGTATGTTAGTTAGCTTCATAGCCGCTGCGGCTCCATAAGCGTAATGAGATATAATAATAATAATAATCCAGAAAACGTCCCATCACTTTCGGCCCATAGTTTAGGAAGCCTAACATTGAAGCCTACTGTCTCAATGTGCCTCTGACGGATGCCCTCCGTTCCACTTCCCAGATATCGCCAAAGGGCCCCTCTCGCATATCCTGCCAAAAGCATGCGGCCGGACCGGTGGCGGCGACGTATACGGTGTTATGAAGTGGCCTTCATTGATGTGACTTTTTAGTTATGGGACGCACCTCACGAAATGTCGCTAAGGACGTGCGGGCCCCATAAGGGGGCCGGAGGCGGGTGTTGGCACTCCGGTAAATTGAGGGTCTGTGCGCAGTTACCCTACCGTGGGTCTGTGCACATGTCTCGGATTTCCATATGCCTAACAGGCCTACCCTCGGTTCGACCCTGCACATCCTCCACACACGCCTGAGGAGATCTGCAGACTCCGTTGCCGTTACAACCACAGCGAAAGAAAAAACCACGCAACCGTACCTCCTACACCTTTCCCAATAGCCAATCACGTCCCTCCATTTGTTCTCGCGATACTCCTCACTTTACTTCGGTAAAGACTTTTGCCTCACTTTTCATCTCGTTACTGAGTGAATAGTGCAGGATTCATCTGTATACTCGCTTAGGTTGAGTTATCCGAGGCTGTGCCCGGTAATACCTTGAGTTTCTGCTGTTTCTTGTGCTTTTTGCACTGTAGCCTGGTGTTTTCACGCCTCGCTTACCTCCTCTGCCCTCGGCCATGTCTGCTGAGGCCCATCCTCCCGGCCTGGTCCCTATGACCGTGGCATCTTATCGTTTTCCGCCTTCGGGCATGCCTGTGAATGTTTCCCACTGCGGTGGCTGTCCCAACTCGTCTGCTGAGTTTGGTGATTCCCTTGTGCCCATGGTTCAACGCCTGGGCCTTACTCTTGTTTCCGAGTTGGAGATTGCCATCAACTCCATCCTCCTTGGCTCCGGATGCAAGGGCTGTAGGGTGATCCGTGATAATACTTTCGGGCTCTTCGTCCGTTACCATACCCCCGACACTTCCTCCTCCTTCCTGCCCTCGCAATCTACCGCTACGCAGGGTACCGGCTCCCTTATCGGCGAGCACTTTGTTACTGGTAACCAGGCTGGTGGCCCTGCTTCCCAAGCCCGCCGTGTCGGCTCGGTTACAACTTCGCCTTCCTCCTCTCCTCCCTTCGGTGATCTGCCATCATCGGAGCTTGCTCTATACAAGGGCTTCAAACTTGACGACTCCCAGGATGCGTCCTACTCTCCCCCTCGTCCTGCCGTGCCGACTCTGTCGTGTCGACACAAGAAATACCTTTCTGGGAAGGCTAAGGCTGACCCTATCGAATCCACTCCCAAGGATGTGTCTATGGGCTTGGGTGGTGGAAAGACTACGGAAGGAACTGGGCTTGGGGACAGCCGTCACGCTTCCCCTGAGTCGCAAGAGGAGGACTCGGTGGCGCTGGTTGGGTCTATGGACTATGGTTCTATGCCCCCTCTCCCGTCCACCTTGGCCGAAACTGTGCGTGTTGCTCCGGAGGCTGCTATGCCCGAGGAGAGGGTACCCACTTTGACCCTGGTCGAGGTGGATATGTTGGGGGGTTTGGAAGAAATACAGTGCGGACAGGCGGTGCCGGCTGTTGGTGAGGTGAGTGATGATGAGGAGAGCGTCGCGGATCTGCCCATGGCGTTGGGTGGGGGATGCACCTCTGAAGTTGATGGGCTGGGTGATAGCCGACATGCTACCCCAGCATCTGCGGGGGGATCATGGTCTGAGGAACTGCCGGCAATTGAGGCTGGGCGTGAACCCCTGCGGATATTTGATGAGGGTGAGTATGAATCGCTGGCTCCGGTTGGTGAGGACATGCAAAGACTGGCCAATGTTGTTTTGGACTTGTGCCAGGAGATCCGCAGCCTGAAGGAACATTCCAGGCGCCAGGACCGGAAGATTGATAGCTTGGAAGACGTGGTTGACGGTCTTCGCAGGAAGGAATTGGGGATTCGGGAAGGCAAGACGATCGCTTCGAACTCACCTCCCACTGCTACCAGACCCGCTGTTCCCGCTGCTGCAAGCCGTCCAGCTATTCCGGCCCTTGCAGCTCCCGCCGGTCCGGCTAAGGCCCCTAAGCCCCGCCTTGTTGACCGATCTGGCCGCCCGCTTAAACCGGCCTATGTTGCCCCGGTGGTGGTGCGTCCTTCGGATATCCCTGCCCCTGCCTCTTTGTAGGCCTCACGTGCCGCCCCTGCTGCTGGTGAGAAGAGCTTCACCCTGGTCGAGCGCCGGAAGAAGCCTTCCCCTCTCCCTGCTCCCGCGATCACTGAGAGGGAGCGACATGTTACGATCCGCTTTGAGAAGCGCCTCAACAAGGCTTTGGCCTCGTGATCCCCCGCTCGCTTTGGTTCTTGTGTGGCTCACCGCACGACTGGTGACCTTCTTTTGTCCCTGGTCCAACACTCTGCTGCGCAGATTTGGAAGTTCGTTGGGATTTTGGAGCATGCTGCTATGGAGCTTGGGCTTAACGGCTTTTCCTTTGCCCAAGACACTCGCAAGGTCAAGGTGCTGGTGTCTCAACTCCCCCTCTCCCCCCTTGGTGTTGGCACTGTTTGGAAGCCTGAGGACTGGCAAGGTGATGCTGCCTTCGACGACCTCATCCGAGACCTGGAAGTTACCAACCCGGGATTCAACGTTGTTGGGCGCCCACATTGGATCGGCAGTCTGGCGGCTCACAAGAGCCATAAACACGTACAGGTCTCTGTAGTCATGGTTGTGGAGATGACTGATGCTGTCCGGAAGGGCTTGGACAACACCCGTGTGACGGTATATAGCCGCCGCCGCCCGATCCGTCTTTGGGTTGAACTCAAACCCACCTCCGTTTGCGAGTGGTGTCTTCGCCACGGGCACGTTGCGTTGATGTGCAGAGCGCCTGTTGCCAGCCGGTTCTGTGATGGTGGACACTGGTCCAAGGACCATCAGTGCTTAGTATCGGGATGCAAGGCTGCAGCTGGTTCACTTTGTACCCATGTGGTGCTTTCTTGCCGTCTGTGCTCACGCACGGGACACCTCACTGGGGATCCCTCGTGCCCCAACATCCGCCGCCCTTCCCCGAGCACTGATTCCTCGTCCCCCACGGCCAACAAGATGGTCTCGGAGGAAACGACCAAGGTTGGGATCACGGATAGGTCCATGCAAAAGCTCGTTAAGAGTGAGAAAGGCCGGGCTGTTGAGAAGACCATGGCCGAGAGTGCCGCTATGGCCTTGGAGCGAGAGAAGGACGTTGATTTTGGTGTCGGGTTTGGTGTAGACCCTGCCACCTCCCCCTCGAAGGCCACTAGGTCCCGTTCCAATTCCCTCTAAATATGTTGCTCAACATATTGGTACAGAATGTGGGGAGGAGTAATGGTGGTCGTTCCCTTTGTTTTGATTTGTTTTCCTTTGTACATTTGTTTTTTATTTTTGAAGTTCCTGTGGATGGTGACGGGCATGTGACGGCCCATGAGGAGCGTGGGGTGGAGTTGATTTCATTTGTCGCTGGAACTGGTGTTGCGGTGTATGGCAGGTGCGATGCCATGGGGTTTTTTGAAGTGCGGCGACACAACGACTGGTGCGCGGTCATTGATATCGGTGACATGGACGGCCTTGGTAGTCGCGTGGCCGGCTGTTACGTTCCCCCTAGGACGCGGAAGGATGACATGAGTCGATTTGCATCTGGTTTGGATGATTGCGACATTGTTACTGGCGATTTCAACGCCCGCCATAGCGAGTGGGATGCCCGTTGTTATGGCTCCGGGTCCGCGCTACATGAGTGGGCCTGTGCTGGTGGATGGCATAGGATTGAATGGGGCTCCAAGACGTTTCGGGACGTGTCCACCCTGGACTTAACCTTTGCCAGGAACGATAGGGTGGTGCGCTATAGATGCGATGGACGCGCTGCACTCGAACAGCAGGGGCAGATAGTCGGGATTGAGGTGGCGGCACCAGGTGGTATGATTAGGAGACCGATTTCTTGGAAAAGGGTTTGTTGCGATGACCTGCTTACGGGACTCGGTGGCGGGTCGGAACACTTGAGCTATAGTGGGATCCGCCGTGTGGTGGACGGTTTGAGTCGCACGGCCTCGGGGAAGAAACCCTGCGGATGGTGGAATGATGAGCTTAATACCATGAGATCCGACACCAGGCTACTGCGCAGGAACGGGCGTCACGAGGAATACCTCCTTACCCGACGTGTATACTGGGATGCCCGGGCCAGCGCTCGGTTGAAATGGATGGGTGCGGAATTTGCTTCGATCCATGATCCGGATGTGTTCCGGAAGATTGACAAGCTGGAACTGAGGCGGACTCTGCCGGCGATGATGGGTGAGGATGGGATGCATAAGGGACGCCATTGCGATATAGCCAATATGGTGGCTGAGCAGCTGGGCCCTACGGCTGATGATGACTATGTTGGGGATGCTCTTCCGGACAGGATGTGGGACGACCTGTGTTAGGCTGAGGTCCACTGCGCCCCTGAGGCGTCTCCCAAGGATACCTCCCCGGGCTTGGACCTGATCACATATCCATTCCTCCGATGGGTGTACCAGAGTTGTGGCCCAAGGTTCATCGACCTGGTCCGGGGGTCCCTTATTGACGATCATAGGGATTTTCATGACGGGGTGGCTGTCCTTATACACAAGGCTGCCAAGCCGCGCTACGACGTTGTCAAGAGCTGGCGCATAATCGTTCTCCTGCCCACATTCAGCAAACTGCTGGAACGCATTGTGCTGCGGAGGCTGTCCACACAATTGGAGCTGGAGGAGACTCAATTCGGCTCCCGACAGCGACGGGGTTGCCACGACGCTGTTTCGATGATGCTAGAATTCCTGCGTGACAACCGACACATGAAGAGGCTGATGGTCTCGATGGATGTGGAAGGGGGATTTGACAAGCTGGACCGGGATCTGCTATGCGACTTTCTGGCAGCCCGCGGTTGTCAGCCTGACCTGTGTCTTTGGATCCGGAGGTGGGTCTCGGGGAGGCGCATATCCTGCAGGTTCAATGGAAGGGTTAGCAAGGCCTACCGTATATCCCGGGGCGTCCCTCAGGGATCTCCTCTTTCCCCTTTTTTATTTGGGTGCTACGTCGCAGATGTGATGAGGCCACGACTGAGATATGGGCCCTCGGTCAGGAGTGTGGTTGTTTCTTATGTTGATAATGCGGTGATTTTGGTGGCTGGTGTGAACAAGGTGTTGGCGATGGAGAGAGCGGGGGAGGTGTTGCGTGATTGTGGCCGAGTGGCGGCTGAGAGGGGGCTTGGGTTTTCCGGGCTGAAGACCGAATGGATTGGCTTTGGTGACACTGACTGGGAGGAGATGGAATTGCTGGGCACGACGAGGAGGCCGTCGGCTGACCTGAGGGTGTTGGGATTCCGATTCAACATCTACCTCGATTGGTCCGCCCATGTTAGATATTGGTTAGACCGTGGGCTGCTGTTGCGCCACCGCATCTCCGCGATTTCATGGCGATTTGGTGGTGATGGTGGGATTGTAGCCGGGGAGACATACAGGCTTATCCAAGGGGCCTATCTCCCTACGGTCTGCTATGGGCTGGAGTTTCTGACTGACTATCCTGACTACATCAAGAGGATACAGATACACGTTAATGACTGCGTCCGACACCTGTTTGGGATGCCTGCCGGGCTATCACTTAAGGTACTCCTGGGAGAGCTGGGGATTTGCCCTGTTGCTATTCAAGGCCGCTATTTACATCGCCGCTGCTACGCGCGCATGCTTAGCTTGGGATAGGGCTCCTCCTTCCCGTGGTTCGGCTCGGTGCGGAAGGACTGGGCGCAGGATGGGATGGTTGCGGAATCGCCTTGCGTGGATGAGGTTGTTGATGTGGTGGTGGATACCTTTATACAGTGCAAGGAAGATGCTGTGGTATCGCATGACAAGGCATTGGAAGCATCCTATGATGATGACTTCATGCTCTTGTACTGTGACGGATCCCGGACGGGGAAGGCTTCAGGTTGTGCCTGGGCGTGGTATGAGCGGGGACACTTGAATGAGCTTGGCTCCTGCAGGCTTCCCGCCGAGTGGTGTGCCTATGAGTGCGAGATATATGCCCTGTACCGGGGGCTCCGCGCTATTCCCAGTGGCTGCCGGGTTATTGCGTTTTCGGACTGCGCGGCGCTGGTGCATCTCCGGAAGAACATGAGGCTGGATGGCCCCGGTGCCGGTGCGGTGGACCTGCTGTTGGGCGCCCTGAGACCCCTGGGATCCGTGGTGGTGGCCTGGGTTCCTGGGCACTCAGGTGTTGGTGGGAATGAGTTGGTGGATGCTGAGGCGAAGAGGAGCCTGGGTTTGGGCGTTGTTGAGGGGGTGGGACATGTCCGGCTGGGTGTGAGGAATGGCATGTTGGCGCGTGAGCTGCGGAAGGATGAGTGGTTGGAATGGCACCGGGGGCAGGGATCTGGATACTATTTCCGGGAGCCAGTTTCGCCCAGACACTTACGCGGCCTTTCGAGATGGGACCTTTATGTCCTGGTCCGCATTCGCAGTGGAGTGCACTTGAGGAACGGACATGATGGCTGCGTTGGAAAGGATGATCGATTCCACATGACCCGCTGTAGTGAACTGGCGGACAAGAGACCTGAGTTCCGTACCTTGCAGATCGACAAGCTGATCGACGGATGGGTTGACTGGTGGCGGTTCCACAATTACCTGGGCTTTGGTGTCAAGAAGTGCAAGGCCTCGATGGGGAACGTCCAGATAGTAGCCGGGAATCCTTTTTTCTCGCAGACAATGATTCGACTGCCCGGGCAGGATGTGACGGTTGCTGTGTCACGTGTCCGTCCTTCGCTCCGCTGCTCGACTTGTGGGAAGATCTCACTGGGACGCTACCGTTGCTGACCTGCCCGGTCCAGTCTTGGAATGTTTGACTTTTTTGACCGCGAGACTACCGCTTGCCTGATATGTGGATTTGGACGTGGGTCCGGTTTGGTTATGGACTCTAGGAGTAGGGTACTGCGACACCTGAGGGGCAGTGACACCTGTGCCGCGACATGGAGGGGGAGGGCTCATTTGGATACGTTTGGACGCTTTGCGGTTATGGAGGAGCCGGAGGCTAGATTGGCTATTTTACATTGGATTCTGGTTGGGACCAAGTTATGTGTTTGCGGGAGATTGTATTTGAGTGGGGGGGAGTTGAATCGGCATGTGGATGATAATGATTCTTGTTTGTTGGTTTGGGGTGGCCGATATGTGGCTGATATGGGCCGTTTGCGTGGTGAGATGGGTGGCCAGGAAGACGCATTAATCTGGGACTCCCCTGGTGGGAGTGAGCGCCCGTGAGCCTGGTTTGGTTTATTGGTTTTGTTTTGTTTGATTGTTTGTTTTTGATTGTTTGTTTTATTTTGCTTTGTTTTGTTTGATTGGTTTGGTTGGCTGCCGGGGTATGGCATGCCGTAACTCAATGCCCTTTTGGGCGCGGGTTTAGTATTAGCTATAGTTGATAGGAATACAATACGAGTAGAAAAAACCACACCAAATCTTTTGCCGAGCTTCCACCTCATTGGTTGACATCCATTCCTCACCGCTTCACCCTTTCACTTTAAAGACTTTTCAACCACAAATCATCCCCCCTCATTTGTGTTTTATCACCTTTTTCAACTGAGTCCCTTTTCCCATCCCTCTGATGTCTAATAGACGTAGGGGCAGAGGGAGGAGTGGTGCAAACACTTTTGCAGCCCCCTTCAACCCACCCATCTCACCTCCCAACCCAGCCTCGCCTGAGGACACACGCATGGAGGAAGAACCAGAATCTCCAGTCCAGACTGTGCCTGCTCCTAGGAAAAGAGAAGTTTACCCTCTGGAATATTTACAATGAAAGGAAAAAGCTGACCCCTGACTCTAGACCACTCTATACCATGGACAGAACTCTACACCTCCTGCACATTCCTCAACACTCTAT
>JACCEG010000044.1:425991-449411 GCA_014065205.1 Tuber brumale | reverse complement strand
GGAATTAAGGTTTTCTTTTTGCCATAGCTTACGCTGCATGCACGTTCTTGTACCTAACAAGTAATATATGATATAAAAAAAAAAAAAAATATAAAAAAAAAAAATCCACACTTCCCTGGTGCAATCAGCTGGCACCCTACTGCTACCACAGGCTGGCACCCTACTGCTACCCCCCACCTTAGCTGGCACCTTACTGCCGTCTATACTTCCAGCTGGTCTCGGACCAGTACTACCCCCCCCAGCTGGTACCTTACTACAACCTCTTCCTGGTCAGCACTTTGGCTGCTGTCCCCCCCACCCGGTCTGGTTTTCCGGCGGACCTCTAGGGGTCTTGGGCCCTGCCAAAGCCTTCCTTTTACTTCGCTTAGGTTTCTCTGGTTTTTTGTTTCCCTTGCCCCTGTTGCCAAGTCTATCGGATATAGGTTACTATTACCCATTTTAGTGCTCATGGCCGGTTCTGTGATAGCAAAATCAGTATATCTGACTTGCTTAGGCCATTATGGTATTCCTTAGGGTTCGGTTTAAGGGTTTTCATTACCTTGTGGTTTCTCTCGGTTGTTTTGACTGGTTCAATGTTGGGGTTTGCGATTTTTCTTATGTCGCGCATCTTTGGAGGTATTTCTGTTCATGTATAGTGTGGCGCTAGTGGTTTGGGTGAGTTTTTTACACCAACTAGGCTTGTAGTTAGACGGTTTTTCTTCAGCCGTTCTGAGCCAGGGCAGGGGTGGAGGTTTAGGTCTACATAGCTTGCGCAGACGCGACCTTGTTCCTTAATACTAAATAAAATTGATTTTAAAAAAGAAAAAAAAAAGAAAAAAGAAAAGGCAAACCCAACTTGCCCGAAAGATGGTCACCTCAAAGCGGTGGCCGCCTGCCTCCTTACCTCTTCCTTCAAACGCGCTAACTGCTCTAGGGACCACTCGGCAACTCACAATGACTGCCCTTCTCTACCCAAGCCAACAGCAAGGTACGACCTACTCCCCCCTCAGCCGGAGGGCGAAGACATGGATACGGATGGCAACGATTCCAGACCTGCCACGCCTAAGAGCAAAGGCAAAAAGACTGACACCAGCGTGGAAGAGACCCCTCGTCAATCGACGTCCCGCGTCCTCCCTATGGACCTTTTCAAGGCACCAATACCCAAACGAGTTGGCCCCCACCGTGGGCTGACCTGTTCTCTTCTGAAGACCTCATCACAGGTGCTTAAAGGTGGAGGATTCTTCCCGCACCACGCCCATTGGTCCACCTCCCCCATCCTCTCTTAAGGAACTTTTCTTTGTTCAACATAACTGCTTGGGAAGCTGGGATGTGTTTCTTTCATTATTTAATAGCTTTCGTTCTCTAAAACCCCCCCACAGATAGTTTGACTGCACGACCCCCCAATTTACAAAAATAGGCTTCCAACGTTTGCTTCCTTTACATCATTTGCTCCGCCATTTACACAAGGAACCCCACCTAGGGTGGCCACCTATGTTTATCCAAATTTTTTGAATGTGTTTTCAGTACTACCTTGTTTTTTCGAAAGGCCTGATTTTATGGCCATTGATGTGTACTCCCCCCCTGGGCTTGTTGACTCTAATTACTCACGATTCAGGGCCTATAACCTCTACTCCACAGTTGACACTTCCTCAGGGAACAGAACGGTCGACCCAGTTACTTGCTTCCCCCAAAGCTCCTACCCCACACTGGTGGCCTGGGACTTCAACATCCACCATCCACAGGCTGACCCCTTAAGGACCATTTCCTCAAACGAGTTCTCCACCTCCAATCCCTACTTCGAGTTAGCACTAGACTCTGGCTTTCAGCTCTCCAATACCCCAGGGGCCTATACTATGTTCCCATTTAACCACAACACGAGACCCGGGGTTATCGATCAGGCCTTCACAAGGGCCCCCCGCACTCGCCTTTTGCACTCCTGGTTAATCCGCCTCCCGGTAACAGGCTCAGGCCACCTCCCTATCGCCATCGTGTTTACTGCACCACTCATGAGAACGGCTCCGCCATCAACATACTGGGACAAGACGGACTGGGAAGTCATTATGGAAAAGTTGTAATACTTAAAGTTTCCGCCCCTGGGTCTCCACCCTACCGACCTCGATCTAGACAACAGGCTAGAAAGACACTGGCTTACCCTCACAAATGTTCTCAAATCATGCACGGCAATCAAGAAGATCTCGATCCACTCGAAACCCGGGTGGCGTAGGGAGAAAACCCACCTAAGACAAGCTCACAACCGTGCCTCATGAGCACACCAGAAACAACCCGTGCCAACGTCCCTGGGCTAATTAAAGACCAACCGAAATAGGTACTGCAAGGCGATTATGAAAGCCAAAGCCAACTAGTGGACATACTTCCTAGCAGCAGTTACGCCACAGACAGTCTGAAAGGCCAAGAAAGCCGCCATGGGAAGTGAGGAAGAACAATTCCCTAACCTTCCTGACGCAAACTCCCTATCACAAATTAATGAGGCTCTGCAAGCCTACTTTTTCTCTCCTAAACCCCCTTCACAGGCGGTCTCCTACCCTCGTTTCGACCCTGAACACCCTCCACTCACGCCTGAGGAGATCTCCGCTGCCCTTGCGAGATCTTCCAACACATCGGCCCCTGGTCCTGACCAGGTCCCATGTGGGATCTGGAAAAAAGTTCAATCAATAAACCCTGCCTTCCTCACATCTCTACTCGCCCCACTTCTTGCCAATGAACACCACCCAAAGAGCCTCAAGATGGCGAACGGAATTGTCCTACCAAAACCAGGCACACTGGACTACTCTACCGCTGCTTGGTTCAGGATCATTGTCCTGCTCAAGACATTTTTGAAAATACAGGAATGAGTTGTGGCTACCCGACTCTGGCTCATTGCCCGCGAGGTAGAGCTCATCAACCCAAACCAATGCGGCTCGCTAGCTAGCCTTGCAACCTTCGACACCATGACTGGCCTAGTTGTGGAAGTCAAGGCGCGATAAAACCCTTTCTCCAAGGCGTCCTCCTCGTTCTTAGACATCAAGGGGGGCTTTGATAATGTTTCCTCCAATGATCTAACAGCCAAACTTAAGGCCAAAGGCACTCTCCAGTACCTAGTAGCCTGGGTCGGATCTTTTCTCGCAGACCCCTCTTGCCGCTTGTTGTTTCCTGCAGCACCGGGGGTGTTTGCCCCAGTGCAAGTTGGCACGCCCAAAGGATCCCTGTCTCTCCATTGTTATTTGTGATTTATATTTCTGAATTGTATGTTTCCATACCCCGAGGGGTAATATTTTCCTATGTTGATCATTTTTCAATTACGGTGTCAAATGCTTCTTATAGGGGGAATATTAGGTATCTTCAATATGTTTTTTTTGTGCTTCAGAGCATGAGGGCGATAATGAGAGTTTCCTTTTCAATCCCCAAAACAGAACTCATTCACTGGAGGACACCCAAGGACAGATCCCCGGTCTCTAACCAACCCATATCTCTTAACGGCTCGATCTTTGCACCATCTTCCTCCCTCAGGTGGCTGGGATACTGGTTCACCCCAACACTGGAGACAAGAACCCACTTCACCAAAAGACTCACACTAGCGTCGGGCACCTTTGCAGCCGTCACAAGGCTCGCTCCTCCGGGGATTGGAATCTCTCCGCACATGAGCCGCAGGTTGGCTTTGGGCCTCATCCTGCCGATCCTTACCTATGGGGCCGATCTCCGCGCACTAACACTGGCCACTGTGGACATGATATCTGTCCTGTAGAACAGGGTGCTGCGCAGGGTGACAAACTGCTTCACCTCGACCCCCACTACTATCCTTGCTATTCAGGCATGCCTCCCACCCCTCAGCCTACTGATCCCCCACAAGAGAAGGATGGCTGCACTATGACTGGCCCGCTCCTCCCACGCCTACAACCCGGCGTCCGCTAGGATCCCCCCAGACTTTCCCTCATTCACCTCACACTCAGACAGGACCCACCATCCAATATTACTCGAGGGCAGGAAACAGAACTATATCCCACTGGGTTGGAGCCAGTATAAGGCCGAACAATCCCTGGGGAGACACCTACCAATAGACGCACTAGCAAACCTGCTCCTACCTGTGATGCGAGGGGATGCGCCCCTGCCGGCTGCCTACCCAACCTTAGAACCAGGGCTGACACCAATGCCCACAACGAACTCGAGCTACAAATCCCCGAAAGCCTCCCTTAGAGCAAGGCTCTTGGCCGAGTGCATACACCTTTCCCCGCCTCCACTATACTACCAATACAAACCCACTATTGAGCCCCATCCCTGCATGGGGCTCGATCGCTTCACAGCTGGACGAATACACCAGGGATGATCTATGAAGTGCTATCTCGCCGCATATCACTCCTGGGACGACCAAGGGTCCTCCCCCCTCTGCACCTTTTGTTAGGAGGATGATGAAACGTTCGACCACGCAATCCTTCACTGCTTGGGCAAATTAACTCTATTTTTGGTTTCTTTTTTTCTTTTTCTTTTTTTCTTTTTTTTCATATCATACATTACTTGTTAGGTACAAGAACATGCATGCAGTGTAAGCTATGGCAAAAAGAAAACCTTGATTCCAAATAAACAAACAAAATAAACCAGCGGCACAAATCTCCAAAGTGACAAATTCGTCTCTAGCACCTCCTACGGTGACTACTCTAATTAGTAAAGAAACAAATAAAATCTCCCATCGCACACAGCAAAGAAAATGTCATAAAGCAAGTATATAAATATAAACTAGGGCAGAGCAGCAGAGGTGGGAGATCTATCCCCTGGGGGCGAAAGTGGCCAGATCGGTGGCATGGGAGGAGGGAACCCGGTACCCGTCGTACAGATGAAGTTTGCTAGGCCAATGCTTGGCCAAATTACTTTTTCTTTTTTTTCTCTTTTTTTTTCTTTTTTTATATCATATATTGCTTGTTAGGTACAAGAACGTGCATGCAGCGTAAGCTATGGCAAAAAGAAAACCTTAATTCCAAACAAACAAACAAAAGAAACCATCGGCACAAATCTCCAAATTGACAAATTCGTCATAAGCACCTCTCGCAGTGACCACTCCAACAAGTAAAGAAACACCAACTTCGCACTGCACAAACGGTAAGCAAACTTAATCAAACAAGTATATAAATCAAAGCAGAGCAGCAGAGGAGGGAGAGCCCTCCCTTGGGGGCGAGGGAGGCCTTGTCGGCGGCATGGGGGGTGGGAATCCTGTACCAGTCGTCCGGATGTAGTTGGCGAGGCCAATGATGGCAGATAGTGAGGACCAAATAGGCGAGCCTTGGCCGATGTCAGACACTTCATGGAGGTAGAGTGATCTTTTGCCAGCTTTGGCCGAGCAATGATGGATAGAGCGGGCGAATGTCTAATCATCCTCCTCGCAGAAGGTACAGAGGGGGGAGGATTGTTAATTTCTTTTTTCTTATTTTTTTTCTTTTTTTATATCATATATTACTTGTTAGGTACAAGAACGTGCATGCAGCGTAAGCTATGGCAAAAAGAAAACCTTAATTCCAAACAAACAAACAAAAGAAACCAGCGGCACAAGTCTCCAAAATGACAAATTCGTCACAAGCACCTCCAACGGTGACCACTCAAACTAGTAAAAAAAGTAAATAAAATCTCACATCACACACAGCAAAGGAAATCTCATAAGGCAAGTATAAAAATCAAAGCAAGGCGGCGGAGGCCGATGATCCTGCTCCGGGGGGCGTAAGCGGCCTAATTGGCGGCATGGGTGGAGGGAATCCGGTACCAGTAGTGCGGATGTAGTTGGCGAGGCCAATGATGGCAGGGAGTGAGGACCAAACAGGTGAGCCTTGGCCGATGTCGGAGACTCCATGGAGATAGAGTGTCCTCTTGTCAGTTTTAGCTGCGCATTGTAGAATCGCGTGGGGGAACGTTTCGTCGTCTTCCTGACAAAAAGTACAGACGGGGGAGGACCCTTGGTCGTCACGGGAGCGATGTGCTGCAAGGTAGCTCTTCCCAGAGCATCCCTGGTGTATTTGACCAGCTGTAAAGCGATCGAGCCCCATGAAGGCATGCGGCCTTAGCGAGGGTCTGAATTGGTAGTATCGTGGGGGTGGGGCGTGCAGAATCCAGTCATCCAGGAGCTTCCCCCTCAGGGAGGCTTTAAGCGATTTGTCGCTCGAGTTCGTAGGGTGCATTGGGGTTAGCCCTGGTTCTAAGGCCGGGTAGGCCGGGGGGAGGGGGTCGTCCCCTCTCGTCACAGGAAGGAGAAGGTGTGCTAGTGAGTCAATTGGGAGGTGTCTTCACATGGGCTGTTCGGCCTTGTATTGGCTCTAACCTAGGGGAATATAGTTCTGTTTCCTGCCCACGAGGAGTTCCCGGTGCTCGGTCCTTCCTGGGTGGGAGATGTATGAAGGGAAGTCAGGGGGGAGCCTAGCCGAGGCCGGGTTATAGGCGGGGAAGGAGCAGGCCAGTCGCAGCGCGGCCATCCTTCTTTTGTGGGGGATCAGCAGGCTAAGGGGCGGGAGGCATGCCTCAATAGCCAGGATGGTGGTGGGGGTCGAGGTGAAGCAGTTCTTCACCCACCTCATCACTCTTTTCCATAAGTCGGCCATCTTGTCCATTGTGGCCAGTGTCGGTTTGATGAGGTCTGCCCCGTAAGTTAGGATAGGTAGGATGAGGCCCATATTCAATCTGCGGCTCATGTGTGGAGGGTTTCCAATCCCTGGGGGGGCGAGTTTTCTAATGGCGGCAAAGGCCCCTGAGGCTAGTGTGAGTCTCTTGGTGAAGTGGGTTGTTGTTTCCAGGGTTGGGGTGAACCAGTACCCTAGCCACCTGAGGCATGAGGACGGCGGGAAGATGGAGCCATTGAGGGCTATGGGTTGGTTGGAGATCGGGGACCTGTCCTTGGGCGTCCTCCAGTGGATAAGTTCTGTTTTGGGGATTGAAAAGGAAACTCCAATCGTCGGTGCCCTGCTCTTAAGCAAAGAAAAAACATATTAAAGATACCTAATATTCCTCCTATAGGAAGCAGTAGAAACCGTAATTGAAAAATCGTCAACATAGGAAAAAATTACGTAGCGGGGTATAGCAACATGCAATTCAGAAACATAAATCACAAATAACAAAGGAGAGACAGGAGAGCCTTGCGGCGTGCCAACCTGCACTGTGGCAAAAATCCCCGGCGCACCTTGGAACAACTAGCGGCATGAGCGGTCGGTGAGGAATGAACGGACCCAGGCAACCAGGTTCTTGTTGGTGCCCTTGGCCCTGAGTTTGGCTGTGAGGAGGTTGGAGGAGTCTTTGTCAAACCCGTCTTTTATGTCTAAGAAGAGGGAGGATGCTTTGGAGGAGGGGTCTTTGCGAGCCTTAACTTCCTGCACTAGGGCCGCCGCGGCGTCGAAAGTTGAGAGGCCAGCTAGTGAGCCACATTGGTTTGCGTTGTGGAGCCCTACTTCGCGGGCGATCAGGGAGAGGCGATTAGCCACCACCCTTTCTAATATCTTTGAAAAGGTCTCCAGTAGGACCTTTATTCTGAACGTGGTGTGTGTGGAATAGTTTGTTTTACCCGGTTTTGGTAGGACGATCCCATTAGCCATCTTTAGGCTCTTTGGGTGATGTCCATAGGCGAGGAGAGGGGCGAGGAGGGATGTGAGGAGTGAGGGGTTTATTGCGTGAACTTTCTTCCAGACCCCGTAGGGGATCTGGTCCGGACCAGGAGCTGAAGTATTGGAAGATCTCGCCAGAGCCGAGGAGACCTCCTCAGGTGCCAGCGGCGGCTGTTCGGGGTCAAAGTGGGGTTAAGCAACTGATTGTGTGGGAGGTTTAGGTGGGAAGAAGTGCGCTAGTAGAGCCTCGTTGATTTGAAGGGGTAAGCTTGCATTGGGGAGGTCGGGAAAACGGTCTTCCTCTCTTCCCATGGCTGCTTTCTTCGCTTTCCAGACCGTCTGCGGCATAACTCTGGCTAGGAAGTCTTTCCAATAGTTGGATTTGGCTTTCTTGATCGCCTTAAAGTATCGATTCCGCTTGATTTTTAGTTCGTCCAGGGACGTTGCGGTGGGGTCTTTCCGATGTACCCGGGAGGCGCGGTGGTGGGCTTGTCTTAGGTGTGTTATCTCCATACTCCACCAAGGTTTCGAATGGATCGATATTTTCTTGGTCGAGGTGCATGATTTGAGAAGAGTAGTGAGTATGTGCATGTGCCTTTCTAGCCAGCTGTCTAGATCGTGGTCAGTGGGGTGGGGACGCAGGGGAGGAAACTTGAGGTCTTTCAACTTTTCGATGATGAGTTCCCAGTCCGTCTTGTCCCAGTATGGTGAGGGAGGAGTCATTCTCATGAGCGGTGCAGAGAACACTATGGTGATAGGGAGGTGGTCAGAGCCTGTTGCCGGGAGGCGAGTTGACCAGGAGTGTAAAAAGCGTGTGAGGGGGGCGTTGGTGAAGGCCTGGTCTATGACACCTGGTCTGGTGTTGATGTCAAAAGGGAACCTGGTGTATGCTCCAGGGGTATGGGAGCGGTGAAAACCGGAGTCTGTCCCTTTCACGAAGTAGGGATTGGAGGTGGGGAACTCGTTTGATGAAATTGTTCTTCCGGGGTCTGCTTGTGGATGGTGGATGTTGAAGTTCCCGGCCACTAGTGTGGGGAAAGAGTTGTGTGGGAAGCAAGTAAGTGGGTCGCCCGTTCTGTTTCCAGAGGAGGTGGCAACTGTTGAATAAAGGTTATAGGCCCTAAATCGTCAGTGATTGGAGTCAAAGAGCCCTAGGGGGGAGTACACATCAATGGCCATAAAGTCAGGCCTATCAAAAAAACAAGGTAGTACTGAAAACACATTTAAAAATTCCAAATAAACATAGGTGGCCACTTTGGGAGGTGTTCCTTGTTTGAAAGGCGGAGCAAGTGATTTAAAGGAAGCAAACGTAGGAAGCCTATTTTTGTAAACGGGGGGGTCCTGTAATAGGACTATCTGTGTTGGAGCTTTCAATGAACGGAAGCTATTAAATAATGAAAGAAACACATCCCAGCTTCCCACGCAGTTATGTTGAACAAAGAAAAGTTGCTTAAGAGAGGATGGGGGAGGTGGCCCTATGGGCGAGGTGCAGGCAGAGTACTCCACCTTTGTGCACCTGAGATGGGGTCTTCAGATGAGAACGCATCAGCACACGGGGGGGGGGGCCAACTCCTTGGGGTATTGGGGCCTTGAAGAGGTCCATTGGGAGGGCGCGTGATGTCGATTGCTGTGGGGTTTCTTCTACACTTGTGTCAGTCTGTTTTCCTTTCCCTTTGGGTGTGGCAGGTCTGGAGTCATCCCCATCGGTGTCCATGTCCTCGCCCACGGGGCGGGGGGGTAGGTCGGGTTTGGCAGGGGGCTTGGGTCGCGAGGGGCAGTTGTTGTTGGTTGCTGAGTGGTCCCCTGAGCAGTTGGGGCATTTGAGGGGAGAGGTAAGGCAGTATGCAGCCACCGCTTTGAGGTGCCCGTCCTTTGGCAATGTCGGGTTTGTGCATCGATGGGTCGACCTGGGGTGGGAGCCTGAGCACAGCGGGCAGACTGAGGTACTCTCCTTGCACATGGGTGAGGGGTGTCCGAACTTCCNGGGGGGGGGGCAACTCCTTGGGGTATTGGGGCCTTGAAGAGGTCCATTGAGAGGGCGCGTGATGTCGATTGCTGTGGGGTTTCTTCTACACTAGTGTCAGTCTGTTTGCCTTTCCCTTTGGGTGTGGCAGGTCTGGAGTCATCCCCATCGGTGTCCATGTCCTCGCCCTCGGGGCGGGGGGGTAGGTCGGGTTTGGCAGGGGGCTTGGGTCAAGAGGGGCATTCGTTGTTGGTTGCTGAGTGGTCCCCTGAGCAGTGGGGGCATTTAATGGGAGAGGTAAGGCAGCATGCAGCCACCCCTTTGAGGTGCCCGTCCTTGGGGCATGTCGGGTTTGTGCATCGATGGGCCGACCTGGGGTGGGAGCCTGAGCATAGCGGGCAGACCGCGGCACTCTCCTTGCACATGGGTGAGGGGTGTCCGAACTTCCAGCATTTCTGGCATTGCATGTATCGGCTCTTGGAGTGGCACACGTCCACTTTGCGGGGCTTGCAGTAGTGGTAGATGGACCTTCCTATCTTCACAACGTCAGTGGGGGGAACAGACACTACAATGGAGGTCGAGTTCTTGGTAGCCCTTATTTCAGGGTCAGGTTGGAGGTATCTTGCGGAGAAGATTGTGACCCCAGTTGCGTTCAGAATAGAATTCCCCAGCTGGGAGCGTAGCTCTTCCTGGTCTTGTGGGAGGAAGGCAGTAGGAAGCCCGTGTATGGCCAGCTGTACCTCGTTTGGTGCCGGTCTAAAGGGTCTGCAAGGGTTGTCCCCCACTGGGAATGCCTTATTAAACCTCGCTGACAAGGCTTCGTAATAGGGGGAATAGGAGGTGGCAGGAGTTTGAAGGGAGCGGGCCGTGAGTGTGAGAGCACCTCGGGCGGTACCAGAGGCGCTAAAGCAAAGGGGGTGTGGGCAGTTTGGCTCTCTGAGGACTTGGGCGGCAATGTCCGGCGCTGTTGCAGCTATCCTCAGGGCATCGGCATGGGGTCGGGGGGTCTCTCGGGGCGAAAAGAATCTTCTGTCGGCCGCTGGAAGGGGGGGTGGCCCTCTGACTTAGGGGCCCGCATCCCTTGAACCTGCAACTTGGGCGGCAGAGGTGGAGGTCTTACCTCCTTCCTTCGTCCTTTTTGACTTCCTCCCTGCCGTCTGCTCCTGCGGTGCAGCAGCCTGGGCATAGGTGGACGGTTTGGGTTTTGCCTTGCTGAGGGCCTTGTTGAGTGATGGTTCCAGGTGGCCAGGTGTGAAGGAGTAGGCACTGTATTTTCCTACACGGAAGGCCTGGGCTTCCCATGAGCGGGGGTATTTAACGGCGTAGGCTTTTGGGTCACTATACCACTTATCAGTGGTGGTGTCGTAGCGTGGGATGTGCGAATCGAAATCATCCACCGGAGTGGTTGCTGGGACCGGCGGGGCTGCAGAATTTTTCCCCAATTGTTTGGTTTGTCTCCCTACCTGGGGCTGTTGCGGTGCCAAGGTTAGTTTTGCTGAGAGGCAGGCCGCCACTCTCGATGAGAGGTCAGCCACAGTAGCTTGGATAGAGGCAAGGGAGGGGCCTGTGCTGGCGTGGGTGGGTTGTTATAGGGGGGCAGGGGTGTCAAGCTTGCTCACAAGGAAGCCTATTCTAGAGTGGAGGGCCGCTATTCCTTCGAGTACAGCCATAAGCAGAGGGAGGACAGATGCTTCCCCCGCTGCAAGGCTCCTGAGATCAGCGTCCCCGAGCCGCGGGAAGACATCTCTGTTGGTAGCTAGGTTGGACGTGGTGTGATTGTACATTTTTCTGAGCAGCGGTAGGTTGGAGTCAAGGGGGCCTACCGAGGAGGACCTTTAGGCATTATGGGGGGGGGAGGATTGGATTAGAGCAGCAGGTGCTAGCTGGGGTACAGTGGGGACTGGAGCGGACCTCCCTGCGTAGGGGTGGGCGCAGTCTGAGGTGCGGGACTCTGGGCGCGAGGCCCTGCGAGTGTTGTGAGTCATAGCAAAAGCCGTGAGTCAGGTGAGGGGTATGGTCGCTTATAGAGTGAAGCCTAAGTGCGAGGCGAAAATTGGTGTGTCGAGCGGGTAGCCACCCAAAAACTTGCAGTTTTGGGATGACCGAAATCGGCAATTTTTGAAGCGAGAGGTGAATAGAGGGCGCGGAGAGTGATAGAGGGCGCGGAGCGTGCCAAGGAAGTGCGGATTTCTTTTTTTCTTTTTTTTTTTTCTTTTCTTTTTTTTTATATCATATATTACTTGTTAGGTACAAGAACGTGCATGCAGCGTAAGCTATGGCAAAAAGAAAACCTTAATTCCAAACAAACAAACAAAAGAAACCATCGGCTCAAATCTCCAAAAGCAACAAATCCGTCGCAAGTACCTCAAACGGTGACCACTCAAAATAGTAAAGAAAATCAATAAACTTTCCACTTAAAAAACACATAAAAAGATTCATCAGCAACAGCACAGCGTTCAGGTCAGGGCAGCGGGAGGAGGTAATTCCTCGGGCGAGGGTGACAGTGGCCTAATCGGCGGCATGGGTGGCGGGAATGCGGTGCCAGTGGTACGGATGTAGTTGGCGAGGCCAATGATGGCAGGAAGGGAGGACCAAATTGGTGAGCCTGGGCCGATGTCGGAAACTCCCTGGAGATAGAGTGTCCACTTATCAGCCTTAGCTGAGCATTAAAGTATAGCATGGGTGAACGTCTCCTCGTCTTCCTCATAGAAGGCACATAGGGAGGAAGACTGGGGATCATCCCAGGAGTGGTGCGCGGCCAGCTAGCTTTTCCCGGCCCTGCCTTGGTGTATGCGACCCGCTGTGAAGCGGTCGAGGCCCATAAAGGCGTGGGGTCTTAGCGTGGCCTTGTATGGGTAGTAGAGAGGGGGTGGGGCTAGGTGGGTCCAGTCTTCCAGGAGTCTATTCCGTAGGGAGGCCTTGAGGGTTTGGTAATTGCATAGGGCCGGAGGTAGTGCAGCCAGTCCCGGCTCCAGGGCCGGGTAGGCAGGCGGGAACGTTATGGTTTGTCGCATGGCCTGTGTCAGGAGGTGCGCCATCAAGTCAATGGGTTGGTGTCTCCTCATGGGCTGTACTGCTTTGTATTGGCGCCAGCCTAGCGGGATGTAGTTCTGAGTTCTCCCTTTGAGCAGCTCCCTGTGTGCTGCTCTGTCTGGGTGGGAGGTATAGGAGGGGAAGTCTGGGGGGAGCCTAGCTGACGCTGGGTAGTAGGCAGGGGAGGAGCAGGCTAGGCGAAGTGCCGACATCCTTCTCCGGTGGTTGATCAACAGGTCCAGGGGGGGGAGGCAGGCTTCAATGGCCAGAATAGTTGTTGGGGATGAGCTGAAGCAGTTTGTAACCCATCTCATAACTTTGTTCCACAGAACCGACATCTGGTCCGTCGTGGCGAGTGTTGGAATCCGGAGATCAGCTCCGTATGTGAGGATAGGGAGGACAAGGCCCATAGGGAGTCTTCGGCACATCTGGGGGGGCATTCCGATCCCGGGAGGCGAAAGCCTTCTGATAGCAGAAAAGGCCCCTGAGCCCATCGTCAGTCGCTTGGTGAAGTGGGTGGTTGTTTCCAGGGTGGGGGTGAACCAGTACCCCAGCCATCTTAGTGAAGAGGAGGGTGGAAAAACAGAGCGGTTCAGGGCTATTGGTTGGTTAGATACTGGGGATCTGTCCTTAGGCGTTCTCCAGTGTATCAGTTCAGTCTTGGGGATTGTAAAGGAAACTCCGATCCTTGCTGCCCTGCTCTGAAGCAAAGAAAAACAATATTGAAGGTACCTAATATTCCTCCTGTAAGAAGCAGTAGAAACCCTAATTGAAAAATCATCCACATAGGAAAAAATCACCCCTCGGGATATAGAAACATGCAATTCAGAAACATAAATCACAAATAACAAAGGAGAAACAGGCGACCCTTGAGGAGTCCCCACTTGAACGGGAGAAAAAACCCCAGGGGCCCCTTGAAACAACTAGCGGCACGCACGATCTGAAAGAAAAGAACAAACCCAGGCCACCAGGTACTTGGGAGTCCCTTTGGCTCTGAGTTAAGCTGTGAGAAGACAGGAGGAAACATTGTCGAACCCTCCTTTTATGTCCAGAAACAGGGAGGAGGCTTTGTGATGAGGGTGCTGCCTCGCCCTTACTTCTGGGGTGAGGGCAGCCGTGGCATCAAAGGTCGAAAGGCCGGCGAGTGAACCGCACTGATTGGGGTTCAAGAGCCCCACTTCGCGGGCAATAAGAGAGTGGCGGGTTGCTACTATTCTTTCCAGTATCTTCGAAAAGGTTTCGCGTAAAACAATAATTCGGAACGAGGCCGGGGTGGAGTAGTCTGGCTTTCCTGGTTTGGGTAGGACCACCCCGTTAGCCATTTTGAGGCATCTCGGGTGGTGTCCGTATGCCAGTAGGGGGGCAAGGAGGGACGGTAGTAATAGCGGGTTGATGGCATGAACTCTCTTCCAAACCCCATACGGGATTTGGTCGGGGCCTGGGGCTGAGGTATTCGATGATCTTCGGAGGGCAGATGAGATCTCTTCGGGGGCTAGTGGAGGGTGCTCGGGGTCGAACCGCGCGTAGGCCACCGCTTGCGTTGGTGGTTTCGGTGGGAAGAAGTCTTCTAGTAATGCTTCATTGATCTCGTTTGGAGAGTTTGCGTCCGGTAGGTCCGGGAATCTTTCTTCTTCCCTCCCCATGGCTGCCTTTTTGGCTTTCCAGACTGACTGTGGCGTGACCCTTGCCAGGAACTCTTTCCAGTATTTGGATTTGGCCTTTTTAATTGTCTTGAAGTACCGGTTGCGGTGGGACCTTAACTCTTCTAGGGATTGTTCTGTGGGGTTTTTCCTGTGCTCCCTCGCGGCCCGGTGGTGTGCTTGTCTCAAGTGGGTGATTGTCAAGTCCCACCAGGGCTTTGAGTGGACGGAGACCCTCTTAGTTGGGGTGCAGGCTTTGATCAGTGTAGTGAGTGTTAACATGTGTCTCTCTAGCCAGTTGTCTAGATCGAGGTCGGTGGGGTTGGGGCGCGGTGGAGGAACCGACAGTTCTTGCAACTTTTCGGAAGCTATAGTCCAGTCTGTCTTGTCCCAGTAGGGGGTTGGAGGTGGGGGCCTGATTATAGGCGCCGTAAACATGATGCAGATTGGGAGGTGATCAGACCCTGTTGCTGGCAGGCGGGCTGACCAAGATTGTAGAAATGAGGTGAGGGGTGAGTTGATGAAGGCGTGGTCAATAACCCCGGGCCTAGTGTTGTTGTCAAACGGGAACCTGGTGTAGGCTCCAGTTGTGTTGCAGAGACCGAAGCCGTTATCGTGCGCTTGCTCAAAGTAGGGGCTAGACGTTGAAAACTCGTTTGAAGAAATGGTTCTTAGGGGGTCAGATTGAGGGTGGTGAATGTTGAAGTCTCCCGCCAGGAGTGTGGGGAACTGGTGTAGGGGGAAGCATGTAACGTGATCAACTGTTCTGTTTCCAGAGGAAGTGCCGACCGTCGAGTACAGGTTGTATATCCTAAATTGTGAGTCCTTAGAGCCAAAAAGCCCAAGTAGAGAATAAACATCAATGGCCATGAAATCAGGCCTGTCAAAAAACAAAGGAAGTACCGCAAACAGATTCAAAAAATCCATATACACGTAAGTAGCCACCTTAGGAGGTGTCCCTTGTTGAAATGGTGGAGCAAATGATTTAAAAGACGTAAAAGTAGAGAGCCTGTTGCGGTACACAGGTGGGTCCAGCAACCGTATTATCTGTGGGGGTGCTTTCAGAGACTGAAAGCTATTAAATAATGAGAGAAACACATCCCAGCTTCCCAGGCAGTTATGTTGAACAAAGAAAAGTTGCTTAAGAGAGGGTGGGGGAGGTGGCCCTATGGGCGAGGTGCAGGTAGAGTCCTCCACCTTTATGCACCTGTAAGGGGGTCTTCGGAGGAAAACGCATCAGCCCACGGGGGGGGTGGGCTGACTCGTCTGGGTATTGGGGCCTTAAACAGGCTCATTGGGAGGGTGCGGGCAGTTGATTGGCGCGGGGTTTCTTCCACGCTGGTGTCAGTCTGTTTGCCTTTCCCTTTAGGGGTCGTGGGTCTCGAATTATCTTCGGCGGTATCCATCCCTTCTTCCTCTTGGGCTGGTGGCAGTTCTTCTTTAGCCGCTGGTTTGGGTCTGGAGGGGCAGTCGTTGTTGGTTGCGGAGTGGTCCCCTGAGCAGTTGGGGCATTTCAGGGGTGAGGTTGGGCAGCAGGCAGCTACAGCTTTCAGGTGCCCTTCCTTGGGGCACGTGGGGTTGGTGCATCAATGGGCTGAGCGGGGGTGGGAGCCAGAGCATAGTGGGCAGACTGAGCTGCCTTCCTTACACATAGAAGAGGGGTGTCCAAATTTCCAGCACTTCCGGCACTACATGAAGGGGCTTTTGGAATGGTAGACGTCCACCTTGCGGGGTTTGGAATAGAGGTAGATGGTCCTTCCTATCTTCACAACGTCAGCAGGGGGAACCGATACAACAATAGAAGTAGAGTTCTTGGTGGCCCTTATTTCAGGGCTTGGTTGGAGGTATCTTGCGGAGAAGATGGTTACTCCTCTCGCATTCATGCTGGAGTTTCCCAGTTCAGAGCGAAACTCTTCTTGGTCTAGCGGGAGGAAGGGAATAGATAGGCCATGGATGGCTAACTGGACTTCATTGGGTGCCGGCCTAAACGGCCTGAATGGGTTCTCCCCAACTGGGAACGCGTTGTTGAACCTTGCTGCGAGGGCGTCATACTAGGGGGAGTAGGCGGTAGCGGGAGTCTGGAGAGAGCGGGTTGTAAGAGTAAGGGCACCTCGGGCGTTTACGGAGGTGCTAAAGCATAGGGGGTGTGGGCAGTTCGCTTCCCTAAGTACTTGGGCCGCTATGTCTGGGGCTGTAGCAACTATCCTGAGTGCATCTTGGTGGGGAAGGGGAGTCTCCCTGGGCGAGAAGAACCTTCTGTCTGCCGCTGGGAGGGGGGGTGGCCCTCTGACTGAGGAGCCCGCACCCGCCGACACTGCGACTTGAGCAGCAGAAGCAGAGGGCTCGTCTCCAGTCTTTGGTTTCCTGGACTTCCTCCCATCAGATTGCGCTTGGGGGGCTGCAGCCTGAGCATAGGTTGACGGTCTGGACTTGGCTTTGCTGCGACGCTTGTTGAGTGATGGCTCGAGGTGGCCAGGAGTGAATGTGTAGGCGCTGTACCTCCCCTCGCGGAAAGCCTGGGCTTCCCATGATCGTGGGAGCTTGACTGCGTAGGCGTTGGGATCACCATACTACTTGTCAGTGGCTGTGTCGTAGCGGGGAATGTCTGAGTCAAAGTCGGACTCGGGGTTGGAAGTTGCGATAGGTGGGACTACTTGGCTTTCGCCCGCCTGCTTCGTTTGTTTTCCTGGTTGGGGTTGGTGGGCCATTGCTGGTGGCTTTGCCGAGAGGGAGGCTGCCACGCTGGATGAGAGATCAGCCACTGTGGCTTGGATAGAGGCTAGGGAGGGGCCCGTAATTGGTTGGGTTGGTTGTTGGGGGGTTGAAATTTTGTCCTCTAAGGAGCCGATCCTGGCGTGGAGGGCTGCTATTCCTTCGAGTGCAGTGATGATCAGGGGAAGGATTGAGGCTTCGCCCGCTGTCAGGCTTCTGAGATCAGCGTCCCATAGCCTAGGGAATACGTCTCTGTTGGTAGCAAGGTTGGAGGTGGTGTGGTTGTACAGCTCCCTGAGGAGGGGGAGGTTAGGGTCGAGTGGGCCTACGGAGGAGGACCGTGTCGGATTCTGGGGGGGGGAGGAGTGAATCTGGGCGGCTGGCGCCAGGGCAGGAGCAGTTGGGACCAGAGCCGATCTTCCCGCATAGGGGTGGGAACGGTCAGAGGTGCGGGATTCTGGGCGCGAGGGCCTTCCAGTGTTGTGAGTCATAACAGAAGGTATGAGTCGAGTGCGGGGTTGTATCGGTTATCGAGTGAAGCCTAAGCGAGAGGCGAAAACTGCTGTGTCGAGCTGTTTGCCAGCGAAAAACTGGGAGTTTAGGGGTGACCGAAAGCGGTAATTTTTTAAGCGAGAGGTGAATAGAGGGCGCGGAGCGTGCCAAGGAAGTGTGGATTATTATTATTATTATATCTCATTACGCTTATGGAGCCGCAGCGGCTATGAAGCTAACTAACATACAAAAAATACACCACGCAAGGGTGCCGGTCAGATATCGCGTCTCATGTTGAAAGGTAGCAACTTTCGATCGGGCCAGCTCATCAGCCATAATGACAAAAGGCAATCCTCCAAGCCGCCAGATGCCTAACAAATATAGGAAACAAAAGTAAAATCCCTAAACAGCCCTGTTCCTTCTCTCAGTTGCCACTTGGTGTGCTTTGAGGTATGTGGGACATTCCTTAGAATTAGCCTGGTGAGAGTCGCCACAGTTGACGCATTTGATGGTGGTATGCAAACATCCTTTGCCCTTGGTAGGACAATCTGATCTACCGCAAGTGTGGAGGTGGGCTGGGTGTTCCATGGAGCAGATGCTGCATTGTTGGGTGCCGGTACACTGAGAAGGGTGGTGGCCAAAGGCCAGGCATTTGGTGCATTGGGTGTCAGGACCAAAGGACAAGTAGCGTTGCACTTTGAACTGCTTCCCAAGGAGTGAGAGGCCTCTGCTGAGGGCTTTATCTGTGGAGTCTTTGCCAGCAATAGTTAGGACCATAGCTGATGCTGCTTTATCCTGACGTTGGGCTGGGGTGGTGAGCCATCTAGGAGGGCGTGGAAGGTGGGTGCCTTGGTTGAATTCTTCAATCTCAGATTGAATAGGGGAGAAGGTGGAGGATGTGGGGACGCCATGGAGGATGACCTTGTGCCAGATTTCATCTTTTCTGAGGCCAATGGCTGCAGGGATGGTGGGTCTAGTTGCTTCCACAATGGCAGAACGATGCGCTTTGAGGACAGAGGTTGCAGGTGTGTTATTGTTGGTGAGGAGGAGGAGATGGTGGTTGGTGGTGAATTCGATTCTTGCAATAAGAGGTTTCTTAATTGCATTGTTGATTGCATCGCGAATAGTGAGGGGGTTGGAGTTATCAGGTAGGATGGAGCCATCTCTTTCAATGACAATGTTACTGTCGCGTTTGGTCAAAACAGCTGGGGTTGAAGTTTTGGCTGGTGGAATGGTAGAGGATTTGACTGGGAGTGCTCTGGTAGCTCTTTGGGCCTAGGTTTGTTGTTGTGGGGGGGTGGGCAAGGTGGTTTGTTGTGGTGGAGGGGGTTGTTGGTGGCGGAGTTGGTACTGCAGGTGTTCAACCTGAGAGGTGAGGTGCGCAACTTGGCCTCGCAGTGTTTGGATGTCTGTAATATGACAGTTTTGAACCATCATGAGGTGTTTCTGCAGGGCTTGGAAGCCATCTTCAAGGTGTTGAGTGCGAAGTAAGACGCCAAGGTTGGTGTTGGAAATGCCTTCAGCCAAAGGCCTTGGTGAAAACATAGGGATGGAAGGATGATCTTCTGTAGAGGTTGTAGGGGCAGGAGCAGGCACAGTCTAGACTGGAGAGCCTGGTTCGTCCTCCATGCGTGTGTCCTCGGGTGAGGCTGGGTTGGGAGGTGGGATGGGTGGGTTGAAGTGGGCTGCAAAAGGGTTTGCACCACCCCTCCCTCTGCCCCTACGTCTATTTGACATCAGAGGATTGGGAAATGGGACTCAGTTGATAAAGGTGATAAAACACAAATGAGGGGGGATGATTTGTGATTGAAAAGTCTTTAAAGTGAAAGGGTGAAGCGGTGAGGAATGGTTGTCAACTAATGAGGTGGAAGCTCGGCAAGAAATTTGGTGCGGTTTTTTCTACTCGCATTGTATTCCTATCAACTATAGCTAATACTGAACCCGCGCCCAAAAGGGCATTGAGTTACGGCATGCCATACCCCGGCAGCCAACCAAACCAATCAAACAAAACAAAGCAAAATAAAACAAACAATCAAAAACAAACAATCAAACAAAACAAAACCAATAAACCAAACCAGGCTCACGGGCGCTCACTCCCACCAGTGGAGTCCCTGATTAATGCGTCTTCCTGGCCACCCATCTCACCACGCAAACGGCCCATATCAGCCACATATCGGCCACCCCAAACCAACAAACAAGCATCATTATCTTCCACATGCCGATTCAACTCCCCCCCACTCAAATACAATCTCCCGCAAACACATAACTTGGTCCCAACCTGTATCCAATGTAAAATAGCCAATCTAGCCTCCGGCTCCTCCATTTCCGCAAAGCGTCCAAACGTATCCAAATGAGCCCTCCCCCTCCATGTCGCGGCACAGGTGTCACTGCCCCTTAGGTGTCGCAGTACCCTACTCCTAGTGTCCATAACCAAACCGGACCCACGTCCAAATCCACATATCAGGCAATTGGTAGTCTCGCGGTCCATAAAGTCTAACATTCCTCGTCTGGACCGGGCAGGTCTGCAACGGTGGCGTCCCTGTGAGATCTTCCCACAAGTCGAGCAGCGGAGCGAAGGACGGACACGTGACACAGCAACCGTCACATCCTGCCCGGGCAGTCGAATCATTGTCTGCGAGTAAAATGGATTCCCGGCTACTATCTGGACGTTCCCCATCGAGGCCTTGCACTTCTTGACACCAAAGCCCAGGTAATTGTGGAACCGCCACCAGTCAACCCATCCGTCGATCAGCTTGTCGATCTGCAAGGTACGGAACTCAGGTCTCTTGTCTGCCAGTTCACTACAGCGGGTCATGTGGAATCGATCGTCCTTCCCAACGCAGTCATCACGTCCGTTCCTCCAGTGTACCCCACTGCGAATGCGGACCAGGACATAAAGGTCCCATCTCGAAAGGCCGCATAAGTGTCTCGGCGAAACCGGCTCCCTGAAATAGTATCCAGATCCCTGCCCCCGGTGCCATTCCAACCACTCATCCTTCCGCAGCTCACGAGCCAACATGCCATTCCTCACACCCAGCCGGACATGTCCCACCCCCTCAACAACGCCCAAACCCAGGCTCCTCTTCGCCTCAGCATCCACCAACTGATTCCCACCAACACCGGAGTGCCCAGGAACCCAGGCCACCACCACGGATCCCAGGGGTCTCAGGGCGCCCAACAGCAGGTCCACCGCACTGGCACCGGGGCCATCCAGCCTCATGTTCTTCAGGAGATGTACCAGCGCCGCGCAGTCCGAAAACGCAATAACCCGGCAGCCACTGGGAATAGCGCGGAGCCCCCGGTACAGGGCATATATCTCGCACTCATAGGCACACCACTCGGCGGGAAGCCTGCAGGAGCCAAGCTCATTCAAGTGTCCCCGCTCATACCATGCCCAGGCACAACCTGAAGCCTTCCCCGTCCGGGATCCGTCACAGTACTAGAGCATGAAGTCTTCATCATAGGATGCTTCCACTGCCTTGTCATGCGATTCCACAGCATCTTCCTTGCACTGTATAAAGGTATCCACCACCACATCAACAACCTGATCCACGCAAGGCGATTCCGCAACCATCCCATCCTGCGCCCAGTCCTTCCGCACCGAGCCGAACCACGGGAAGGTGGAGCCTTATTCTAAGCTTAGCATGCGCGCGTAGCAGCGGCGTTGTAAATAGCGGCCTTGAATAGCAACAGGGCAAATCCCCAGCTCTCCCAGGAGTACCTTAAGTGATAGCCCGGCAGGCATCCTAAACAGGTGTCGGACGCAGTCATTAATGTGTATCTGTATCCTCTTGATGTAGTCAGGATAGTCAGTCAGAAACTCCAGCCCACAGTAGACCGTAGGGAGATAGGCCCCTTGGATCAGCCTGTATGTCTCCCAGGCTCCAATCCCACCATCATCACCAAATCGCCTTGAAATCGCGGAGATGCGGTGGCGCAACAGCAGTCCACGGTCCAACCAATATCTGACAGGGGCGGACCCATTGAGGTAGATGTTGAATCGGAATCCCAACACGCTCAGGTCCGCCGACGGCCTCCTCATCGTGCCCAGCAATTCCATCTCCTCCCAGTCAGTGTCACCAAAGCCAATCCATTCGGTCTTCAGCCCAGAAAACCCAAGCCCACTCTCAGCCGCCACTCGGCCACAATCACGCAACACCTCCCCCGCTCTCTCCATCGCCAACACCTTGTTCACACCAGCCACCGAAATCACCGCATCATCAACATGAGAAACAACCACACGCCTGACCGCGGGCCCATATCTCAGTCGTGGCCTCATCACGTCTGCGACATAGCACCCAAATAAAAAAGGGGAAAGAGGAGATCCCTGAGGGACGTTCCGGGATATACGGTATGCCTTGCTAACCCTTCCATTCAACCTGAAGGATATGCGCATCCCCGAGACCCATCTCGGGATCCAAAGACACAGGTCAGGCTGACAACCGCGGGCTGCCAGAAAATGGCATAGCAGATCCCGGTCCAGCTTGTCAAATCCCCCTTCCACATGCATCGAGACCATCAGCCTCTTCATGTGTTGGTTGTCATGCAGGAATTCTAGCATCATCGAAACAGCGTCGTGGCAACCCCGTCGCCGTCGGGAGCCGAATTGAGTCTCTTCCAGCTCCAGTTGTGTGGACAGCCTCCGCAGCACAATGCGTTCCAGCAGTTTGCTGAATGTGGGCAGGAGAACGATTATGCGCCAGCTCTTGACAACGTCGTAGCGCGGCTGGGCAGCCTTCTGTATAAGGACAGCGACCCCGTCATGGAAATCCCTATGATCGTCAATAAGGGACCCCCGGACCAGGTCGATGAACCTTTGGCCACAACTCTTGTACACCCATCGGAGGAATGGATATGTGATCAGGTCCAAGCCCGGGGAGGTATCCTTGGGAGACGCCTCAAGGGCGCCGTGGACCTCAGCCTCACACAGGTCGTCCCACATCCCGTCCGGAAGAGCATCCCCAACGTAGTCATCATCAGCCGTAGGGCCCAGCTGCTCAGCCACCATATCGGCTATATCGCAATGGCTTCCCTTATGCATCCCATCCTCACCCATCATCGCCGGCAGAGTCCGCCTCAGTTCCAGCTTGTCAATCTTCCGGAACACATCCGGATCATTGATCGAAGCAAATTCCGCACCCATCCATTTCAACCGAGCGCTGGCCAGGGCATTCCGGTATACACGTCGGGCGAGGAGGTATTCCTCGTGACGCCCGTTCCTGCGCAGTAGCCTGGTGTCGGATCTCATGGTATTAAGCTCACCATTCCACCATCCGCAGGGTTTCTTCCCCGAGGCCGTGCGACTCAAGCCGTCCACCACACGGCGGATCCCACTATAGCTCAAGGGTTCCGACTCGCCACCGAGCTCCGTAAGCAGGTCATCGTAACAGACCCTCTTCCAAGAAATCGGTCTCCTAATCATACCACCTGGTGCCGCCACCTCAATCCCGACTATCTGCCCCAGGTGTTCGAGTGCAGCGCGTCCATCGCATCTATAGCGCACCACCCTATCGTTCCTGGCAAAGGTCAAGTCCAGGGTGGACACGTCCCGAAACGTCTTGGAGCCCCATTCAATCCTATGCCATCCACCAGCACAGGCCCACTCATGTAGCGCGGACCCGGAGCCATAACAACGGGCATCCCACTCGCTATGGCGGGCGTTGAAATCGCCAGTAACAATGTCGCAATCATCCAAACCAGATGCAAATCGACTCATGTCATCCTTCCGCGTCCTAGGGGGAACGTAACAGCCGGCCACGCGACTACCAAGGCCGTCCATGTCACCGATATCAATGACCGCGCACCAGTCGTTGTGTCGCCGCACTTCAAAAAACCCCATGGCATCGCACCTGCCATACACCGCAACACCAGTTCCAGCGACAAATGAAATCAACTCCACCCCACGCTCCTCATGGGCCGTCACATGCCCGTCACCATCCACAGGAACTTCCAAAATAAAAAACAAATGTACAAAGGAAAACAAATCAAAACAAAGGGAACGACCACCACTACTCCTCCCCACATTCTGTACCAATA
>JACCEG010000044.1:414934-425731 GCA_014065205.1 Tuber brumale | reverse complement strand
CTCACTCTTAACGAGCTTTTGCATGGACCTATCCGTGATCCCAACCTTGGTCGTTTCCTCCGAGACCATCTTGTTGGCCGTGGGGGACGAGGAATCAGTGCTCGGGGAAGGGCGGTGGATGTTGGGGCACGAGGGATCCCCAGTGAGGTGTCCCGTGCGTGAGCACAGACGGCAAGAAAGCACCACATGGGTACAAAGTGAACCAGCTGCAGCCTTGCATCCCGATACCAAGCACCGATGGTCCTTGGACCAGTGTCCACCATCACAGAACCGGCAGGCAACAGGCGCTCTGCACATCACCGCAACGTGCCCGTGGCGAAGACACCGCTCGCAAACGGAGGTGGGTTTGAGTTCAACCCAAAGACGGATCGGGCGGCGGCGGCTATATACCGTCACACGGGTGTTGTCCAAGGCCTTCCGGACAGCATCAGTCATCTCCACAACCATGACTACAGAGCCCTGGGTGTGTTTATGGCTCTTGTGAGCCGCCAGACTGCCGATCCAATGTGGGCGCCCAACAACGTTGAATCCCGGGTTGGTAACTTCCAGGTCTCGGATGAGGTCGTCGAAGGCAGCATCACCTTGCCAGTCCTCAGGCTTCCAAACAGCGCCAACACCAAGGGGGGAGAGGGGGAGTTGAGACACCAGCACCTTGACCTTGCGAGTGTCTTGGGGAAAGGAAAAGCCGTTAAGTCCAAGCTCCATAGCAGCACGCTCCAAAATCCCAACGAACTGCCAAATCTGCGCGGCAGAGTGTTGGACCTGGGCCAAAAGAAGGTCACCAGTCGTGCGGTGAGCCACACAAGAACCAAAGCGAGCGGGGGATCTCGAGGCCAAAGCCTTGTTGAGGCCATTCTTGACCATCTCAGTGTTGATGCCTGCCGGGAGGCGGGGCTTGACACCTCGCTTCTCAAAGCGGATCGTAACATGTCGCTCCCTCTCAGTGATCGCGGGAGCAGGGGGAGGGGAAGGCTTCTTCCGGCGCTCGACCAGGGTGAAGCTCTTCTCACCAGCAGCAGGGGCGGCACGCGAGGCCCACGAAGAGGCAGGGGCAGGGATATCCGAAGGACGCACCACCACTGGGGCAACATAGGCCGGTTTAAGCGGGCGGCCAGATCGGTCAACAAGGCGGGGTCTAGGGGCCTTAGCCGGACCGGCGGGAGCTGCAAGGGCCGGAATAGCTGGACGGCTCGCAGCAGCGGGAACAGCGGGTCTGGTAGCAGTGGGAGGTGAGTTCGAAGCGATCGCCTTGCCTTCCCGAATCCCCAATTCCTTCCTGCGAAGACCGTCAACCACGTCTTCCAAGCTATCAATCTTCCAGTCCTGGCGCCTGGAATGTTCCTTCAGGCTGCGGATCTCCTGGCACAAGTCCAAAACAACATTGGCCAGTCTTTGCATGTCCTCACCAACCGGAGCCAGCGATTCATACTCACCCTCATCAAATATCCGGAGGGGTTCACGCCCAGCCTCAGTCGCCGGCTGTTCCTCAGATGATGATCCCGCCGCAGATGCCGGGGTAGCATGTCGGCTATCACCCAGCCCATCAACTTCAGAGGTGCATCCCCCGCCCAACGCCATGGGCAGATCCGCGACGCTCTCCTCATCATCACTCACCTCACCAACAGCCGGCACCGCCTGCCCGCACTGTATCTCTTCCAAACCCCCCAACATATCCACCTCGACCGGGGTCAAAGTGGGTACGCTCTCCTCGGGCATAGCAGCCTCCGGAGCAACACGCGCAGTTTCGGCCAAGGTGGATGGGAGAGGGGGCATAGAACCATAGTCCGTAGACCCAACCAGCGCCACCGAGTCCTCCTCTTGCGACTCAGGGGAAGCGTGACGGCTGTCCCCAAGCCCAGTTCCTTCCGTAGTCTTTCCACCACCCAAGCCCATAGACACATCCTTGGGGGTGGATTCGATAGGGTCAGCCTTAGCCTTCCCAGAAAGGTATTTCTTGTGTCGACAAGAGAGAGTCGGCACGGCAGGACGAGGGGGAGAGTAGGACGCATCCTGGGAGTTGTCAAGTTTGAAGCCCTCGTATAGAGCACGCTCCGATGATGGCAGATCACCGAAGGGAGGAGAGGAGGAAGGCGAAGTCGTACCCGAGCCGACACGGCGGGCTTGGGAAGCAGGGCCACCAGCCTGGTCACCAGTAACAAAGTGCTCGCCGACAAGGGAGTCGGTACCCTGCGTAGCAGTAGATTGCGAGGGCAGGAAGGAGGAGGAAGTGTCGGGGGTATGGTAACGGAAGAAGAGCCCGAAAGTATTATCTTGGATCACCCTACAGTCGGTGCATCCGGAGCCAAGGAGGATGGAGTTGATGGCAATCTCCAACTCGGAAACAAGAGTAAGGCCCAGGCGTTGAACCATGGGCACAAGGGAATCACCAAACTCAGCAGACGAGTTGGGACAGCCACCGCAGTGGGAAACATTCACAGGCATGCCCGAAGGCGGAAAACGATAAGATGCCACGGTCATGGGGACCAGGCCGGGAGGATGAGCCTCAGCAGACATGGCCGAGGGCAGAGGAGGACAGCAAGGCGCAAAGACACCAGGCTACAGTGCAAAAAGCACAAGAAACAGCAGAAACTCAAGGTATTACCGGGCACAGCCTCGGATAACTCAACCTAAGCGAGAATACATATGAATCCTGCACTATTCACGCAGTAACGAGATGAAAAGTGAGGTAAAAGTCTTTACCGAAGTAAAGTGAGGGGTATCGCGAGAAGAAATGGAGGAATGTAATTGCCTGTTGGGAAAGGTGTAGGAGGTTCGGTTGCGTGGTTTTTTCTTTCGCTGTGGGTGTAACGGCAACGGAGTCTAAGGAAGTGTGGAGGAGGGGTAGACCCAAGTGACAAACTAACTGTCGGAATCGTATTCGTGTCTAGCTAGGGGGCCTCTCGCATGTACCAAACAAAGCCCACAGTTTTACCATGTTTCTCATGTAGTCCCTTGTTCCAAGAGAGACCGTGTCACTATAGTGGATGGGATACCACCAGCTGAAGCGATGAGACAGGAAGGAGAATGGCGAAATCGACCGTGCCCTGTTGCGGAGACCTGACTCAACTCTCCAGTTTCTTTACGGGAGGGATACGGGAATCCATCGTAATCGCGTACTGCAAACTGTCATCCCACCCGTCTGTTAAGATGAAAAGAGGGAAACCCGCTTGTGCTGATGCTAAGGGAGACCTAGCAAAAGTGGGGTAAGGGAGGTACCCAGCATCGTGAGATGCCGGAAGATGTGGATGGAGTATCCCCGTAGGGTAGACCCTAAAGGGAGAGGGCAGTAGAGATGGACTTGAATTCCAGAAGGATGGATAGTGATAGCCTACACCCCCCCCGAGGGGAGGGTGCAGACCGAAAAGTGGTGATAGTTTGGTGTGGTGTTGAGTTTGCCCCAAATAGGAAATAAATTTCAATCACGGGAGGTGTAGCGGAGACGGAGGATGGTAAGTTGGGTTTGTTTTCTCTTTTTTTTTACTTTTTTTATTTTTTTTTTATATCATATATTGCTTGTGAGGTACCAGAACGTGCATGCAGCGTAAGCTATGGCAAAAAGAAAACCTTAATTCCAATCAAACAAACAAAAGAAACCATTGGCTCAAATCTCTACAAAGCAACAAATCCCGCGCAAGCACCTCAATCGGTGACTAATCAAACCAGTAAGGAAAATCAACCAACTTCTATCCCAGTCTGGTAAGGAAAATTCATCAATAACATGTAAAAACTTCAAACAGGGCACCGGGGGGAGGGGGTTCCTCCTGTGGGGCTGAGAGTTGCCTGATCGGCGGCATGGGTGGGGGGAATCCGGTGCCCATGGTACGGATGTAGTTGGCGAGGCCTATGACGGCCGCAAGTGAGGACAAGATAGGTGAGCCTTGGCCAATTTCTGAGACTCCATGGAGGTAGAGCATTCTCTTGTTGGCCTTGGCTGAGCATCGGAGGATTGCGTGGGTGAACGTCTGTGCTTCTTCCTCGCAGTAGGTGCATGTGGGGGAGGAGTCGGGGTCCTCCCAGGAGTGGTCAGCGGCTAGGTAGCTCTTCCCAGCCTTTCTGTGGTGTATGCGTCCTGCTGTAAAGCAGTCCAGGCCCATGAAGGCGTGGGTCCTTAACGTGGCTTTGTCTGGGTAGTAGACGGGGGGCCGGGCTTGATGTTTCCAGTCTTCTAGGAGCTTTGCCCTTAGAGAGGCCTTGAGCGTCTTGTAGCTTGATGGGGTGGCTGGTAATATTGTGATTATTATTATTATATCTCATTACACTTATGGAGCCGCAGCGGCTGTGAAGCTAACTAACATACAAAAAATACACCAGGCAAGGGTGCCGGTCAGATATCCCGTCTCATATTGAAAGGTAGCAAGGTTCGATTGGGCCAGCTCATCAGCCATAATGACAAAAGGAAATCCTCCAAGCCGCCAAATGCCTAACAAATATAGGAAACAAAAGTAAAAACCCTAAACAGCCCTGTTCCTTCTCTCAGTTGCCGCTTGGTGTGCCTTAAGGTATGTGGGACATTCCTTGGAAGTAGCCTGGTGGGAATCGCCACAGTTGACGCATTTGATGGTGGTATGCAAACATGCTTTGCCCTTGGTAGGACAATCTGATCTGCCGCAGGTGTGGAGGTGTGCTGGATGTTCCATGGAGCAGATGCTGCAATGTTGGGTGCCGGTACACTGAGAAGGGTGGTGGCCAAAGGCCAGGCATTTGGTGCATTGGGTGTCAGGACCAAAGGACAAGTAGCGTTGCACTTTGAACTGCTTCCCAAGTAGTGAGAGGCCTCTGCTGAGGGCTTTATCTGTGGAGTCTTTGCCGGCAATAGTGAGGACCATAGCTGATGCTGCTTTATCCTGACGTTGGGCTGGGGTGGTGAGCCATCTAGGAGGGCGTGGGAGGTGGGTGCCTGGGTTGAATTCTTCAATCTCAGATTGAATAGTGGAAAAGGTGGAGGATGTGGGGACGCCATGGAGGATGACCTTGTGCCAGATTTCGTCTTTTCTGAGGCCAATGGCTGCAGGGATGGTGGCTCTAGTTGCTTCCTCAATGGCAGAACGATGCGCTTTGAGGACAGAGGTAGCAGGTGTGTTATCCTTGGTGAGGAGGAGGACATGGTGGTTGGTGGTGAATTCGATTCTTGCAATAAGAGGTTTCTTGATTGCATTGTTGATTGCATCGCGAATGGTGAGGGGGTTGGTGGTATCAGGTAGGATAGAGCCATCTCTTTCAATGACAATGGTACGGTCGCGTTTGGTCAAAACAGCTGGGGTTGAAGTTTTGGCTGGTGGAATGGTAGAGGATTTGACTGGGACTGCTCTGGTAGCTCTTTGGGCCCAGGTTTGTTGTTGTGGGGGGGCGGGCAAGGTGGTTTGTTGTGGTGGGGGGGGTTGTTGGTGGTGGAGTTGGTACTGCAGGTGTTCAACCTGAGAGGTGAGGTGCGCAACTTGGCCTTGAAGTGTTTGGATGTCTGTAATATGGCGGTTTTGAACCATCATGAGGTGTTTCTGCAGGGCCTGGAAGCCATCTTCAAGGTGTTGAGTGCAAAGTGAGATGCCAAGGGAGGTGTTGGAGATGCCTTCAGCCAAATGCCTTGGTGAAAACGTAGAGATGGAAGGATGATCTTCTGTAGAGGTGGTAGAGGCAGGAGCAGGCACAGTCTGGACTGGAGAGCCTGGTTCTTCCTCCATGCGTGTCTCCTCAGGCGAGGCTAGGTTGGGAGGTGGGATGGGTGGGTTGAAGGGGGCTACAAAAGGGTTTGCACCACCCCTCCCTCTATCCCTACGTCTATTAGACATCAGAGGGTTGGGAAACGGGACTCAGTTGATAAAGGTGATAAAACACAAATGAGGGGGGATGATTTGTGGTTGAAAAGTCTTTAAAGTGAAAGGGTGAAGCGGTGAGGAATGGTTGTCAACCAATGAGGTGGAAGCTCGGCAAAAGATTTGATGTGGTTTTTTCTTTCGCTGTGGTTGTAACGGCAACGGAGTCTGGGTGGTAATATGGACAGCCCTGGTTCTAGGGTCGGGTATGAAGCTGGGAGGGATGTGGTGTGCTCCATTACAGGCAGCAGGAGGTGGGCCATCGAGTCGATAGGCAAGTGCCTTCTCATCGGTTGTTCTGCCTTGTATTGACACCAACCCAGAGGAATGTAGTTTTGTTTTCTTCCCTTTAGTAGATTCCGGTGCTCGGACCTATCCAGGGGGGAGATGTAGGAGGGGAAGTCTGGGGGGAGCCTGGCCCATGCTGGGTTGTAAGCAGGAGAGGAGCAGGCTAGCCGTAGTGCAGCCATCCTTCTGCGGTGTTGGATCAGAAGATCCAGGGGTGAGAGGCAGGCCTCAATGGCCAGAATGGTTGTAGGTGTCGTGCTGAAGCAGTTTGCGACCCATCTCATGACCTTGTTCCGCAGTACCAACATCTTGTCTGCCGTGGCCAGCGCAGGTGTGAGAGGGTCAGCCCCATACGTGAGGATCGGAAGGATGAGGCCCATGGCGAGTCGCTGGCACATGTAAGGTGGTATCCCGATCCCGGGTGATGCAAGGCTCCTTATAGTGGAGAAAGCCCCTGAGGCAAGTGTTAGGCGTGTGATGAAATGGGTGGTTGTCTCTAGGGTGGGAGTGAACCAGTATCCTAACCACCTTAGAGAGGAAGAAGGCGTAAAAACTGCGCCGTTGAGAGCTATAGGCTGGCTGGAGACCTTGGACCTGTCTTTGGGGGTCCTCCAGTGGATCAGTTCAGTTTTGGGGATAGAAAAGGAAACTCCAATCTTCGCTGCCCTGCTCTGAAGTAAGGAAAAATCAAATTGAAGATACCTAATATTCCCCCTGTAAGAAGTGGTAGAAACCGTAATTGAAAAATCATCGACATAGGAAAAAATCACCCCTCGGGGTATAGAAACATGTAATTCCGAAACATAAATTTCAAATAACAAAGGAGAAACAGGGGACCCCTGAGGCGTTCCCACTTGAAGGGAAGAAAACACTCCAGGGACTCCCTGGAACATCAGTCCACATGATCGGTCTGTGAGAAAAGATCTGACCCAGGCTACCAGGTATTTGGGTGTACCTTTGGCCCTGAGTTGGGCGACCAAGCAGCTGGAGGAGACATTGTCGAATCCACCTTTAATGTCTAGGAATAAGGAGGAAACCTTGGAGGAGGGGTTTTGTCTTGCCTTGACCTCTTGGGTCAGGGCTGCTGTGGCATCGAAGGTCGAGAGGCCGGCTAAGGAGCCGCATTGGATTGGGTTTAGAAGCCCACTTCGTAGGCTATGAGTGAGAGGCGGGTTGCCACTATCCTTTCCAGTATCTTTGAAAAGGTTTCGAGCAGGACAATAATTCGGAACGAGGCATGGGTAGAGTAGTCTGACTTTCCCAGCTCAGGCAGGACCACCCCATTTGCCATCTTGAGGTTCTTGGGGTGATGACCGTAGGCCAGAAGGGGGGCAAGCTGGGAAGTGAGTATAGGCGGGTTTGTTGTGTGGACTTTCTTGCAGACCCCGTATGGGATTTGGTCTGGCCCAGTGCAGAGGTATTAGAGGATCTGGCTATAGCAGAGGAGACCTCTTCGCGAGCAAGTGGTGGGTGTTCTGGATCGAAGCGGGGGTAGGCCACCGCCAGTGCTGGTGGTTTCGGTGGGAAGAAGTGGTCCAGTAGAGCTGCATTAATCTTGTCTGGTGAGTCCGCTCCCGGTAGGTCAGGGTCTCTCTTCTTCCCTTCCCATAGCCGCTTTCTTGGCTTTCCACACTGACTGTGGTGTTACTCCGGCTAGGAACTCTTTCCAGTAATCAGCTTTGGCTTTCATAATCGCCTTGAAGTAACGGTTACGGTTGGATCTGAGTTCGTCCAGGGATCTTATAGTCACGTCTTTTCTATGTTCCCTTGAGGCTCGATGATGGGCCTGCCTTAGGTGGGTTATCGTCATGTCCCACCATGACTTGAAATGGATAGAGACCCTTTTGGTTGGGGTGCACGCTTTCAATATCGTTGTTAGCGTTAGCATGTGTCTCTCTCGCCAGCTGTCTAGCTCGAGGTCAGTTGGGTGGAGTCGTGGTGCTGGAAATGTCAAGTTTTTCATTCTTTCTGAAGCAACCGTCCAGTCTGTCTTATCCCAATATGGGGTAGGAGGTGGTGTTTTCAGAAGAGGTGCTGTGAATACTATTGAGATCGGGAGGTGGTCTGACCCTGTTGCTGGTAGGTGGGTCGACCAGGAGTGTAGGAAGCGAGTAAGGAGAGTGTTGGTGAAGGCCAGGTCAATAACCCCTGGTCTTGTGTCTTGGTCGAATGGGAACCTGATGTAAGCTCCCAGAGTGTTGCAGAGCTTGAAGCCGCTGTCTTGTGCTTGTGCAAAGTAGGGGTTGGATGTGGAGAATTCATTTGAGGAGATGGTCCTTAGAGGATCGGATTGTGGGTGGTGGATGTTGAAGTCCACAGCCACGAGTGTCGGAAAGGAGTTTTGTGGGAAAGATACAGCCGTGATGATGGTTCTGTTCCCAGAGGAAGTGCCGACTGTTGAATACAGGTTGTAGGCCCTAAATATTGAGTGATTGGTGTCAAAAAGCCCTGAGGGGGAAAAAATATCAAGTGCCATAAAATCTGGCCTATCAAAAAAACAAGGTAATACAGAAAGACTCCATTGCCATTACAACCACAGGAAAAAAAAAAACCACACCAAACTTTTTGCCCAGCTTCCACCTCATTGGCCCACAACCAATTCTCACCGCTTCCCCCAACACTTTTAAAGACTTTTCATTCACAAATCATGCTCTATAATTTGTTCCCATCTACCTTTATCAACTGACCTCCTCACCCGCCCCCTCTGATGGCCCCCAGAGGCAGAGGAAGAGGCAGAGGTGCCACAAACCCTCTTGCCACCCCTTTCAACCCCAGCCCCCGCCCACAACAACACTCATCACCGGCAGACACTGAGATGGAAGAGGGTTCCCCTTCTCCTGTCCCGACTGTTGTCAATGCCAGCAATCCTCCAGACTCTGCACCTGGCGAAGAGCCTCTTTCTTTGGAATTACTTGATAGAGTCACTGATACCCTTTTTGAGAGACAAAACAATGCTGCCGGAAGCATCAATCAAATGTCACATCGCCTCCAAGCCCTTGAAGCCCATATGTTGGTGGTCCAAGAACGCCACATCAAAGATACTCAAGAACTTAAAGACCAAGTTGCCACCCTCACCACTCAAGTCACGGCGCTTCAGGCTCAGCTACAACAGCACCCTAGCCCCCCTACCACTACCCCCCTGCCAGCACCCACACCACAGCAGACCTGGGCCCAGAAAGCGTCCAGAACACTCCCTACCAAGTCTACAACAACTCCACCAGCCAAAAATTCAACCACTGCAGTTTTGACGAAACGCGACCGTACAATTGTGATTGAAAGAGATTGAACCCCGCCTCCAGAAGACTCCAACCACCTCACCATCCGCGACACTGTCAACCCAGCAATTAAGAAGCAATGTATTTCCAACATAGAGTTCACGCCCAACCACCATGTCCTCCTGATCACCAAGGATAATATTCCTGCTTCCACTGACCTCAAAAGCCATCGCTTTGCAATTGAGGAAGCCATTAGAACCACCGTTCCTGCTGCCAATGGCCTCAGAAAGGATGAGATCTGGCACAAGGTCATCATTCACGGCATTCCTACTACCTCCACCTTCCCCACTGTGCAAGCAGAGGTTGAAACCTTCAACACTGGCACTGACCTCCCCCGCCCTCCAAGATGGCTCACCACTGATGCCCAACACAAGGATAAAACAGCTTCTACTATGGTCCTTACCTTTGCCGGCAAAGACCCAACAGACAAAGCCCACAGCAGAGGCCTCTCACTCTGGGGAAGGAAATTCAAAGTCCGACGCTATCGCTCCTTTGGTCCAGACACCCAATGCTCCAGATGCTTAGAAATTGGACACCACCCCTCTCAATGCACCAAAGCCCCGCACTGCGCGATCTGCTCCAAAGAGCACCCAGCCAACCTTCACACTTGTGGTAGATTAGACTGCCCCACCAAGGGCAAGCCGTGTCTACACACTACCATCCTCTGCCTCAACTGTGGCAACAATCACCTGGCTACCTCCAAGGAGTGTCCTGCTTACCTTCACGCATACCAGGCAGCAACTGATAGGAGGAACAGGGCGGCTTAGTTTATTTTTTTATTTTTTTTATTTTTTTGTTTAAATCCATTTTTTATTTAGTATTAGGGAACCAGGTCACGTCAGCGCAAGCTATGTAGACCTAAACCTCCTCCCCTGCCCCGGCTCAGAAAGGCTGAAGAAAAACCATCTAACTACAAGGCCAGTCGGTGTAAAAAACTCTCCCTAATTACAACCGCTACAGTATACACGAACCAATAGACCTCCACTGACGCGCGACATAAGAGAAATCCCAAACCCCAACAGTAAACCAACCAAAACAACAGAAAGAAACCCCAAACTGATGAAAACCCATAAACCGAACCCGAAGGAACACCATGTGGCCTAAGCTAGTCAGATATACTGAGGTCGCTATCATAGAACCGGCCCTGAGCACTAAGCGGGCGAATTTACCCTATGTCTAATAGACTTGGCAACAGGGGCAAGGGAAACAAAAGTAAGAGAAACCCAACCGAAGCCGAAGGAAGGCGTGTGGCAGGGCCCAAGAACCCCAGAGGTCCGCCGGAAAACCAGACCGGGGTGGGGGGGCCAGCTGAGGGAGTGCTGACCAGGAAGAGGTGGTAGTAAGGTACCAGCTGGGGGGGGGTGGTACTGGTCCGAGACCAGCAGGAAGTGTAGGTGGCAGTAAGGCGCCAGCTAAGGTGGGGG
>JACCEG010000044.1:369700-413365 GCA_014065205.1 Tuber brumale | reverse complement strand
TGAGGGGGTTGGTGGTATCAGGTAGGATAGAGCCATCTCTTTCAATGACAATGGTACGGTCGCGTTTGGTCAAAACAGCTGGGGTTGAAGTTTTGGCTGGTGGAATGGTAGAGGATTTGACTGGGAGTGCTCTGGTAGCTCTTTGGGCCCAGGTTTGTTGTTGTGGGGGGGCGGGCAAGGTGGTTTGTTGTGGTGGGGGGGGTTGTTGGTGGTGGAGTTGGTACTGCAGGTGTTCAACCTGAGAGGTGAGGTGTGCAACTTGGCCTTGAAGTGTTTGGATGTCTGTAATATGGCGGTTTTGAACCATCATGAGGTGTTTCTGCAGGGCTTGGAAGCCATCTTCAAGGTGTTGAGTGCGAAGTTATATGCCAAGTTTGTTGTTGGTAATGCCTTCAGCCAAAGGCCTTGTTGTATATGTAGGGATGGAAGGATGATCTTCTGTAGAGGTGGTAGAGGCAGGAGCAGGCACAGTCTGGACTGGAGAGCCTGGTTCTTCCTCCATGCGTGTGTCCTCAGGTGAGGCTGGGTTGGGAGGTGGGATGGGTGGGTTGAAGGGGGCTGCAAAAGGGTTTGCACCACCCCTCCCTCTGCCCCTATGTCTATTTGACATCAGAGGGTTGGGAAATGGGACTCAGTTGATAAAGGTGACAAAACACATATGAGGCGGGATGATTTGTGGTTAAAAAGTCTTTAAAGTGAAAGGGTGAAGCGGTGAGGAATGGTTGTCAACCAATGAGGTGGAAGCTCGGCAAGAAATTTGGTGTGGTTTTTTCTTTTGCTGTGGTTGTAACGGCAACGGAGTCACAGGGCGGCTTAGGTTTCATTTACTTGGATTTCCTTTATTTGTTAGGCTTCAGGCGGGTAGGAGGATTTTTTTACTAAATTGTTGTTAGCGCTTTGGCCACGGGTGCCCACTGGAAAGTTGACACTATCATATAGGAGGAGGGATTACGGACGGGCATGTTTGTTGCCTTGAATATTTGTTTGTTAGTGCCGCTTCATAGCCTCTGGCTCCATAAGCAAGACAATGATAAATAATGAAAATAATAATAAAGGTAATACTGAAAACCCATTCAAAAATTCCAAGTAAACGTAGGTGGCCCCCTTGGGGGGAGTGCCTTGCTTAAATGGAGGAGCAAATGATTTCAAAGAAGCAAAAGTAGGAAGCATGTTGCGGTAAACGGGGGGGTCTTGCAGCAGTATAATTTGTGCGGGAGCTTTCAGACTGTGAAAGCTGTTAAATAATGAAAGAAACACATCCCAGCTTCCCAGACAGTTATGGGGAACAAAGAAAAGTTGCTTAAGGGGGTGTGGGGGAGGCGGCCCTGAGGGCGCGGTGCAGGTGGAGTCCTCCAGCTTTATGACCATACCTGTCTCTTATACACATCTAGATGTGTATAAGAGACAGCTGGGGGGGGGGGCCAACTTGTCTGGGTATCGGCGCCTTGAAAAGGCTCATCGGGAGGGTGCGGGAGGTCAACTGGCGTGGAGTCTCTTCTACACTGGTGTCAGTTTGTTTGCCCTTTCCCCTGGGGGTGGCAGGTCTTGAGTTCTCTTAGTTGGTATCCATTCCTCCTTCTTCCTGCTGAGGGGGGAGGTCGTGTTTGGTTTGTGGTTTGGGCCTGGAGGGGCAGTCGTTGTTGGTTGCGGAGTGGTCCCCAGAGCAGTTGGGGCAATTCAGCGGTGAGGCTGGGCAGCAAGCAGCCACAGCCTTAAGGTGGGCTTCTTTTGGGCACGTCGGGTTTCTGCACCTGTTAGCCAATCCCGGGTGGGGTCCAGAGTAGAGTGGGCAGCCTCAGGCGGTTTCTTTACACATCGGCGAGTGATCTCCAAATTTCCAGCACTTCCGGCATTGCATATAGCGACTCTTTTAGTGGCATACGTCGACTTTGCGTGGGTTTGAATACAGATAAATGCTCTTCCCTATCTTCACAATGTCAGTAGGGGGGACCGAAACAACAATGGAGGTGGAATTTTTGCTTGCCCTTGTTTCAGGGTTTGGTTGGAGATATCTCGCGGAGAAGATTGTCACTTCTGTCCAGCTTAAAATCGAGTTTCCCAGCTCGGAGCAGAGCTCCAGCTAGTCTTGTGGGAAGAAGGAAATTGGTAGGCCGTGTATGGCAAGTTGGACCTCGTTGGGAGCCGCTCTGAATGGTCTAAAAGGATTGTCTCCAACAGGGAACACCTGGTTGAACCTTGCTGCCAGGGCGTCATAGTATGGGGAGTAGGCGGTAGCCGGAGTCTGTAGGGAACGGGTTGTTAGAGTGAGGACACCTCTGGCATTGACAGAGGCACTGAAGCATAGCGGTTGTGGGCAGTTCGCCTCTTTGAGTACTTGGGCGGCAATGTCTGGGGCTGATGCAGCTATTCTAAGTGCATCCTGATGGTGGAGGGGAGTCTCTCGGGGTGAGAAGAACCTTCTGTCGGTTGCTGGTAGGGGTGGCAGTCCCTTGAATGAGGGCTCGGGGTCCCTTGCTGCTACGACTTGGGCTGCCGAGGCATAGGCACTCTCTTTACGTTTTGTTTTTCTTGACTTTCTTCCCCCAGTCCGCTCCTGCGGGGCGGCAGCCGGGGCATAGGTTGACTGTTTCGTTTTGGCCTTGCTAAGAGCCTTGTTGAGTGACGGTTCTTGATGGCCAGGAGTGAAGGAGTAGGTGTCGTATTTCCCTTGGCCCAAGGCCTGGGTCTCCCATGACCGGGGGCTTGGGACTGCGTATGAGTTTGGGTCACCATAGCACTTGCTGCTGGCGGTATCATGACGAGGTAAATCGCAGGCGAAGTCAGTCATTGAATTGGTTGCCGGAGTCGCCAGGGCCAAGAGGTTTTTACCGGCCCGGTGTTGTTGTTGTTGTTTTCCTGTCTGGGTCTGATGAGGCGCCGGGGCAGGCGGGGCTGATTATTATTTATTATTATATCTCATTACGCAGATGGAGCCGGAGCGGCTATGAAGCTAACTAAGAAACAAAAAATACACCACGCAAGGGTGCCGGTCAGATATCGCTTCTCATATTGAAAGGTAGCAGCGTTCGATTGGGCCAGCTCATGAGCTATAATGACAAAAGGAAATCCTCCAAGCCGCCAGATGCCTAACAAATATAGGAAACAAAACTAATGGCCCTAAACAGCCCTGATCCTTCCCTCAGTTGCCGCTTGGTGTGCTTTGAGGTATGTGGGACATTGCTTAAAATTAGCTTGGTGAGAGTCGCCAAAGTGGACGCATTTGATAGTGGTATGCAAACATGGTTTGCCCTTGGTAGGACAATCTGATCTGCCGCAAGTGTGGAGGTGTGCTGGGTGTTCCATGGAGCAGATGCTGCAATGTTGGGTGCCGGTACACAGAGAAGGGTGGTGGCCAAAGGCCAGGCATTTGGTGCATTGGGTGTCAGGACCAAAGGACAGGTAGCGTTGCACTTGGAACTGTTTCCCAAGGAGTGAGAGGCCTCTGCGGAGGGCTTTATCGGTGGAGTCTTTGACGGCAATAGTGAGGACCATAGCTGATGCTGCTTTATCCAGACGTTGGGCTGGGGTGGTGAGCCATCTAGGAGGGCGTGGGAGGTGGGTGGCTGGGTTGAATTCTTCAATCTCAGATTGAATAGTGGAAAAGGTGGAGGATGTGGGGATGCCATGGAGAATGACCTTGTGCCAGATTTTGTCTTTTCTGAGGCCAATGGCTGCAGGGATGGTGGCTCTAGTTGCTTCCTCAATGGCAGAATGATGCTCTTTGAGGACAGTGGTTGCAGGTGTGTTATCTTTGGTGAGGAGGAGGACATGGTGGTTGGTGGTGAATTTGATTCTTGCAATAAGAGGTTTCTTGATTGCATTGTTGATTGCATCGCGAATGGTGAGGGGGTTGGTGGTATCAGGTAGGACAGAGCCATCTCTTTCAATCACAAGCGTATGGTAGCGTTTGGTCAAAACAGCTGGGGTTGAAGTTTTAGCCACTGGAATCGTAGAGGATTTGACTGGGACTGCTCATGTAGCTCTTTGGGCCCAGGTTTGTTGTTGTGGGGGGGCGGGCAAGGTGGTTTGTTGTGGTGGGGGGGGTTGTTGGTGGTGGCGTTGGTACTGCCGGTGTTCAACCTGAGAGGTGAGGTGCGCAACTTGGCCTTGAAGTGTTTGGATGTCTGTAATATAGCGGTTTTGAATCACCAAGAGGTGTTTCTGCAGGGCCTGGAAGCCATCTTCAAGGTGTTGAGTGCGAAGTGAAATGCCAAGGTTGGTGTTGGAAATGCCTTGAGCCAAAGGCCTTGGTGAAAAGGTAGGGATGGAAGGATAATCTTCTGCAGAGGTGGTAGAGGCCGGAGCAGGCACAGCCTGGACTGGAGAGCCTGTTTCTTCCTCCATGTGTGTGTCCTCAGGCGAGGCTGGGTTGGGAGATGGGATGGGTGGGTTGAAGGGGGCTGCAAAGGGGTTTGCACCACCACACCCTCTGCCCCTACGTCTATTAGACATCAGAGGGTTGGGAAATCGGACTCCGTTGATAAAGGTGATAAAACACAAATGAGTGGTGATAATTTCTGGTTGAAAAGTCTTTAAAGTGAAGAGGTGAAGGGGTGAGGAATGGTTGTCAACCAATGAGGTGGAAGCTCGGCAAGAAATTTGGTGTGGTTTTTTCTTTCTCCGTGGTTGTAACGGCAACGGAGTCTAGCAGGCCAGGCTGAAAATGAGGCTGCCACTCGGGATGACAGATCAGCCGCGGTGGCTTGGATGGAGGCTAGTGAGGGCTTGTTGCGAGGGGACTGTGAGTTTGTTCTTTATGGAGCCAATGCTTGCGTGGAGGGCGGCTATTCCCTCTGGAGCTGTCATGATTAGGGGTAGAATAGATGCCTCACCCGCTGGCAGGCTTCTGAGATCTGCGTCCCAGAGTCGGGGGAAGATGTCTCTGTCTGTGGAAAGGTTGGAGGTGGTATGGTTGTACACTTCCCGGAGGAGGGGGAGGTTTGGGTCGAGGGGGCCAACCGAGGAGGACCGTGTTGCGTCTATAGGGGGGGACGAGTGGATTTGGGTGGCTGGGGCCAGGGCAGGGGCACTGGGAACCTGGGCAGTCCTTCCTGCATAGGGGTGGGAGCGGTGTAATGCGCGGGATTCAGGGCGCGAGGCCCTTCCGGTGTCATGAGTCATAGCCGAGGCTGTGAGTCAGATGAGGGGTTTGGTCACTTATAGAGTGAAGCCTAAGCGAAGGGCTGAAATTGGTTTGTCGAGCTGGTTGCCACCCAAAAACCTGGAGTTTAGGGATGCCCCAAAGTGGTAATTTTTCAAGCGAGAGGTGAATAGAGGGCGTGGAGCGTGGTTAAGTTGGGTTTGTTCTCCTTTTTTTCTTTTTTTCTTTTTTTTTAAATCATATATTACTTTATTAGGGTACAAGAACGTGCATGCAGTGTAAGCTACGGCAAAAAGAAAACCCTTAATTTCAAACATCCCTCCCCCCGCCAGGTAAAAGTGGTCCGTCCCAAGCCCCTCTAGTATGGAGCCAACCGCACATCTCACCCCCAGCCAGACCCATCTCTACCTCGCAAGCGAACTCGTAGAATAAGAGAAGCCTAACTAAAGAAAACCAGGAAACAACAGGAAAAACCCCGCGGGAAATCTCGGCCCAAAGGCACACAAAAAAACCATTTAATATCCCCCAATGCACCCCCTCTAGGGATGGCTAGCCAAAAGATGGAAACCGGGGCGGTAACACCTCACCCTGGATGGGCTCACAGGGAGGTAGGGAGGTAGGTGTCGGCCTTGTCATGTAGAGGAAGGGTTGTTGGGCCGAAGCGGCAGAGCCACCTCCAATCCCTGTCGAGAGGAAGTAGTAAGTGCCGGCTGGGGATGGGTTGGTGCCGGAAAAACTCACGCAGAATGGGGGTAGCAGTAGTGTGCCAGCCAGGGTAGCAGTGAGATGCCAGCTGGGGTGGGGGTGCAGGTGCAAAGCCCGCGAAGAGTGAAGATGGCAGTAAGATGCAAGCTTTCTCGGAGCAGTAGGGGGCCAGCCAAGGTGTGGTGTAGCAGTAGGGTACCAGCCGATCGCAACCGCGGGGAGTATAGGAGGAAGGCATCCGCTCCTAATCGACAAAAAGGCTGTCGGTATCATGTTCGTGTCCTTCTAGGCGGCCTCCAGCAGACCCGAAACAAAGCCAACTGTTTTACCACGCCTGTTATTTAGTCCCTTGTTCTCAGAGAGCTAGTGTCACTATAGTGGATGGGATACCACCAGCTGAAGCGATGAGTGAGGAAGGAGGGTGGCGAAATCGACCGTGGCCTGTTGAGGAAACCGGACGCAACTCCTCCAGCTTTTTTAGGAGGAGGGATACAGGAATCCATCGTAATCGCGTACCGCAAGCGGTAATCCCAGCGGTCTGCCAAGATGAAGAAAGGGTTGTAGGCGACCGCGCGGATGCTGTGGGAAGCCGGAGCAAAAGCGGGGTAAAGAGGTTTCTGGACATCGTGAGATGCCAGAGGGGAGGATAGTGTATCCCAGGGGGGTCGACCCACAGGGAAAGGGATGGGGAGACAAGCTAGCAGTCTAAAGGGATGGATGGAGATAGCCTACACCCCCCCAGGGGCAGGGTGCAGACCGAAAAGTGGTGATAGTTTAGTGTGGTGTTGAGACTATCCCAAATAGAAAATAAATTTCAATCACCAGAGGTGTAGCGGAGACGGAGGATGGGTAAGTGGGGTTTGTTTTTCTTTTTTCTCCTTTTTTTTTTTTTTTTTTATATCATATATTACTTGTTAGGTACAAGAACGTGCATGCAGCGTAAGCTATGGCAAAAAGAAAACCTTAATTCCAAACAAACAAACTAAAGAAACCATCGGCTCAAATCTCCAAAAAACGACAAATCTGTCGCAAGCACCTCAAACGGTGACCACTCAAAATAGTAAAGAAAAATCAATAAACTTTCCACGTAAAAACACATAAAAATAGTCATCAATAGCAGTATAGCGCTCAAGTCAGGGCAGCTGGAGGAGGTAAGTCCTGACGAGAGGGTGAAAGTGGCCTAATCGGCGGCATGGGTGGCAGGAATCCGGTACCAGTAGTGCGGATGTAGTTGGCGAGGCCAATGATGGCAGGAAGTGATGACCAAATTGGTGAGCCCGGGCCGATGTCGGAAACTCCATGGAGGTAGACTGTCCTCTTATCAGCCTTAGCTGAGCATTGAAGTATCGCGTGGGTGAACGTCTTTTCGTCATCCTCACAGAAGGTACATAGGGAGGAAGACTGGGGATCATCCCAGGAGTGGTGGGCGGCCAGGTAGCTTTTCCCGGCCCTGCCTTGGTGTATGCGACCCGCTGTAAACCCGTCGTGGCCCATAAAGGTGTGCGGTCTTAGCGTGGCCTTGTATGGGTAGTAGAGAGGGGGTGGGGCCAGGTGAGTCCAGTCTTCCAGGAGTCTGTTCCGTAGTGAGGCCTTGAGGGTTTTGTAATTGCATAGGGCGGGAGGTAGTGGAGCTAGTCCCAGCTCCAGGGCCGGGTAGGCAGGTGGGAACATTATAGTTTGTCGCATGGCCTGCATCAGGAGGTGCGCCATCAAGTCAATGAGTAGGTGTCTCCTCATGGGCTGTTCGGCTTTGTATTGGCGCCAGCCTAGCGGGACGTAGTTCTGAGTTCTCCCTTGAGCCGCTCCCTGTGTGCGGCTCTGTCTGGGTGGGACGTATAGGAGGGGAAGTCTGGGGGGAGCCTAGCGGATGCTGGGTTGTAGGCAGGGGGAGAGCAGGTTCGGCGAAGCGCCGACATCCTTCTCCGGTGGGTGATCAACAGGTTCAGGGGGGGGAGGCAGGCCTCAATGGCCAGAATAGTCGTTGTGGTTGAGCTGAAGCAGTTTGTAACCCATCTAATAACTTTGTTCCATAGAACCGACATCTTGTCCGTCGTGGCGAGTGTTGGAATCAGGAGATCAGCTCCGTATGTGAGGATAGGGAGGATGAGGCCCATAGCGAGTCTTCCGCAGATATGGGGGGGCATTCCGATCCCGGGAGGCGAACGCCTTCTGAGGGCAGAAAAGGCCCCAGAGGCCATCGTCAGTCGCTTGGTGAGGTGGGTGGTTGTTTCCAGGGTGGGGGTGAACCAGTACCCCAGCCATCTTAGAGAAGAGGAGGGTGGAAAAATGGAGCCGTTTAGGGCTATTGGTTGGTTAGAAACTGGGGATCTGTCCTTAGGCGTTCTCCAGTGTATCAGTTCAGTCTTGGGGATTGAAAAGGAAACTCCCATCCTTGCTGCCCTACTCTCAAGCAAAGAAAAACAATATTGAAGGTACCTAATATTCCCCCTGTAAGAAGCAGTAGAAACCGTAATTGAAAAATCATCAACATAGGCAAGAATCACCCCTTGGGGTATGGAAACATGCAATTCAGAAAGATAAATCACAAATAACAAAGGAGAAACAGAGGACCCTTGAGGAGTCCCCACTTGAACGGGAGAAAAAACCCCGCGGGCCCCTTGAAACAACAAGCGGCATGAACGGTCTGTAAGAAAAGAACGAACCCAGGCCACCAGGTACTTGGGAGTCCCTTTGGCTCTGAGTTTAGCTGTGAGAAGGGTGGAGGAAACATTATCGAACCCTCCTTTAATGTCCAGAAACAGGGAGGAGGCTTTGAGGGAGGGGTTTTGCCTTGCCCTTCCTTCTTGGGTGAGGGCAACCGTGGCATCAAAGGTCGAAAGGCCGGCGTGTGAAGCGCACTAATTGGGGTTCAGGAGCACCACTTCGCGCGCAATAAGGGAGAGGCGGGTTGCTACTATTCTTTCAAGTGTCTTCGAGAAGGTTTCGAGTAGAACGATAATTCGGAACCAGGCGGGGGTGGAGTAGTCTGGCATTCCTGGTTTGGGTAGGACCACCCCGTTAGACATCTTGGGGCCCCTGGGATGGTGCCCGTATGCCAATAGGGGGGCAAGAAGGGATGTGAGAATGTTCGGATTGATGGTGTGGACCTTCTTCCAGACCCCATACGGGATTTCGTCGGGGCCCCGGGCTGAGGTATTCGATGATCTGCCGCGGGCAGATGAGATCTCTTCGGGGGCTAGTGGAGGGTGTTCGGGGTCAAATCGTGGGTAGGCTACTGATTGCGTTGTTGGCATTGGTGGGAAGAAGTGTTTCAGTAGTGCTCCATTGATTTCGTTAGGGGAGTCTGCAGCCGCGAGGTCAGGGAATCTCTCCTCGTCTCTTCCCATGGCCGCCTTTTTGGCTTTCCAGACAGACTGTGGCGTCACTCTGGCCAGGAACTCTCTCCAGTATTTGGCTTTGGCCTTCTTAATTGCCTTGAAGTATCGGTTGCGCAGGGATCTTAGCTCCTCCAGTGATTGTTCCGTGGGGTCTTTCCTCAATCCCCTAGATGCCCGGTGGTGTGCTGGTCTCAGGTGGGTGATTGTCATGTCCCACCAGGGCTTCCAGTGGAGGGAGACCCTTTTGGTTGAGGTGCAGGCTTTGATCAGTGTAGCGAGTGTTAACGGGTGCCTTTCTAGCCAGGTGTCTGGATCGAGGTCGGTGGGGTTGGGGGTCGGTGGTGGAACCGACAGTTCTTTCAATTTTTCGGCCGCAATTGTCCAGTCTGTCTTGTCCCAGTAGGGGGTTGGAGGTGGTGGCCTGATTAATAGTGGTGTGAACATGATCGAGATTGGGAGGTGGTCAGAGCCTGTTGCTGGTAGGCGTGTCGACCAAGATTGTAGGAAACAAATGAGGGCCGAGTTGAAGAAGGCCAGGTCAATAACCCCAGGCCTAGTGTTGTGGTCAAAGGGGAATCTGGTGTATCCTCCAGGGGTGTTGCAGAGTTCGAACCCGTTGTCGCGGGCTTTCTCAAAGTATGGACTGGAAGTTGAAAATTCATTTGAAGAAATGGTTCTTAGGGGGTCAGATTGTGGGTGGTGGATGTTGAAGTCCCCCGCCACAAGAGTCAGGAAGGGGTGTAGAGGAAAGCATGTAGCTGGGTCGACTGTTCTGTTTCCAGAGGAAGTGCCAACTGTCGAGTACAGGTTGTATGCCCTAAATTGTGTGTATTTGGAGTCAAAAAGTCCGTGAGGGGAATAAACATCAATGGCCATAAAATCAGGCCTATTAAAAAACATAGGAAGTACAGCAAACACATTCAAAAAGTCCATATAAACGTAGGTAGCCACCTTGGGAGGTGTCCCTTGTTTAAATGGTGGAGTAAATGATTTGAAGGATGCAAAAGTAGGGAGCCTGTTGCGGTACACAGGGTGGTCTTGCAACAGTATTATCTGTGGGCGGGCTTTCAGAGATTGAAAGCTATTAAACAATGAAAGAAACACATCCCAGCTTCCCAGGCAGTTATTTTCAACAAAGAAAAGTTGCTTAAGAGAGGATGGGGGAGGTGGCCCTATGGGCGAGGTGCAGGTAGAGTCCCCCACCTTTATGCACCTGAAATGGGGTCTTCAGAAGAGAACGCATCAGCCCACGGGAGGGGGCTGACTCGTTTCGGTATTGGGGCCTTAAATAGGCTCATTGGGAGGGTTCGGGAGGTTGTTTGGCGCGGGGTCTCCTCAATGCTGGTGATGGTTTGTTTACCTTTCACTTTTGGGGTGGTGGGTCTTGAGTTATCCTCGCCGGTATCCATCCCTTCTCCCTCTTGGGCCGGTGGCAGGTCTTCCCTGGCTACTGGCTTGGGTCGGGAGGGGCACTCATTATTGGTTGCGGAGTGATCCCCTGAGCTGTTGGGGCATTTCAAGGGTGAGGTGATGCAGCTGGCAGCTACAGCCTTAAGGTGTCCGTCTTTGGGGCACGTAGGGTTGTTGCAACGATGGGCTGAGCGGGGGTGGGAACTGGAGCAGAGCGGGAGACTGAGCTACTCTCTTTGCACCTAGGAGAGGGGTGTCCAAATATCTAGCATTTCCGGCATTGCATGTAGCGGCTGTTGGAGTGGCAGACATCCACTTTGCGGGGCTTGTAGTACAGGTAAATGGTCCTTCCTATCTTCACAACGTCAGTAGGAGGAACCGATACAACAATAGAAGTAGAATTTTTATTGGCCCTTATTTCAGGGTTCGGTTGGAGGTATCTGGCAAAGAAGATCGTCACGCCTGTTGCGTTTAGGATGGAGTTTCCCAGCTCAGAGCAGAGCTCCTCAGGGTCCGATGGGAGGAAGGGGATGGGTAGGCCGTGAATGGCGAATTGGACTTCATTGGGGGCCGGCCTAAATGGCCTAAACGGGTTCTCGCCAACCGGGAACGCCTTGTTGAACCTCGCGGCTAGGGCGTCGTAGTATGGGGAGTAGGCGGTAGCGGGGGTCTGTAGTGAGCGGGGTGTAAGAGTGAGGTACCCATGGCGTTCACCGTGGCGCTGAAGCACAGTGGGTGGTGGCAGTTCGCTTCCTTTAGTACTTGTGCTGCTATGTCCGGGGCTGTTGCAACTATCCTGAGTGCGTCCTGGTGAGGGAGGGGAGTCTCGCGGGGTGAGAAGAACCTGCTGTCTGCCGCCGGGAGGGGGGGTGGCCCTCTGACTGAGGGGCCCGCACCCATCGACGCTGTGACTTGGCCTGCCGAGGTAGTGGCCTTGTCTCCGCTCTTCGATTTTTTGGACTTCCTTACATCTGGTTGCTCTTGTGGTGCGGCTGCCTGGGCATAGGTTGATGGTTTGGATTTGGCTTTACTAAGAGCCTTGTTGAGAGATGGTTCTAGGTGGCCAGGTGTGAACGAGTATGTGCTGTATTTTCCCTCGCGGAAGGCCTGGGCCTCCCAGGATCGCCGGTGCTTAACTGCGTATGCGTTGGGATCATCATACCACTTATCTGTGGCTGTATCATAGCGGGGGATATCGGAGTCAAAGTCGGTCATCGGACTGGCTGTTGGGACTGGGGGGGCAGCTTGGTTTTGTACGGTCTATTTTAGCTGTTTTTCTCGTTGGGGTTGATGGGCCGCGGCGGCAGGCTTTGCTGAGAGAGAGGCTGCAACACTGGATGAGAGGTCAGCCACTGTGGCTTGAATAGAGGCCAGGGAGGGGCCCGTTGTGGGCTGGGCTTGTTGCGAGGGTTTTGTGATTTTGCTCTCTAAGGAACCTATCCTGGCGTGGAGGGCAGCTATTCCTTCTAGTGGAGTCATGATTAGGGGAAGGCTCAAGGCTTCTCCCGCTGTTAGGCTTCTGAGATCAGCATCCCATAGCCTAGGGAACAGGTCTCTGTTGGTGGTGAGGTTGGAGGTGGTGTGGTTGTACATCTCTCTGAGGAGAGGAATGTTGGGGTCGAGCGGGCCTACAGAGGAGGACCGTGTTGGGTTCTGGGGGGGGGAGGAATGGATCTAGGCTGCTAGTGCCAAGGCAGGGGCAGTTGAGACTTGAGCAGTTCTTCCTGCATAGGGGTGGGAGCGGTCGGAGGTGCGGGGTTCTGGGCGCGAGGCCCTACCAGTGTTGTGAGTCATAGCAGCAGCTGTGAATCAAGTGAGGAGTGTGGTGGCTGATAGATTGAAGCCTAAGCGAGAGGCAAAAATTGGTGTGTCGAGCTGGTTGCCACCCAAAAACCTGGAGTTTAGGGATGACAGAAAGCGGTAATTTTTCAAGCGAGAGGTGAATAGAGGGCGCGGAGCGTGGTAAGTTGTGTTTGTAATTATTATTATTATATATCATTGTCTCGCTTATGCAGCCAGAGGCTATGAAGCGGCACTAACATACAACTTATCAAGGCAACAAATATGCCCGTCCAAAAATCCCGTCTCCTAAATGGTAAGGTCTACTTTTGAATGGGCAGCCACGCCCAAAGCGCAAACAACAACAAGTAAAGAAATCCTCCTAGCCGCCTAATGCCTAACAAATATAGGAAACAAAAGTAATAAACCTAAACAGCACTGTTCCTTCTCACAGTTGCCGCTTTGTGTGCCTTAAGGTATGCGTGACATTCCTTAGAATTAGCCTGGTGAGAGTCGCCACAGTTGACGCATTTGATGGATGTGTGCAAACATGCTTTCCCCTTGGTACGACAATCTGATCTGCCGCAGGTGTGGAGGTGTGCTGGGTGTTCCCTGGAGCAGAGGCTGCAATGTTGGGTACCGGTACACTGGGAGGAGTGGTGGCCAAAGGCCAGGCATTTGGTGCATTGGGTGTCAGGGCCAAAGGACAAGTAGCGTTGCACTTTGAACTTCTTCCCAAGTAGTGAGAGGCCTCTGCTGAGGGCTTTGTCTGTAGAGTCTTTGCTGGCAATAGTGAGAACCATGGCTGATGCTTCTTTGTCCTGACGTTGGGCTGGGGTGGTGAGCCATCTAGGAGGGTATGGGAGGTGGGTGCCTGGGTTCAATTCTTCAATTTCAGATTCAATTGTGGAGAAGGTAGAGGAGGTAGGGATGTCATAGAGGATGACCTTGTGCCAGATTTGGTCTTTTCTGGGGCCAATTGCTGCTGGGATGGTGGCTCTGATTGCTTCATCAAGGGCAGAACGATGCGCTTTGAGGACTACGGTGGCAGGTGTGTTATCCTTGGTAAGGAAGAGGACATAGTGGGTGGCGGTTAATTCGCTTGTTACAATAAGTGGTTTCTTTATTGCATTGTTGATTGCATCGCGGATGGTGAGGGGGTTGGTGGAATCAGGTAGGATGGAGCCATCTCTTTCAATGACAATGGTGCTGTTGCGTTTAGTCAAAACAGCTGGGGTTGCAGCATTGGCAGGTGTAATAGTTGTGGATTGGGCTGGGGCTGTTCTGGCAGCTCTTTGGGCCCTGGTTTGTTCTGGTGCGGGAGCGGCCAAGGTGGTTTGGTGTTGTGGGGGGGGTTGTTGGTGGTGCAGTTGATATTGCAGGTGTTCAATTTGAGAGGTAAGGCGCGCAACTTGGCCTTGAAGTGTCTCAATGTCTGTAATGTGGCGGTTTTGGACCAGGATGAGGTGTTCCTGGAGGGCCTGGAAGGCTTCTGCAAGATGTTTGGCGCGAACTATTAAGCCAAGGTTGGTGTTGGAAATGCCTTCAACCATTTGCCTTGGTGAGAATTATTATTTCTTCNAGCTACTAAACAATGAAAGAAATACATCCCAGCTTCCCAAGCAGTTATGTTGAACAAAGAAAGGTTGCTTAAGAGAGGATAGGGGAGGTTATTTCTTTTTTCTTTTTATTTTTTTTATATCATATATTACTTGTTAGGTACAAGAACGTGCATGCAGCGTAAGCTATGGCAAAAAGAAAACCTTAATTCCAAACAAACAAACAAAAGAAACCATCGGCTCAAATCTCCAAAAGCAACAAATCCGTCGCAAGCACCTCAAACGGTGACCACTTAAAATAGTAAAGAAAAATCAACAAACTTTCCACATAAAAAAACACATAAAATGTTTCTCAACCGCAGTGTAGCTCTCAAGTCAGGGCAGCGGGAGGAGGTCAGTCCTCGCGAAAGGTTGAAAGTGGCCTAATCGGCGGCATGGGTGGCGGGAATCCGGTACCAGTGGTGCGGATGTAGTTGGCGAGGCCAATGATGGCAGGAAGTGAGGACCAAATTGGTGAGCCCGGGCCGATGTCGGAAACTCCGTGGAGGTAGAGTGTCCTCTTATCAGCCTAGGCTGGGCATTGATGTATCGCGTGGATGAACGTCTCTTCGTCCTCCTCACAGAAGGTACATAGGGGGGAAGACTGGGTGTCGTCCCAGGAGTGATGCGCGGCCAGGTAGCTTTTCCAGGCCCTGCCTTGGTGTATGGGAGCCGCTGTAAAGCGGTCAAGGCCCATAAAGCCGTGCGGTCTTAGCGTGGCCTTGTAAGGGTAGTAGAGAGGCGGTGGGGCCAGGCTAGTCCAGTCTTCCAGGAGTCAGTTCCATAGTAAGGCCTTGAGGGTTTTGTAATTGGATAGGGCGGGAGGTAATAGAGCCAGTCCCGGCTCAAGGGCCGGGTAGGCGGGCGGGAACGTTATTCTTTGTCGCACGGCCTGCATCAGGAGGTGCGCTATCGAGTCAATGGGTAGGTGTCTCCTCATGGGCTGTTCGGCTTTGTATTGGGACCAGCCTAGCGGGATGTAGTTCTGAGTTCTCCCCTTGACCAGGTCCCTGTGTGCGGCTCTGTCTCGGTGGGAGATATAGGAGGGGAAGTCTGGGGGGAGCCTAGCTGACGCTGGGTTGTAGGCAGAGGAGGAGCAGGCTAGGCAAAGTGCCGACATCCTTCTGCGGTGGGTGATCAACAGGTCCAGGGGGGGGAGGCAGGCCTCAATGGCCAGAATAGTCGTTGGGGTTGAGCTGAAGCAGTTCGTGACCCATCTCATAACTTTGTTCCACAGAACCGCCATCTTGTCCATTGTGGCGTGTGTTGGAATCAGGAGGTCAGCTCCGTACGTGAGGATAGGGAGGATGCGGCCCATAGCGAGTCTTCGGCACATGTGGGGGGGCATCCCGATCCCGGGAGGCGAAAGCCTCCTGATAGCAGAAACGGCCCCTGAGGCCATCGTTAGTCGCTTGGTGAAGTGGGTGGTTGTTTCCAGGGTGGGGGTGAACCAGTACCCCAGCCATCTTAGAGAAGAAGAGGGTGGAAAGATGGAGCCGGTTTGGGCTATTGGTTGGTTAGAAACTGGGGATCTGTCCTTGGACGTTCTCCAGTGTATCAGTTCAGTCTTGGGGATTGAAAAGGAAACTCCGATCCTTGCTGCCCTACTCTGAAGCAAAGAAAAACAATATTGAAGGTACCTAATATTCCCCCTGTAAGATGCAGTAGAAACGGTAATTGAAAAATCATCAACATAGGAAAAAATCACCGCTCGGGGTATGGAAACATGCAATTCAGAAAGATAAATCACAAACAACAAAGGAGAAACAGGCGACCCTTGAGGATTCCCCACTTGAACGGGAGAAAACACCCCCGGGGCCCCTTGAAACAACAAGTGGCATGAACGATCTGTAAGAAAAGAACGAACCCAGGCCACCAGGTACTTGGGAGTCCCTTTGGCTCTGAGTTTAGCTGTGAGAAGACTGGAAGAAACATTGTCGAACCCTCCTTTTATGCCCAAAAACAGGGAGGAGGCTTTGTGGGAGGGGTTCTGCCTTGCCCTCACTTCTTGGGTGAGGGCAGCCGTGGCATCAAAGGTCGAAAGGCCGGCGAGTGAACCGCACTGATTGGGGTTCAGGAGCCCCACTTCACGGGCAATAAGGGGGAGGTGGGTTGCTACTATTTTTTCAAGTATCTTCGAGAAGGTTTCAAGTAGAACGATAATTCGGAACGAGGCCTTGGTGGAGTAGTCTGGTTTTCCTGGTTTGGGTAGGACCACCCTGTTGGACATCTTGAGGCATCTGGGGTGGTGCCCGTAAGCCAATAGGGGGGCAAGAAGGGATGTAAGAATGTTCGGATTGATGGTGTCAACTTTCTTCCAGACCCCGTATGGGATTTGGTCGGGGCCCGGGGCTGAGGTATTCGATGATCTGCCGAGGGCAGATGAGATCTCTTCGGGGGTTAGTGGAGGGTGTTCGGGGTCAAATCGTGGGTAGGCCACCGATTGCGTTGGTGGCTTTGGCGCGAAGAAGTGTTCTAGTAGTGCTTCCTTGATTTCGTTAGGGGAGTTTGCCCCAGGGAGGTCAGGGAATCTGCCTTCGCCTCTTCCCATGGCCGCCTTTTTGGCTTTCCAGATAGACTGTGGCGTCACTCTGGCCAGGAACTCTTTCCAGTATTTGGCTTTGGCCTTCTTAATTGCCTTGAAGTATCGGTTGCGGTGGGATCTTAGTTCCTCCAGTGATTCTTCCGCGGGGTCTTTCCTGTATCCCCCTCGATGCCCGGTGGTGCGCTTGTCTCAGGTGGGTGATTGTCATGTCCCACCAGGGTTTCGAGTGGACAGAGATCCTTTTGGTTGGGGAGCAGGCTTTGACCAGTGTGGTGAGTGTTAGCATGTGTCTCTCTAGCCAGTTGTCTAGGTCGAGGTCAGTGGGGTTGGGGCGCGGTGGTGGAACCGACAGTCCTTTCAGTTTTTCGGTAGCAGTTGTCCAGTCTGTCTTGTCCCAGTATGGGGTTGGAGGTGGTGGCCTGATTAAAGGCGTCATGAACATGATAGAGATTGGGAGGTGATCAGAACCTGTCGCTGGTAGACGTGTCGACCAAGATTGTAGGAAACAAGCGAGGGGTGAGTTGATGAAGGCCAGGTCAATAACCCCGGGCCTAGTGTTGTGGTCAAAGGGGAATCTGGTGTATGCTCCAGGGGTGTTGCAGAGTTCGAAGCCGTTGTGGTGGGCTTTCTGAAAGTATGGACTGGAAGTTGAAAATTCATTTGAAGAAATAATTCTTAGGGGGTCAGATTGTGGGTGGTGGATGTTGAAGTCCCCGGCCACCAGAGTCGGGAAGGGGTGTAGAGGAAAGCATGTATCTGGGTCGACTGTTCTGTTTCCAGAGGAAGTGCCGACTGTCGAGTACAGGTTGTATGACCTAAATTGTGAGTATTTGGAGTCAAAAAGTCCGAGGGGGGAATAAACATCAATGGCCATAAAATCGGGCCTGTAAAAAAACATAGGAAGTACAGCAAACACATTCAAAAAGTCCATATAAACTTAGGTAGCCACCTTGGGAGGTGTCCCTTGTTTAAATGGTGGAGCGAATGATTTAAAGGATGCAAAAGTAGTGAGCCTGTTGCGGTACACAGGGGGGTCTTGCAACAGTATTATCTGTGGGGGGGCTTCCAGAGATTGAAAGCTATTAAACAATGAAAGAAACACATCCCAGCTTCCCAGGCAGTTATGTTGAACAAAGAAAAGTTGCTTAAGAGAGGGTGGGGGAGGTGGCCCTATGGGCAAGGTGCAGGTAGAGTCCTCCACCTTTATGCACCTGAAATGGGGTCTTCAGAAGAGAACGCATCAGCCCACGGGGAGGGGGGCCGACTCGTTAGGGTATTGGGGCCTTAAATAGACACATTGGGAGGGTTCGGTAGGTTGTTTGGCGCGAGGTCTCCTCAACGCTGGTGTCGGTTTGTTTGCCTTTCCCTTTGGGGGTGGCGGGTCTTGAGCTATCCTGGTCAGTGTCCATCCCTTCTTCCTCTTGGGCCGGTGGCAGGTCTTCCTTGGCTGCTGGCTTGGGTCGAGAGGGGCAGTCGTTATTGGTTGCGGAGTGATCCCCTGAGCAGTTGGGGCATTTCAAGGGTGAGGTGAGGCAGCAGGCAGCTACAGCTTTAAGGTGTCCGTCTTTGGCGAACGTAGGGTTGGTGCATCGATGGGCTGAGCGGGGGTGGGAACCAGAGCAGAGAGGGCAGAATGAGCTGCTCTCCTTACACATAGGAGAGCGATGTCCTAACTTCCAGCCCTTCCGGCACTGCATGTAGCGGCTTTTGGAGTGGCAGACATCCACTTTGCGGGGCTTGGAGTACAGGTAAATGGTCCTTCCTATCTTCACAACGTCAGTAGGAGGAACCGATACAACAATAGAAGTAGAATTCTTAGTGGCCCTTATTTCAGGGTTCGGCTGGAGATATCTTGGAGAGAAGATCGTCACGCCTGTTGCGTTTAGGATGGAGTTTCCCAGCTCAGAGCGGAGCTCCTCAGGGTCTGACGGGAGGAAGGGGATGGGTAGGCCGTGAATGGCTAATTGGACTTCATTGGGGGCCGGCCTGAATGGCCTGAAAGGGTTCTCTCCAACCGGGAACTCCTTGTTGAACCTCGCGGCTAGGGCGTCGTAGTATGGGGAGTAGGCGGTAGCGGGGGTCTGTAGTGAGCGGGTTGTAAGAGTGAGGGCCCCCCTGGCGTCAACCGAGGCACTGAAGCATAGTGGGTGGGAGCAGTTCGCTTCCTTTAGTACTTGTGCTGCTATGTCCGCGGCTGTTGCAACTATCCAGAGCGCGTCCTGGTGAGGGAGGGGAGTCTCGCGGGGTGAGAAGAACCTTCTGTCTGCCGCCGGGAGGGGGGGTGGCCCTCTGACTGAGGGGCCCGCACCCGTCGACGCCGAGACTTGGCCTGCAGAGGCAGTGGCCTTGTCTCCGCCCTTCGATTTTTCGGACTTCCTTCCATCAGGTTGCGCTTACTGTGCGGCAGCCTGGGCATTGGTCGGTGGCTTGGATTTGGCTTTGCTAAGAGCCTTCTTGAGAGATGGCTCTAGGTGGCCAGGCGTGAACGAGTATGGGCTGTATTTTCCCTCGAGGAAGGCCTGGGCCTCCCAGGATCGCGGGTGCTTAACTGCGTATGCGTTGGGGTCAACATACCACTTATCTGTGGCTGTGTCGTAGCGGGGGATATCGGAGTCAAAGTGGGTCATCGGACTGGCTGTGGGGACTGGGGGGGCCGGTTGGTTTCTTACGGTCTGCTTTAGGTGATTTGCTGGACGGGCTTGATGGGCCGTGGCGGTAGGCTTTGCTGAGAGAGAGGCTGCAACTCTGGATGAGAGGTCAGCCACTGTGGCTTGAATAGAGGCCAGGGAGGGGCCCGTTGTGGGCAGGGCTTGTTGTGAAGGTGTTGTGATTTTGCTCTCCAAGGAACCGATCCTGGCGTGGAGGGCCGCTATTCCTTCTAGTGCAGTCATGATAAGGGGAAGGATCGAGGCTTCTCCCGCTGTTAGGCTTCTGAGATCAGCATCCCATAGCCGAGGGAACACGTCTCTGTTGGTGGCGAGGTTGGAGGTAGTGTGGTTGTACATCTCTCTGAGGAGAGGGAGGTTGGGGTCGAGCGGGCCTACAGAGGAGGACCGTGTTGGGTTCTGGGGGGGGGAGGAGTGGACCTGGGCTGCTGGTGTCAAGGCAGGGGCAGCTGGGACATGAGCAGTTCTTCCAGCGCAGGGGTGGGAGCAGTGGGAGGTGCGGGATTCTGGGCGCGAGGCCCTACCAGTATTGTGAGTCATCGCAGCGGCTGTGAATCAAGTGAGGAGTGGGGTCGCTTATAGATTGAAGCCTAAGCGAGAGGCAAAAAGTGGTGTGTTGTGCTGGTTGCCACCCAAAAACTTGCAGTTTAGGGATGACCGAAAGCGGTAATTTTCCAAGCGAGAGGTGAATAGAGCGCGCGGAGCGTGGCCTCGGTGACAATTATTTTTTTCTTTTTTTTCTTTTTTGTTTTATATCATATATTACTTGTTAGGTACAAGAACATGCATGCAGCGTAAGCTATGGCAAAAAGAAAACCTTAATTCCAAACAAACAAACAAAAGAAACCAACGGCACAAGTCTCCAAAATGACAAATTCGTCACAAGCACCCCCAACGGTGACCACTCTAGCTAGTAGAAAAATAAATAAAATCCCCCATCACATAAAGCAAGGAAAATCTCACAAAGCAAGTATATAAATCAAAGCAAAGTAGCAGAGGTAGAAGATTCTTCCCCAGGGGGCGAAAGCGGCCTGATCGGCGGCATGGGAGGAGGGAATCCAGTACCAGTGGTCCGGATGAAGTTTGCCAGGCCAATTATGGCTGGGAGGGAGGACCAGACAGGTGAGCCTTGGCCAATGTCGGAGACTCCATGGAGGGAGAGTGTCCTCTTGTCGGCTTTGGCTGAGCAGTGAAGGATTGCGTGGGGAAACGTTTCCTTGTCTTCCTCGCAAAAAGCGCGGAGGGGGGAGGACCCTTGGTCCTCCCAGGAGTGATGTGCTGCGAGGTAGCTCTTTCCAGAACGCCCCTGGTGTATCCGTCCAGCTGTGAAGCAGTCGAGCCCCATAAAGGCGTCAGGTCTTAACGAATGCTTGTATTGGTAGTATCTTGGGGGTAGGGCCAGGAGAGTCCAGTCTTCCAGTAGTTTCCCCCTCAGGGAGGCTTTGAGCGATCTGTAGCCCGAGTTGGTGGCGGGCATTGGCGTTAGCCCTGGTGCCAGTGCCGGGTAGGCTGAGGGGAGGGGCTCGTCCCCTCTCATCATAGGTAGAAGAAGATGTGCTAGTCAATCGATCGGGAGGTGTCTTCTCATCGATGGTTCGGCCTTGTACTGGCTCCAACCTAGAGGATTGTAGTTCTGTTTTCTGCCCCTGAGGAGTCCGCAATGCCGGGCCCTTTCTGGGTAGGTAGTGTATGAGGGGAAATCAGGGGGGAGCCTAGCCGAGGCCGGGTGGTATGCAGGGGAGGAGCAGGCCAGCCGCAGCGCGGCCATCCTTCTCCTCTGGGGGATGAGCAAGCTAAGCGGCGGGAGGCATGCCTCAATAGCTAGAATGGTAGTGGGAGTCGAGGTGAAGCAGTTGGTCACCCAGCGCATTACTCAGTTCCATATGGCGGCCATCTTGTCCATGGTGGCCAGTGTTAGTACGAGGAGGTCGGCCCCGTAGGTCAGGATGGGCAGTATGAGGCCCATTGCCAGCCTGCGGCACATGTGAGGAGGGATTCCAATCCCTGGGCGGGCGAGTCTTCTAACGGCGGCGAAGGCCCCTGAGGCCAGCGTCAGTCTTTTGGTGAAGTGAGTTGTTGTTTCGCGTGTCGGGGTGAACCAGTACCCTAGCCACCTGAGGTAGGCTGACGGCGAAAAGATGGAGCCATTGAGGGCTATTGGTTGGTTAGAGACCGGGGATCTGTCCTTAGGCGTCCTGCAGTGTATCAGTTCCGTTTTGGGGATTGAAAAGGGAACTCCAATCCGTGCTGCCCTGCTCTGAAGCAAAGAAAAACAAAACTGAAGATACCTAATATTCCCCCTATAGAAGCAGTAGAAACCGTAATTGAAAATCATCAACATAGGAGAAAATCACCCCACGGGGTATGGAAACATGCAATTCGGAAACATAAATCACAAATAACAAAGGAGAAACAGGAGACCCTTGGGGCGTGCCAACTTGCACCGGGGCAAACACCCCTGGTGCACCCTTAAACAATAAGCGGCAGGAGCGGTCTGTGAGAAATGATCGGACCCAGGCAACCAGGTACTTGGGGGTGCCCTTGGCCCTGAGTTTGGCCGTGAGGAGGTTGGAGGAAACATTATCAAATCCGCCCTTTATATCCAGGAATAGGGAGGATGCTTTAGAGGAGGGGTTTTGGTGTGCCCTGACTTCTTGGACTAGAGCTGCCGCTGCATCGAAAGTTGAGAGGCCAGCTAATGAGCCGCATTGGTTGGGATTGAGGAGCCCTACTTCGCGGGTGATTAGGGAGAGGCGAGTAGTTACCACCCTTTCCAATATCTTTGAAAAGGTCACAAGTAGGACAATGATTCTGAACGAGGCGGGGGTGGAATAGTCCGGTTTCCCCGGTTTCGGCAGGACGATCCCATTAGCCATCTTGAGGCTTTTAGGGTGGTGTCTATAGGCGAGGAGAGGGGCAAGAAGAGACGTCAGGAGTGAGGGGTTTATCGTGTGGACTCTCTTCCAGACCCCGTAGGGGATCTGGTCTGGGCCAGGAGCTGAAGTGTTGGACGATTTTGCTAGAGCTAAGGAGACCTCCTCCGGCGCCAGTGGCGGGTGCTTGGGGTCAAAGCGGGGGTAAGCAACTGATTGTGCGGCGGGTTTAGGGGGGAAAAAGTGCATTAGCACAGCATCGTGGATCTGGAGTGGTGAACCTGCTTCGGGAAGGTCAGGGAAGCGGTCTTCCTCTCTTCCCAGGGCTGCTTTCTTGGCTTTCCAGACCGTCTGCGGCGTAACTCCGGTTAGGAAGTCTTTCCAGTAGCTGGCCTTGGCTTTCTTAAGCGCCTTGAAGTATCGATTTCGCTTGATTTTTAGTTCGTCTAGGGACGTTTGGGTGGGGTGCTTCCGGTGCACCCGTGAGGCCCGGTGGTGGGCTTGTCTCCGGTGTGTTATCTCCAAACTCCACCAGGGTTTTGAGTGGATCGAGATTTTCTTGGTCGGGGTGCATGATTTGACAAGAGTGGTGAGGGTGTGCAAGTGCCTGTCCAACCAGCTGTCTAGATCGTGGTCGGTGGGGTGGGGGCGCGGGGGAGGAAATTTCAGGTCCTTCAACCTTTCGATGATGAGCTCCCAGTCCGTCTTGTTCCAGTATGGTGATGGAGGAGCCATTCTCATGAGGGGTGCAGTGAACACTATGGCGATGGGGAGGTGGTCCGAGCCTGTTGCCGGGAGGTGAGTTGACCAGGAGTGTAAGAAGCGTGTGAGGGGGGCGTTGGTGAAGGCCAGGTCTATAACACCCGGCCTGGTGTTGATGTCGAAAGGGAACCTGGTGTACGCTCCAGGGGTATTGGAGAGGTGAAAACCTGAGTCTGGTGCTCTTTCGAAGTAGGGATTGGAGGTGGAGAACTCGTTCGAGGAGATCATTCTTAGGGGGTCCGCCGGTGGGTGGTAAATGTTGAAGTCCCGGCCACTAGTGTGGGGAAGGAATTTTGTGGGAAGCAAGTAAGTGGGTCGACCGTTCTGTTCCCGGAGGAGCTGGCAACTGTGGAGCAAAGGTTATAGGCCCTGAATCGTGAGTGATCGGAGTCAAAAAGCCCTAGGGGGGAAAACACATCAATGGCCATGAAATCAGGCCTATCAAAAAAACAAGGAAGTACTGAAAACACTTTTAAAAATTCCAAGTAAACATAGGTAGCCACTTTGGGGGGGGTTCCTTGTTTAAACGGCGGAGCAAATGATTTGAAAGAAGCAAATGTAGGAAGGCTATTTTTGTAAACGGGGGGGTCCTGTAGTAGGACTATCTGCGGGGGAGCTTTCAGTGACCGAAAGCTATTAAACAATGAAAGAAACACATCCCAGCTTCCCAGGCAGTTATGTTGAACAAAGATAAGTTGCTTAAGAGAGGATGGGGGAGGTAGCCCTATGGGCGAGGTGCAGGTAGAGTCCTCCACCTTTATGCACCTGAAATGGGGTCTTCGGAAGAGAACGCAGCAGCCCACAGGGGGGGGGGGCCAACACGTTTGGGTATTGGGGCGTTGAAGAGGTCCATTGGTAGGGGGCGGGATGTCGATTGCCGAGGGGTTTCCTCTACGCTAGTGTCAGTCTGTTTGCCTTTCCCCTTCGGGGTGGCAGGTCTGGAGTCTTCGCCATCGGTGTCCATATCCTCGCCCTCCGGCTGGGGGGGGAGGTCATCTTTGGCTGGAGGCTTGGGCCGGGAGGGGCAGTCGTTGTCCGTTGCTGAGTGGTCCCCAGAGCAGTTGGGGCATTTGAGGGGAGAGGTGAGGCAGCATGAAGCCACCGCTTTGAGGTGACCGTCTTTCGGGAATGTAGGATTTGTGCATCGATGGGCCGACCTGGGGTGGGAGCCTGAGCAAAGCAGGCAGACCGAGGTGCTTTCCTTGCACATTGGTGAGGGTTGTCCGAACTTCCAACATTTCCGGCATTGCATGTATCGGCTCTTGGAGTGGCATACATCCACTTTGCGGGGCTTGGAGTAGAGGTAGATAGACCTTCCTATCTTCACAACGTCAGTGGGAGGAACAGACACTATATTTGAGGTTGAATTCTTAGTAGCCCTTATTTCAGGGCTCGGTTGGAGGTATCTTGCGGAGAAGATTGTCATCGCTGTCGCATTCAAAATAGAGTTCCCCAGCTCGGCGCGTAGCTCCTCTTGGTCTTGTGGGAGGAAAGCAGTAGGGAGCCCGTGTATGGCTAGTTGTATTTCGTTTGGGGCCGGCCTAAAGGGCGTGAAAGGGTTGTCCCCGCCTGGGAATGCCTTGTTGAACCTTGCAGCAAGGGCTTCGTAGTAGGGGGAATAGGAGGTAGCGGGGGTTTGTAGGGAGCGGGCCGTGAGTGTCAGAGCACCTCGGGCGTTTACTGTGGCTCTGAAGCAAAGGGGGTACGGGCAGTTTGCCTCTCTGAGGACTTGGGCGGCAATGTCCGGTGCTGTAGCAGCTATCCTCAGGGCATCGGCATGGGGCAGTGGGGTCTCTCGGGGTGAAAAGAATCTTCTGTCGGCCGCTGGAAGGGGGGGTGGCCCTCTGACTGAGGGGCCCGCATCCCTTGACGCTGCGACTTGGGCGGCAGAGGCTGAGGCCTGACCTCCTTCCTTCGTCCTTTTTGACCTCCTCCCCCCAGCCTGCTCTTGCGGAGCAGCAGCCTGGGCATAGGTGGTTGGTTTAGGTTTTGCCTTGCCGAGGGCCTTGTTGAGTGATGGTTCCAGGTGGCCAGGTGTGAAGGAGTAAGCATCCTACTTTCCTTCACGGAGGGCCTGGGCTTCCCATGAGCGGGGGTTTTTAACGGCGTAGGCTTTGGGGTCACCATACCACTTATCCGTGGCGGTGTCGTAGCGGGGGATGTCCGCATCAAAGTCATCCACAGAGGTGGTTGCTAGAGCTGGCGGGGCTGCGGAGTTTTTCACCGCTTGTTTGGCTTGTTTTCCAATCTGGGGCTGCTGTGGGGCCAGGCTCGGTTTTGCGGATAGGGAGGCCGCCACTAGTGATGAGAGGTCTGCTACGGTGGCTTGAATAGAGGCAAGGGAGGGGCACGCGCTAGCGTGAGAAGGTTGTTGTGGGGGGGCAGAGTTGTTGAGCTTGCCCTCAAGGAAGCCTATTCTGGAGTGGAGGGCCGCTATCCCTTCGAGTGCAGCCATAAGTAGGGGAAGGATAGATGCCTCTCCTGCGGAGAGGCTTCTGAGATCAGCATCCAAGAGCCGGGGGAAGATATCTCTGTTGGTGGCAAGGTTGGAAGTGGTGTGGTTGTACATCTCCCTGAGGAGCAGTAGGCTGGGGTCAAGGGGGCCTGCCGAGGAGGACCTGGAGGCGTCAGGAGGGGGGGAGGATTGGAATTGAGCGGCAGGTGCCAGTTGGGGTGCAGAGGGGATTTGAGCGGACCTCCCAGCATAGGGGTGGGCACGGTCTGAGGTGCGGGACTCTGGTCGTGAGGCCCTGCCAGTGTTGTGAGCCATAGCGAGAGCTGTGAGTCGAGTGAGGGGTGGTGTCGCTTAAAGAATGAAGCCTAAGCGAGAGGCGAAAATTGGTGTGTCGCGCTGGTTGCCACCTAAAAACTTGGAGTTTAGGGATGACCGAAAGCGGTGATTTTTCAAGCGAGAGGTGAATAGAGGGCGCGGAGCGTGCCTCGGTGAGAATTGTTATTATTATTACGATATCTCATTACGCTTATGGAGCCGCAGCAGCTATGAAGCTAACTAACATACAAAAAGTACACCACACAAGGGTGCCGGGCAGATATCCCGTCTCATATTGGAAGCTAGCAACATTCGTTTGGGCCAGCTCATGAGCCATAATGACAAAAGGAAATCCTCCAAGCCGCGCCATGCCTAACAACTATAGGAAACAAAAGTAATAGCCCTAAACAGCCCTGTACCTCCCCCCAGTTGCCCCTTGGTGTGCTTTGAGGTATGTGGGACATTCCTTGGAATTAGCCTGGTGAGAATCGCCACAGTTGACGCATTGGATGGAGGTATGCAAACATGCTTTGCCCTTGGTAGGACAATCTGATCTGCCGCAAGTGTGGAGGTGTGCTGGGTGTTCCATGGAGCAGATGCTGCAGTGTTGGGTGCCGGTACACTGAGAAGGGTGGTCGCCAAAGGGCCAGCATTTGGTGCATTGGGTATCATGACCAAAGGACAAGTAACGTTGCACTTTGAACTGCTTTCCAAGTAGTGAGAGGCCTCTGCTGAGGGCTTTATCGGTGGAGTCTTTGCCGGCAATAGTGAGGACCATAGCTGATGCTGCTTTATCCTGACTTTGGGCTGGGGTGGTGAGCCATCTAGGAGGGCGTGGTAGGTGGGTGCCTGGGTTGAATTCTTCAATCTCAGATTGAATAGTGGAAAAGGTGGAGGATGTGGGGACGCCATGGAGGATGACCTTGTGCCAGATTTCGTCTTTTCTGAGGCCAATGGCTGCAGGGATGGTGGCTCTAGTTGCTTCCTCAATGGCAGAACGATGCGCTTTGAGGACAGAGGTAGCAGGTGTGTTATCCTTGGTGAGGAGGAGGACATGGTGGTTGGTGGTGAATTCTATTCTTGCAATAAGAGGTTTCTTGATTGCATTGTTGATTGCATCGCGAATGGTGAGGGGGTTGGTGGTATCAGGTAGGATAGAGCCATCTCTTTCAATGACAATGGTACGGTCGCGTTTGGTCAAAACAGCTGGGGTTGAAGTTTTGGCTGGTGGAATGGTAGAGGATTTGACTGGGACTGCTCTGGTAGCTCTTTGGGCCCAGGTTTGTTGTTGTGGGGGGGCGGGCAAGGTGGTTTGTTGTGGTGGGGGGGGTTGTTGGTGGTGGAGTTGGTACTGCAGGTGTTCAACCTGAGAGGTGAGGTGCGCAACTTGGCCTTGAAGTGTTTGGATGTCTGTAATATGGCGGTTTTGAACCATCATGAGGTGTTTCTGCAGGGCTTGGAAGCCATCTTCAAGGTGTTGAGTGCGAAGTGAGATGCCAAGGTTGGTGTTGGAGATGCCTTCAGCCAAAGGCCTTGGTGAAAACGTAGGGATGGAAGGATGATCTTCTGTAGAGGTGGTAGAGGCAGGAGCAGGCACAGTCTGGACTGGAGAGCCTGGTTCTTCCTCCATGCGTGTGTCCTCAGGCGAGGCTGGGTTGGGAGGTGGGATGGGTGGGTTGAAGGGGGCTGCAAAGGGGTTTGCACCACCCCTCCCTCTGCCCCTACGTCTATTAGACATCAGAGGGTTGGGAAATGGGACTCAGTTGATAAAGGTGATAAAACACAAATGAGGGGGGATGATTTGTGGTTGAAAAGTCTTTAAAGTGAAAGGGTGAAGCGCTGAGGAATGGTTGTCAACCAATGAGGTGGAAGCTCGGCAAGAAATTTGGTGTGGTTTTTTCTTTCGCTGTGGTTGTAACGGCAACGGAGTCTATCCCTTGGTGAGAATGTAGGGACGGAAGGATATTCTTCTGTCGAGGTGGTAGAGGCAGGAGCCGGCACTGCTTGAACTGGAGAGTCTGGGTCTTCCTCCATGCATGTGTCCACAGGTGAGGCTGGTTTGGTGGGTGGAATGGGTGGGTTAAAGCGGGTTTCAAATGGGTTTGTACCGCCCCTCCCTCTGCCCCAATGTCTATTAGACATCAGAGCGTTGTGAAATTGAACTCAGTTGATAAAGGTGATAAAGCAGAAATAAGGGGCGCTGATTTATGGTTGAAAAGTCTTTAAGGTGAAGGTATGAAGCGGTGAGAAATGGTTGTCAACCAAGGAGATGGAAGCTTGGCAAGAAATGTGGTGTGGTTTTTTCTTTTCCTGTGGTTGTATTGGCAACGGAGTCAAGCTAGGTTTCTGCATCGGTGGGCGGACCGCGGGTGGGACCCCACGCAGAGTGGGCAAACTGAGGCGCTTTCATTACACGTGGGTAGACTCCGCTGCCGTTACAACCCCAGCGAAAGAAAAAACCGCACCCCATGTCTTGCCCAGCTTTCACCTCATTGGTTGACAACCATTCCTCACCGCTTCACCCCCTCACTTTAAAGACAATTCAACCACAAATCATCTCCCCTCATTTGTGTTTTATCACCTCTATTAACTGAGTCCGATTTCCCAACCCTCTGATGTCTAATAGACGTGGGGGCAGAGGGAGGGGTGGTGCAAACCCCTTTGCAGCTCCCTTGAACCCACCAATGCCACCTCCCAACCCAGCCTCGCCTGTGGACACACGCATGGAAGAAGACCCAGGCTCCCCTGTCCAAACTGTGCCTGCTCCCACCTCTATTACCTCTACAGAAGAATACCCTTCCATCCCTACATTTGCACCAAGACCTTTGGCTGAAGGCATCTCCAACACCAACCCTGGCATTTCACTTAGCTCTCAACATCTTGAAGAAGGCTTCCAGGCCTTGCAGAAACACCTCATGGTGATTCAAGAATGCCATATTACAGATGTCCAAACACTTGAGGATCAAGTTGCACGCCTCACCTCCTAAGTTGAACACCTGCAGTACCAGCTTCTCCACCAACAACCACCCCACCACAACAAACTAACTTGCACGCTTCTCCAACACAACAAACCTGGGCCCAACAAGCTGCCCGTGCAGTCCCAGCCAAACCCTCTACTACTCCACCAGCCAAAACTTCCACCCCAGCTCTTTTGACTAAACGCGACCACACCATTGTCATTGAAAGGGATGGCTCCATCCTACCTGATACCACCAACCCCCTCCCCATCCGCGATGCAATCCGCAATGCAATGAAGAAACCTCTTATGTGAACAAGCGAATTAACCACCAACCACCATGTCCTCCTCCTTACCAAGGATAACACACCTGCCACTGCTGTCCTCAAAGCGCATTGTTCTGCCATTGAGCAAGCAATCCGAGCCACCATCCCAGCAACCATTGGCCTCAGTAAAGACGCAATCTGGCACAAGGTCATCCTACACGGCGTCCCCACTTCCTCTACCTTCTGCACCATTCAATCTGAAATTGAAGAGTTCAATGCGGGCACCCACCTCCCACACCCTCCTAGATGGCTCACCACCCCAGCCCAATGTCAGGACAATGAAGCGTCAGCTATGGCCCTCACTTTTGCCGGCAAAGACTCCACAGACAAAGCCCTCAGCAGAGGCCTCTCACTACTTGGGATGCAGTTCAAATTGCAACGCTACTTGTCCTTTGGGCCTGACACCCAATGCACCAAATGCCTGGCCTTTGGCCACCACCCCTCCCAGTGTACCGGTACCTAACACTGCAGCATCTGCTGCATGGAACATCCAGCACACCTCCACACCTGCGGCAGATCAGATTGTCCTACCAAGGGTAAAGCATGTTTGCACACTACCTTTAAATGCTTCTACTGTGGCGACTCCCACCAGGCTAATTCTAAGGAATGTCCCACATACCTTAAGGCACACCAAGCGGCAACTGAGAGAAGGAACTGTGCTGTTTAGGGAATTTGCTTTTGTTTCCGATATTTGTTAGGCATCTGGCGGCTGGGAGGATTTCATTTTGTCATTATGGCTCATGAGCCGGCCCACTCGAATGTTGCTACCTTTCTATGAGAGACGGGATATCTTACTGGCACCCTTGCGTGGTGCAATTTTTGTACGTTAGTTAGCTTCATAGCCGCTGTGGCTCCACAAGCGTAATGAGATATGACAATAATAATAATAATTTACACATGGGCATGTTCCGCGCCCTCTATTCACCTCTCGCTTGAACAATTACTGCTTTCGGTCATTCCTAAACTCTAGGTTTTTGGGTGGCAATCAGCTCAACAAACCAATTTTCGCGTCTCGCTTAGGCTTCAATCTATAAGCGACCTTACCCCTCACCTGACTCATAGCCCTTGCTATGACTCCCAACACTGGTAGGGCATCGCACCCAGAGTCCCGCACCTCAGACCGTGCCCACCCCTACGCTGGGAGGTGCGCTCAAGTCCCGTCTGTACCCCCACTAGCACCTGCTGCCCTAATCCAATCCTCCCCCCCCCAGAACGTCTCCAGGTCCTCCTCTGTAGGCCACCTTGATCCCAACCTACCGCTCCTCAGGGAAATGTACAACCACACCACTTCCAACCTCGCTACCAACAGAGATGTCTTCTCCAGGCTCTGGGACGCTGATCTTAGGAGCTTCCCGGCAGGAGAAGCATCTATCCTCCCCCTGCTCCTGGCTGGACTAGAGGGAATAGCAGCCCTCCACTCCAGAATAGGCTTCCTTGAAAGCAAGCTGGACACCCATGCCCCCGCTACACAACACTCCCATACCAACACAAGTCCTTCCCTTGCCTCTATCCAAGCCCGTGTAGCCGACCTCTCATCACGAGTGGCGGCATCCCTCTCCGCAAAACCAACCTTGGCCCCACAACAGCCCCAGGTAGGGAGACAAACCAAACAATCGGGGAAGACTTCTGCAGCCCCGTCGGTCCCCGCAACCACCCCTGGTGGATGACTTCGACTCTGACGTCCCTCGCTACGACACCGCCACTGAGAAGTGGTATGGTGATCCAAAAGCCTATGCCGTTAAATACCCTCGCTCATGGGAAGCCCAGGCCTTCTGTGAAGGGAAGTACAGTGCCTACTCCTTCACACCTGGCCACCTGTAACCTTCACTTAACTAGGCCCTCAGTAAGGCAAAACCCAAACCATCCACCTATGCCCAGGCTGCTGCCCCGCAAGAGCAGGCTGGGGGAAGGAAGTCAAAAAGGACGAAAGAAGGAGGTCAGGCCTCCTCCTCTGCCGCACAAGTTGTGGTGTCAAGGGATGCGGGCCCCTCAGTTAGAGTACCACACCCCCTTCCAACGGCTGACAGAAGATTCTTTTCACCCCGGGAGACCCCCCTACCCCATGCCGATGCCCCCAGGATAGCTCCAACAGCGCCAGACATAGCTGCCCAAGTTTTCAGGGAGGCAAACTGCCCACACCCCCTATGCTTTAGTGCCTCAGTCAACGCCCGAGGTGCTCTCACATTCATGGCCCGCTCCTTGCAGAAACCTGCCACCTCCTACTCCTCCTACTACGAAGCCCTTGCAGCAAGGTTCAACAAGGCATTCCCAGTTGGGGACAACCCTTTCAGGCCCTTCAGGCCGGCACCAAACGAAGTACAGCTGGCCATACATGGACTGCCTACTGCCATCCTCCCACAAGACCAAGAAGAGCTTCGCTCAGAATTGGGGAACTCTATTCTGCATGCGACAGGAGTGACAATCTTCTCTGCAAGATACCTCCAGCCGAACCACAAAATAAGGGCTACCAAGAACTCGACCTCCATAGTGGTGTCTGTTCCCCCTACTGACATTGTGAAGATAGGCAGGACTATCTACCTCTACTCCAAGCCCTGCAAAGTGGATGTATGCCACTCCAAAAGCCGAGACATGCAATGCCGGAAATGCTGGAAGTTCGGACACCCTTCACCCATGTGGAAAGAAAACATCTCAGTCTGCCTGCTGTGCTCAGGCTCCCACCAGAGGACGACACATCGATGCACGAACCCAACATGCCCCAAGGACGGGCACCTCGAGGCAGTAGTGGCCTGCTGCCCTGCCTCTCTCCTCAGATGCCCCAATGGCTCTAGGGACCACTCAGCAACTAGCATTGACTGCCCCACCCGACCCAAGCCACAAGCCAGGGACGACCTGCCCCCTCAGCCAGAAGGCGAAGACATGGATACCGATGGAGAGGTATCCAGACCCACCACCCCCAAGGGGAAAGGCAAACAAACTGACACTAGCGTAGAAGAAACCCCTTGGCAATCGACAGCACGCGCCCTCCCAATGGACCTCTTTAAGGCCCCGATACCCAAACGAGTTGGCCCACCTCCTCTGGGCTGACACGTTCTCTTCCGAAGACCCCATCACAGGTGCCTAAAGGTGGAGGACTCTTCCTGCACCTCGCACATCGGGCCACCTCCCCCGTCCTCTCTTTAGTAACTTTTCTTTGTTCAACATAACTCTCTGGGAAGCTGGGATGTGTTTCTTTCATTGTTTAATAGCTTTCGGTCATTGAAAGCACCTCCACAGATAGTCCTATTACAGGACCCCCCCGTCTACAAAAATTGGCTTCCTAGGTTTGCTTCCTTTAAATCATTAGCCCCGCCATTCAAACTGGGAACCCCTCCCAAGGTGGGTACCTATCTTTACCTGGATTTTTTAAAAGTGTTTTGAGTACTTCCTAGTTTTTTTGATAGGCCTGATTATATGGCCATTGACGTGTAGTCCCTCCTAGGGCTTTTTGACTCCGACCACTCAAGATTCAGGGCCTATAACCTTTACTCCACAGTCGCCACTTCCTCCGGGAACAGAACAGTCGACCCACTTACCTGCTTCGCCCAAAACCCCTTCCCGACACTGGTGGCCGGGGAGTTCAACATCCACCATCAACAGGCAGACCCCCTAAGAACGATCTCTTCGAACGAGTTCTCCACCTCTAACCCCTACTTCGAGAAAGCAATAGACTCTGGTTTCCACCTCGCCAATACCCCTGGAGCAAACACTAGGTTCCCTTTCGCCATAAACACCAGACCGGGTGTTATAGACCTGGCCTTCACCAACACCCCCCTCACACACTTTTTACCCTCCTGGTCGACTCTCCTCCCGGCGACGGGCTCAGACCACCTTCCTATAGCCATCGTGTTCACTGCACCCCTCATGAGAATGGCCCCTCCATCACCATACTGGGACAAGACGGACTGGGAAGTCATCACTGTGAAGTTAAAGGACTTGAGGTTTCCTCCCCCACGTCCCCACCCCACCGACCACGATCTAGACAGTTGGCTAGAGAGGCACATGCACACCCTCACCACTCTTCTCAAATCATGCACCCCGACCAAGAAGATATCGATCCACTCAAAGCCTTGGTGGAGTATGGAGATAACACACCTAAGACAAGCCCACCACCGAGTGTCCTGGGTACACCGGAAGGACCCCACCCCTATGTCTCTAGACGAACTAAACACCCACTGGAATCGATACTTTAAGGCGATCAAGAAAGCCAAAGCCAACTATTGGAAAGACTTCGTAGCCGGAGTTACGCTGCACACGGTCTGGAAAGCAAAAAAAGCAGCCTTGGGAAGAGAGGAGGACCATTTCCCTGACCTACCGAATGCGAACTCACCGATCCAGATCAACGATGCTCTGCGAGCTCGTTTCTTTCCTCCTAAACCCCCCGCACAATCAGTTGCCTATCCCCGGTGTGACCCTGAGCACCCACCATTGGCGCCTCAGGAGGTCTCCTCTACCCTGGCGAGGTCTTCCAACACATCAGCCCGTGGTCCAGACCAAGTCCCTTACGGGGTCTGGAAGAAAGTCCACGCAATAAACCCCGCACTCCTCACCTCTCTCCTCGCACCTCTTCTCACATACGCACACCACCCGAAGAGCCTCCAGAGGGCCAAGGGGATTGTCTTACCAAAACCGGGTAAACCGGACTATTCTACCCCCGCTTCGTTTAGAATCATCGTCTTGCTTGAGACCTTTTCAAAGATATTGGAAAGAGTAGTGGCTACTTGTCTCTCCCTAATGGCCTGTAAAGTAGCGCTCCTCAACCCAAACCAATGCGACTCATTAGCCGGCCTGTTAACTTTTGATGCCGCGGCGGCTCTATTCCGAGAAGTCAGGGCATGCCAGGACCCCTCCTCCAAAGCATCCTCCCTGTGCTTAGACATAAAGGGTGGATTTGATAACGTGTCCTCCAACCTTCACACAGCCAAACTCAGGGCCAAGGGCACCTCCAAATATCTGGTCGCCTGGGTCCGATCGTTCCTCACAGACCGTTCATGCCGTTTGTTGTTCCAAGGAGCACGCAGGGTTTTTGCCCTGGTGCAAGTTGGCACGCCCCAATGTACTCCTGTTTCTCCTTTGTTATTTTTGATTTATGTTTCTGAATTGCATGTTTCCATACCCCGTGGGGTGATTCTTTCCTATGTTGATGATTTTTCAATTACGCTTTCTACTGCTTCCTATAGGGGGAATATTATGTATCTTCAATATGTTTTTTCTTTGCTTCAGAGCAGGGCAGCGATGATGGGAGTTTCCTTTTCAATCCCCAAAACAGAACTCATCCACTGGAGGACACCTAAGGACAGGTCCCTGGTCTCTAACCAACCCATAGCCCTCAATGGCTCCATCTTTTCGCCATCCTCCTGCCTTAGATGGCGGGGATACTGGTTCAGCCCAACCATGGAAACAACAACTCACTTCACCAAAAGACTCACGCTGACTCCGTTGCTGGTACAACCACAGCGACAAGAAAAAACGCGCACGCAAAAACTCTTGTGAGCTGTCACATTCCACGCTTCGGCCAATCACGGTCCCTTGATTCTATCCCGCGATAGCTTCAAGTCTTTAATTTCGGGGATTTTTCCCTGGTCTTTACCTTTGTCTAGCGAGATCATTTCATCTCGCTTTCACTTTATTCCACTTCCTCCATCTACCTCTTCCCTTCGGCGAAACTTTCACGGTTCGCGATTATGGTTTCTGGTCGTTCTGGTCCCTCTGCCGTGTCCGCCGCTCCGGCGTCGGTTGTGCTTTCCAAGGCGCTTGAGAAGTCTTTGGCCCTCGAGGCTGAGGTTTCTCGCCTCCGTCATCACGTTTCGGTGCTCTCCCGACCCCTGCATTTGCGGGACGGGGAGCTTGTTTGTTTACGGGAGGCTCTTGAGGCCTGCCCGTCGTTTGAGTTTTTTGAGTCCCCCTTCGTGGGGGGTGAGGATGTGGCCCCTCTCCTGGAGGAGGAGGTGGCGTTGCCTGTGGTGAGGCTGCCCTCTGTGGCTGGGTCCGTGGCTTCTTCGGAGGCTGGGGATGTGGCTATGGGGGTGGCTGACCCTGTGGCTTTGGTGGGAGTTGTGGCTCCGGGGTCCTCTGTGGCGCCTGTGGCTAGTGGGCGTGCCCGGGGGAGGTTGGCTGAGCGTCGCCACTTGGCTGACCGCCGTCGGAAGGAGCGGGCTGATGTGGCTCCCGGGATGCATGTTTGGCGTCCGTCTGTTGTTGCCTCGCCGGTTGTTGATGCCGGTTTGTCGGGGGTGGTGGAGCGTGTCGTGGTCCCTTTGGGGCCTGTTGGTGCGCTACTGGCTGGGGTGGCTTCCTCGCAGGAGCCTGAGGCGATGGTGCCTGAGCCCTCGGTTAGTGTGTCGGTGGTGGATGTGCCGGTCGTCGTGCCGGTGGTGCCCTGCAATTTCTGTGGGGCTGCTTATGTTACTGGCGGGTTGTGCCATTTGGCGCCCGTTGTGGAGGACTCGGTACCGGCGGTAGAAGTTGTGCCGGATGTGGTGGATGAGGTTGAGCCGGCTATAGATCCTGAGGATTTTTGTTCCGGCTGCGGTGTTTACATGTGGGCTGGTTCCGGGGGCTTTGGTATTTGCCGGGCCTGTGGGATCAACTGGGTGGCGGATGATGTGCCTGAGGGCGAAGTTGTGTTGGAGGCGGGCTGTTCCTGGGGTCGGGTTTCGTGGGTTCGGCGTTTGTGCCGGGCCTCTTACGTTGACCATTGGGCCGCTTGGGCAAGGGCCCGTTGATGTTATTTAAATTGTTTTTGGCTTTCCTTTGTGGTGGAGGGTTGCGGGACCGGGTTGCCGGTTGGAATTGTTTTGTTTGTTGGGTTGGGGGGCGGTTGGCTGACGGTGAAGGTCATGCCGTAACTCAATGCCTATTAGGCGCGGGTTTAGTATTAGCTATAGTTGATAGGAATACAATACGAGTAGAAAAAGCCACATGAAATTTCTTGCCGAGCTTTCACCTCATTGGTTGAAAACCATTCCTCACCGCTTCACCCCTTCACTTTAAAGACTTTTCAACCACAAATCATCCCCCCTGATGTGTGTTTTATCACCTTTAACAACTAAGTCCCATTTCCCAACCCTCTGATGTCTAATAGACGTAGGGGCAGAGGCAGGGGTGGTGCAAACCCCTTTGCAGCCCCCTTCAACCCCCCAATCCCACCTCCCAACCCAGCCTCGCCTGAGGAAACACGCATGGAAGGAGACCCAGGCTCCCCAGTCCACACTGTGCCTGCTCCCGCCTGTACCACCTCTACAGAAGAATACCCTTCCATCCCTACATTTTCAGCAAGACCTTTGGCTGAAGGCATCTCCAACACCAACCATGGCATTTCACTTCGCAGCCAACGTCTTGAAGAAGGCTTCCAGGCCTTACAGAAACACCTCATGGTGATTCAAGAACGCCATATCACAGATGTCCAAACACTTCAAGTTCAAGTTGCGCACCTCACCTCCCAAGTTGAACACCTGCACTACCAGCTTCTCCACCAACAACCCCCCCCACCACAACAAACTATCTTGTACGCTCCTCCACCACAACAAACCTGGGCCCAAAAAGCTGACAGAGCAGTCCCAGCCAAACCCTCTACTACGCCACCAGACACAACTTCCACCGCAGCTGTTTTGACTAAACGCGACGGTACCATTGTCATTGAAAGAGAAGGCACCATCCTACCTGATAACACCAACCCCCTCACCATCCGTGATGCAATCAACAATGCAATAAAGAAACCTCTTATTGCAACAATCGAATTTACCACCAACCACCAGGTCCTCCTCCTTACCAAGGATAACATGCCTGCCACCTCTGTGCTCTAAGCACATCATTCTGCCATTGAGGAAGCAACTAGAGCCACCATCCCAGCAGCCATTGGCCTCAGAAAAGACAAAATCTGGCAAAAGGTCATCCTCCACGGCCTCCCCACTTCCTCCACCTTCTCCACCATTCAGTTTGAAATTGAAGAGTTCAACCCAGGCACCCACCTCCCACGCCCTCCTAGATGGCTCACCACCCCAGCCCAACGTCAGGACAAAGAAGCGTCAGGTATGGTCCTCACTATTGCCAGCAAAGACTCCACAGACAAAGCCCTCAGCAGAGGCCTCTCACTACTTGGGAAGAAATTCCAAGTGCAACGCTACTTGTCCTTCGGGCCTGACACCCAATGCACCAAATGCCTGGCCTATGGCCACCACCCCTCTCAGTGTACCGGTACCCATCATTGCAGCATCTGCTGCGTGGAACATCCAGCACACCTCCACACCTGCGGCAGATCAGATTGCCCTACCCAGGGCAAAGCTTGTTTACACACCACCATCAAATGCGTCAACTGTGGCGACTCCCACCAGGCTAATTCTACGGAATGTCCCACATACCTTAAGGCACACCAAATGGCAACTGAGAGAAGGAACAAGGCTCTTTAGGGATATTACTTTTGTTTCCTATATTTGTTAGGCATCGGGCGGCTTGGAGGACTTTTTTTTTTTGTCGTTGTGGCTCCTGAGCTGGCCCACTCGAACGTTGCTACCTTTCTATATGAGACGGGATATCTGACTGGCACCCTTGTGTGGTTTAATTTTTGTATGTTCGTCAGCTCCATAGCCGCTGCGGCTCCATAAGAGTAATGAGATATAATAATAATAATAACAAAAGACTCACGCTCATCCTCCGTCTCCGCTACACCTCCGGTGATTGAAATTTATTTCCTATTTGGGGTAAACTCAACACCAGACCAAACTATCACCACTTTTCGGTCTGCACCCGCCCCTTGGGGGGGGTGTAGGCTATCACTATTCATCCTTCTGGACTTCGGGTCCATCTCCACTGCCTTCTCCCTTTGAGGTTCACCCTCTGGGGATACCCCATCCTCTTCTTCCAGCATCTCGCGATGCTGGGTACCTGCCTTAGCACGCTTTTACTAGGCCTCGCTTAGTATCAGCACGGTCGGGTTTCCCTCTTTTCATCTCAACAGACGGCTGGGACTACGGTTTGCAGTACGCGATTACGATGGATTCCTGTATCCCTTCCCTAAAGAAACTGGGCAGTTGTGTCAGGTCTCCTCAACAGGCCACGGTCAATTTCGCCATTCCTCTTCCTCACTCATCGCTTCAGCAGGTGGTATCCCATCCACTACAGTGACACTATCTCTCGTAGAACAAGGGACTACATGAGAGACGTGGTGAAACTGCGGGCTTTGTTTGGGGCTTGCTGCGGGCCGCCTAGCAAGACACGAACACGAGTCCGACAGTTGTTTTGTCACTTGGGTCTACCCCTGCTCTACACTTCCTCGGTGCGATCGGCTGGCACCCTACTGCTACCACAGGCTGGTACCCTACTGCTACCCCCCCTCCTTAGCTGGCACCTTACTGCCATCTACACTTCCTGCTGGTCTCGGACCAGTACCACCCCCTCCCAGTTGGTACCTTAGTACCACCTCTTCCTCGTCAGCACTCCGTCTGCTGGCCTCCCCACCCGGTCTGGTTTTCCGGCGGACCTCTTGGGTTCTTGGGCCCTGCCACATGCCTTCCTTCGGCTTCGGTTGGGTTTCTCCTACTTTTGTTTCCCTTGCCCCTGTTGCCAAGTCTATCAGACGTAGGGTAAATTCGCACGCTTACTGCTCGGGACCGGTTCTATGATAGCGACCTCCGTATATCTGACCAGCTCAGGCCACATGGTGTTCCTTCGGGTTCGGTTTATGGGTTTTCATTAGTTTGGGGTTTCATTCTGTTGTTTTGGTTGATTTATTGTTGGGGTTTGGGATTTCTCTTATGTCGCGCGTCGGTGGAGGTTTATTGGTTCGTGTATACTGTAGTGGTTCTGGTTAGGAGGAGTTTTTTACACCGACTGGCCTCGTAGTTCGACGGTTTTTCTTCAGCCTTTCTGAGCCGGGGCAGGGGAGGAGGTTTAGGTCTACATAGCTTGCGTAGACGCGACCTTGTTCCTTAATACTAAAGAAAAACAGATTTAAAAAGAAAACAAAAATAAAAATAAAAATAAAAAAGGAAAAGACTCACGCTCATCCTCCGTCTCCGCTACACCTCCGGTGATTGAAATTTACTTCCTATTTGGGACAAACTCAACACCACACCAAACTATCACCACTTTTCAGTCTGCACCCTCCCCTTGGGGCGGGTGTAGACTATCACTATTCATCCTTCTGGACTTCGGGTCCATCTCTACTGACCTCTTCCTTTGAGGTTTACCCTCTGGGGATACCCCATCCTCTTCTTCCAGCATCTCACGATGCTGGGTACCTCCCTTACCCCGCTTTTGCTAGGCCTCGCTTAGCATCAGCATGGTCGGGTCTCCCACTTTTCCTCACAACAGACGGCTGGGACTACGGTTTGCGGTACGCGATTGCGATGGATTCCTGTATCCCTCCACCAAAGAAACTGGGGAGTTGTATCCTGTCTTCTCAACAGGCCACGGTCGATTTCGCCATCCTCCTTCCTCACTCATCGTTTCAGCAGGTGGTATCCCATCCACTATAGTGCCTCTATCTCTCGCAGAACAAGGGACTACATGAGAGACTTGGTAAAACTGCTGGCTTTGTCTGGAGCTTGCTGGAGGCCTCCTAGCAAGACACGTACACGACTCCGATAGTTGTTTGGAAACCTGGGTCTACCCCTCCTCTACACTTTCTCGGTGCGATCGGCTGGCACCCTACTGCTACCAAAGGCTGGCACCCTACTGCTACCCCCCCACCTTAGCTTGCACCTTACTGCCATCTACACTTCCTGCTGGTCTCGGACCAGTGCCACCCCCCCTCAGCTGGTACCTTACTACCACCTCTTCCTGGTCAGCACTTTGGCTGCTGGCCCCCCCACCCGGCCTGGTTTTCCAGCGTGCCTCCGGGGTTCTCGGGCCCTACCACAGGCCTTCCTTTTGCTTCGGTTGGGTTTCTCCTACTTTTGTTTTCCCTTGCCCCTGTTGCCAAGTCTATCGGACGTAGGGTACATTCACGTGTTTTAGTGCTCAGGGCCGGTTCTATGATAGCGACCTCCGTATATCTGACTAGCTTAGGCCTTATGGTGTTCCTTCAGGTTCGGTTTATGGGTTTTCATTGGCTTGGGGTTTCTTTCTGTTGTTTTGGTTGGTTCACTGTTGGGGTTTGGGATTTCTCGTATGCTGCCTGTCTGTGGAGGTTTTGGGTTCGTGTATACTGTAGCAGTTGTGGTTTGGGGGAGTTTTTTACACCGACTGGCCTTGTAGTTAGACGGTTTTTCTTCAGCCTTTCTGAGCAGGGGCAGGGGTGGAGGTTTAGGTCTACATAGCTTGCGCTGACGTGACCTTGTTCCTTAATACTAAATAAAAACGGATTTAAAAAAAAAAGTAAAATAAAATAAAAGACTCATGCTAGCTTCAGGGGCCTTTGCCGCCATTAGGAGGCTCGCTCCCCCAGGGATTGGAATCCCTCCTCACATGTGCCGCAGGTTGGCTACGGGCCTCATCCTGCCTATCCTGACTTACGGGGCCGACCTCCTCGTACCAACACTGGCCACAATGGACAAGATGGCCGTCATATGGAACAGAGTGATGCGATGGGTGACGAACTGCTTCACCTCGACCCACACTACCATCCTGTCTATTGTGGCATGCCTCCCACCACTTAGCCTGCTGATCCCCCATGAAAGAAGGATGGCCGCGCTGCCACTGGCCTGCTCCTCTTCTGTCTACAACCCGGCCTTAGCTAGGCTCCCCCTTGACTTCCCTTCATACACCTCCCACCCAGGAAGGACCCAGCATCGGGAACTCCTAGGGGGCAGGAAACAGAACTATATTCCCCTAAGTTGGAGCCAATACAAGGCCGAACAACCTATGAGAAGACATCTTCCGATTGACTCACTAGCACACCTCCTCTTGCCTATACTGCGCAGGGACGAGCCCCTCCCCGCGGCCTAACCGGCCTTAGAACCCAGATTGTCCCCCATGCCCCCGACGAACTCGGGCTACAAATCCCTGAAAGCCTCCCTGAGGGGGAAACTCCTGGCCGACCGGATACACCTGGCCCCACCCCCACGCTACTACCAATACACACCTTCGCTAAGGCCTCATGCTTTCATGGGGCTGGACCGCTTCACAGCCGGGCGGATACACCATGGACGATCTGGAAAGAGCTACCTGGCCGCACACCACTCCAGGGACGATCAAGAGTACTCTCCCCTGTGCGCCTTTTGTGAGGAAGATGATGTGACCTTTCCCCATGCAATCCTACACTGCTTGGCTAAAGCTGATAAGAGGACACTCTACCGCCATAGAGTCTCCGACATCGGCCAAGGCGCGCCTATTTGGTCTTCTCTCGCCGCCATAATTGGCCTAGCAAACTTCATCCAGACCACGGGTACTGGGTTCCCACCTCCCATGCTGCCGATCAGGCCACTTTCGCCCCCAGGGGACGGATCTCCCACCTCTGCTGCTCTGCCCTAGTTTATATTTATATACTTGCTTTATGAGATTTTCTTTTCTGTGTGCGATGGGAGATTTTATTGGTTTCTTTACTGATTGAAGTAGGCACCGTAGGAGGTGCTGGAGACGAATTTGTCACTTTGGAGATTTGTGCCGATGCTTTCTTTTGTTTGTTTGTTGGGAATTAAGGTTTTCTTTTTGCCATAGCTTACGCTGCATGCACGTTCTTGTACCTAACAAGTAATATATGATATAAAAAAACAAAGTTAAAAAAAATTAAAAAAGAAAAAAAGGAAAGTTTAATCTGTGAGCAGAGCAAACTCCACTAACAAAATCAACAAAGCTCTGCTAGGCAACGTCTTCCCACCAAAACTACCAACATAATCGGTGGCCTACTCACGGTTCGACCCCGAACACCCACCACTAGCCCCTGAGGAGATCTCATCTGCCCTTGGCAGATTCACGAATACCTCAGCCCCGGGCCCAGACCAAATCCCGTATGGTGTCAGGAAGAAAGTCCACACCATCAACCCTAACATACTCACATCTCTTCTTGGCCACCTGCTGGCATACGGGCACCACCGGAAGTGCCTCATGATGTCTAACGGGGTGGTCCTACCAAAACTAGGAAAACCAGACTACTCCACCCCCGCCTCGTTCCGGATTATTGTTCTACTTGAAACCTTCTCGATGATACTGGAAAGAATAGTAGTGACCCGCCTCTCCCTCATCGCCCGCGAAGTGTGACTTCTCAACCCAAATCAGTGTGGCTCATTCGCCGGCCTTTCAACCTTTGATGCCACTGCTGTCCTCAGCGAAGAGGTTAGGGCCAGGCAAGACCCCTCCTACCAAGCCTCCTCCCCGTTTCTGGGCATGAAGGGAGGGTTCGATAATGTTTCCTCTAGTCTTCTCACAGCTAAGCTCAGAGCCAAAGGGACTTCTAAGTACCTGGTAGCTTGGGTTCGATCCTTTCTTACAGATCGTTCATGTCGTTTGTTGTTTCATGGGGCCCATGGGGGTTGTTATCCCATTCCGGTGGGGACTCCTCCAGGGTCACCTGTTTCTCCTTTGTTATTTGTGATTTATGTTTCTGAATTGCATGTTTCTGTACCCCAAGGGGTGATTTTTTCCTCTGTTGAGGATTTTTCAATTACGGTTTCTACTGCTTCTTATAGGGGGAATATTAGGTATCTTCAATATTGTTTTTCTTTGCTTCAGAGCAGGGCAGCACGGACTGGAGTTTCCTTTTCAATCCCGAAGACAGAACTGATACACTGGAGGATGCCTAAGGATTGATCTCCAATTTCCAACCAAGCGATAGCTCTAAATGGCTTTATTTTTCAACCCTCTTCTTCTCTAAGGTGGCTGGGGTACTGGTTCACCCCCACCCTGGAAACAACCACCCACTTCACCAAACGACTTACAATGGCCTGTGGGGCCATTTCTGGGGTCAGAAGGCTGGCGCCTCCTGGGATCGGAATGCCCCCTCACATGTGCCGCAGGCTCGCTATGGGCCTCATCCATCCTATCCTCACATATGGAGCTGACCACCTGATACCAACCCTTGCGACTACGGACAAGATGTCGGTCCTGTGGAACCAAGTCATGAGATGGGTTACGGACTGTTTCAGTTCAACCCTACTGGCTATTTTGGCCATTGAGGCCTCCGTCCCCCCCATGGATCTGCTGATCTCCCACCGCAGAAGGATGTCGGCGCTTCGTTTAGCCTGCGCCTCTCCTGCCTACAACCCAGGGTCAGCTAGGCTCCCCCCAGACTTCCACTCTTACATCTCCCACCCAGAAAGCTCTGTACACAGAAAGCTGCTCAAGGGGAGAACCCAGAACTACATCCCGCTAGGCTGGCGCCAATACAAAGCTGAACAACCCATGAGGAGACACCTACCCATTGACTCGCGGGCGCACCTCCTGCTACAGGCCATGAGACAAACTACAAGCTGCCCACCGGCCTACCCAGCACTGGAGCCGGGGCTGGCTACACTATCTCACATCCTACCGGACTACCAAGCCCTCAAGGCCTCACTGAGAAACAAGCTCCTGGAAGATTGAATACTCCAAGCTCCACCCCCTCACTACTACCCGTACAAGGCCACGCTAAAGCCACACGCCTTTATGGGCCGTGACATCTTTACCGCGGGACGCATTATTTTCTCTTTTTTTTCTTTTTTCTTTTTTTTAAATCATATATTACTTATTATTATTATTATATCTCATTGCGCTTATGGAGCCGCAGCAGCTATGAAGCTAACTAACATACAAAAATACTCCACGCAAGGGTCCCGGTCAGATATCCCGTCTCATATTGAAAGGTAGCAACGTTCGATTGGGCCAGCTCATCAGCCATAATGACAAAAGGAAATCCTCCAAGCCGCCAGATGCCTAACAAATATAGGAAACTAAAGTAAAATCCCTAAACAGCCCTGTTCCTTCT
>JACCEG010000044.1:347729-369047 GCA_014065205.1 Tuber brumale | reverse complement strand
ATTGCATTGTTGATTGCATCGCGAATAGTGAGGGGGTTGGTGGTATCAGGTAGGATAGAGCCATCTCTTTCAATGACAGTGGTACGGTCGCGTTTGGTCAAAACAGCTGGGGTTGAAGTTTTGGCGGGTGGAATGGTAGAGGATTTGACTGGGACTGCTCTGGTAGCTCTTTGGGCCCAGGTTTGTTGTTGTGGGGGGGCAGGCAAGGTGGTTTGTTGTGGTGGGGGGGGTTGTTTGTGGTGGAGTTGGTACTGCAGGTGTTCAACCTGAGAGGTGAGGTGCGCAACTTGGCCTTGAAGTGTTTGGATGTCTGTGATATGGCGGTTTTGTACCATCATGAGGTGTTCCTGCAGGGCTTGGAAGCCATCTTCAAGGTGTTGAGTGCGAAGTGAGATGCCAAGGGGGGTGTTGGAGATGCCTTCAGCAAAAGGCCTTGGTGAAAACGTAGGGACGGAAGGTTGATCTTCTGTAGAGGTGGTAGAGGCAGGAGCAGGCACAGTCTGGACTGGAGAGCCTGGTTCTTCCTCCATGCGTGTGTCCTCAGGCGAGGCTGGGTTGGGAGGTGGGATGGGTGGGTTGAAGGGGGCTGCAAAAGAGTTTGCACCACCCCTCCCTCTGCCCCTACGTCTATTAGACATCAGTGGGTTGGGAAATAGGACTCAGTTGATAAGGGTGATAAAACACAAATGAGGGGGGATGATTTGTGGTTGAAAAGTCTTTAAAGTGAAAGGGTGAAGCGGTGAGGAATGGTTGTCAACCAATGAGGTGGAAGCTCGGCAAAAGATTTGGTGTGGTTTTTTCTTTCGCTGTGGTTGTAACGGCAACGGAGTCCCATATATTACTTGATTAGGGTACAAGAACGTGCATGCATTGCGAGCTATGGCAAAAAGAAAACCCTTAATTTCAAACATGCCTCCCCCGGCCAGGTAAAAGGCGTCCGTCCCAAGCCCCTCTGGTATGGAGCCAACAGCACATCACGCCCCCAGCCAGGCCTATCCCTAACTCGCAAGCGAACTAAGAGAATAAGTGAAGCCTAGCTAGAAGCAAGCAGGAAACATCAGGAAAAACCCCGCGGGACATCTGGGCCCGAAGGCACAAAAACAAACCAATTAATATCGCGAAATGCATCCCCTATCGGGATGACTAGCCAAAAAGTGTAAACTGGGGGGGTAGCACCACGCCCGGTATGGGCTCACAAGGAGTATAGAGGTAGGTGTCGGCCTTTGTCACCTAGAGGAAGAACTGTGGGGCAGAAGGGGCAACGCCTCCTTCAAGCCCTGGCGAGCGGTAGCAGTAAGGTGCCAGCTGGGGGTGGGTTGTTGCCGGAGGAGCTTCGGCGAAATGGGGGTAGCAGTAGGGTGCCAGCCAGGGTAACAGTAAGGTCCCAGCTTGGGTGGCGGTGCGAGTGCAAAGCCCGCGAAGAGTAAAGGCGGCAGTAAGATGCAAGCTGTCTGGTAGCAGTAGGGTGCCAGCCAAGGGGTGGTGAAGCAGTAGGGTGCCAGCCGATCGCAACTGTGGGGAGTGTAGGAGGAAGGCATCCGCCCCTAAGCAACAAACAGGCTGTCGGTATCGTGTTCTTGTCCTACTAGGCGGCCTACAGCAGGCTCCAAGCAAAGCCAGCTGTTTTACCACATCTCTTGTGTGGTCCCTTGTTCTCAGAGAGATAGTGTCACAATAGTGGATGGGATACCAGCAGCTGAAGCGATGAGTGAGGAAGGAGGGTGGCGAAATCGACCGTGGCCTGTTGAGCAAACCTGACACAACTCCGGCAGTTTCTTTAGGAGGAGGGATACAGGAATCCATCGTAATCGCGTACCGCAAACCGTAATCCCAGCCATCTGCCAAGATGAAGAAAGGATTGTAGCCGACCGTGCAGATGCTAAGTGAAGCTAGAGCAAAAGTGGGGTAAAGAGGTTTCGGGACATCATGAGATGCCGGAGGACAGAGTAGAGCATCTCAGGGGGGTAGACCCACAGGGAAAGGGATGGGGAGGCAAGCCCGAAGTCTAAAAGGATGGATGGAGATAGCCTACACCCCTCCAAGGGGATGGTGCAGAGCGAAAAGTGGTGAGAGTTTGGTGTGGTGTTGAGTCTGTCCCGATTAGGAAATAAATTTCAATCACCGCAGGTGTAGCGGAGATGGAGGATGCTGCAGAACGCATTATTTTTTCTCTTTTTTTTTTTTTTTTTTTTTTTNTCTTTCGCTGTGGTTGTAACGGCAACGGAGTCCCATATATTACTTGATTAGGGTACAAGAACGTGCATGCATTGCGAGCTATGGCAAAAAGAAAACCCTTAATTTCAAACATCCCTCCCCCCGCCAGGTAAAAGCCGTCCGTCCCAAGCCCCTCTGGTATGGAGTCAACCGCACATCTCGCCCCCAGCTAGACCCGTCCCTACCTCGCAAGCGAACTCGGAGAATAAGAGAAGCCTAACTAAAGACAAGCAGGTAACAGCAGCAAAAACCCCGAGGGAAATCTTGGCCCCTAGGCACAAAAGAAACCAATTAAAATCCCGAACGCACCCCCTATAGGGATGACTAGCCAATAAAGAAAGTTGGGGCGGTAACGCCTCACCCGGTATGGGCTCATAAAAGGGTGTAGAGCTGGGTGTCGGCCTTTGCACCTAGGGAAGGAATTGTTGGGCCGGAGGGGCATCGCCACCTCCAAGCCCTGACAAGTGGTAGCAGTAAGGTGCCAGCTAGGGGTGGATTGGTGCCGGAGGAAGTCCGGCGGAATGAGGGTAGCACTAGGATGCCAGCCAGGGTAGTAGTAAGGTGCCAGCGTGGGTGGGGGTGCGAGTGCAAAGCCCGCGAAGAGTGAAGACCGCAGTAAGATGCAAGCTGTCTGGTAGCAGTAGGATGCCAGCCAAGGGGTGGTGTAGCAGTAGGGTGCCAGGCGATCGCAACCCTGGGGAGTGTAGGAAGAAGGCATCCGTCCCAAGCAACAAAAAGGCTGTCAGTATCGTGTTCGTGTCCTTCTAGGCGGCCTCCAGCAGGCCCCAAACAAAGCCAGCTGTTTTACCACGTCTCTCATGTAGTCCCTTGTTCTCACAGAGATAGTGTCACTATAGTGGATGGGATACCACCAGCTGAAGTGATGAGTGAGGAAGGAGGGTGGCGAAATCGACCGTTGCCTGTTTAGTAAACCTGACACAACTCCTCTAGTTTCTTTTGGAGGAGGGATACAGGAATCCATCGTAATCGCGTACCGCAAACCGTAGTCCCAGCCGTCTGCCAAGATGAAGAAAGGGTTGTAGCCGACCGCGCTGATGCGAAGCGAAGTGAAAGCAAAAGTGGCGTAAAGAGGTATCTGGACATCGTGAGATACCAGAGGGGAGGATAGAGTATCCCAGTGGTGTGGACCCAGAGGGAAAGGGATGGGGAGGCAAGCCCGAAGACTAAAAGGATGGATGGAGATAGCCTACACCCCCCCCAAGGGGAGGGTGCAGACCGAAAAGTGGTGATAGTTTGGTGTGGTGTTGAGTCTATCCCGAATAGGAAATAAATTTCAATCACCGGTGGTGTAGCGGAGACGGAGGATGCCGCTGAACGCATTACTTTTTTTTCTCTTTTTTTCTTTTTTTTTTTTTTAAATCCGTTTTTATTTAGTATTAAGGAACCAGGTCACGTCAGCGCAAGCTATGTAGACCTAAACCTCCTCCCCTGCCCCGGCTCAGAAAGGCTGAAGAAAAACCATCTAACTACAAGGCCAGTCGGTGTAAAAAACTCCCCCTAAGGACAACCGCTACAGTATACACGAACCAATAGACCTCCACAGACGCGCGACATAAGAGAAATCCCAAACCCCAACAGTAAACCAACCAAAACAACAGAAAGAAACCCCAAACTTTTGAAATCCCATAAACCGAACCCGAAGGAACACCATTTGGCCTAATTTAGTCAGATATACTGAGGTCGCTATCATAGAACCGGCCCTGAGCACTAAGGGGGCGAATTTACTCTATGTCTAATAGACTTGGCAACAGGGGCAAGGGAAACAAAAGTAAGAGAAACCCAACCGAAGCCGAAGGAAGGCGTGTGGCAGGGCCCAAGAACCCCAGAGGTCCGGCGGAAAACCAGACCGGGTGGGGGGGCCAGCAGAGGGAGTGCTGACCAGGAAGAGGTGGTAGTAAGGTACCAGCTGGGGGGGGGTGGTACTGGTCCGCGACCAGCAGGAAGTGTAGATGGCAGTAAGGCGCCAGCTAAGGTGGGGGGGTAGCAGTAGGGTGCCAGCCTGTGGTGGCAGTAGGGTGCCCGCCGATCCCACCGAGGAAGTGTAGAGGAGGGGTAGACCCCAGTGACAAAACAACTGTCGGAATCGTGTTCGTCTCTTACTAGGCGGCCCCCAGCAAGCCCCGAACAAAGCCAGCAGTTTTACCACATCTCTCATGTAGTCCCTTGTTCTACGAGAGATAGTGTCACTGTAGTGGATGGGATACCACCTGCTGAAGCGATGAGTGAGGAAGGGGAATGGCGAAATCGACCGTGGCCTGTGGAGCAGACCTGACACAACTCCCCAGTTTCTTTAGGGGAGGGATACAGGAAACCATCGTAATCGCGTACCGCAAACCGTAGTCCCAGCCGTCTGTTGAGATGAAAAGAGGGAAACCCGACCCTGCTGATGCTAAGCGAGGCCTAGCAAAAGCGGGGTAAGGGAGGTACCCAGCATCGTGAGATGCTGGAACAAGAGGATGGTGTATCCCCAGAGGGGGAACCTCAAAGGGAGAAGGCAGTAGAGATGGACCCTAAGTCCAGAAGAATGAATAGTGATAGCCTACACCCCTCCCAAGCGGAGGGTGCAGACCGAAAAGTGGTGATAGTTTGGTGTGGTGTTGAGTTTATCCCAAATAGGAAATAAATTTAAATCACGGGAGGTGTAGCGGAGACGGAGGATGCCGCAGAACGCATTATAATTATTAATATTATATCTCATTACCCTTATGGAGCCGCAGCGGCTATGAAGCTAACTAACATACAAAAAATACATCACGCAAGGGTGCCGGTCAGATATCCCGTCGCATCTTGAAAGGCAGCAATGTTCGATTGGGTCAGCTCATGAGCCATAATGATAAAAGGAAATCCTCCCAGCCGCCAAATGCCTAACAAATATAGGAAATAAAAGTAAAATCCCGAAACAGCCCTGCTCCTTCTCTCAGTTGCCGCTTGGTGTGCTTTGAGGTATGTGGGAGATTGCTTAGAATTAGCCTGGTGAGAGTCGCCACAGTTGACGCATTTGATGGTGGTATGCAAACATGCTTTACCCTTGGCAGGACAATCTGATCTGCCTCAAGTGTGGAGGTGTGCGGGGTGTTCCATGGAGCAGATGCTGCAATGTTGGGTTCTGGTACATTGAGAAGTTTTTTGGCCAAATGCCAGGCATTTGGTGCATTGGGTGTCAGGACCAAAGGACAAGTAGCGTTGCACTTTGAACTGCTTCCCAAGTAGTGAGAGGCCTCTGCTGAGGGCTTTATCTGTGGATTCTTTGCCTGCAATAGTGAGGACCATAGCTGATGCTGCTTTATCCTGACGTTGGGCTGGGGTGTTGAGCCATCTAGGAGAGCATGGGAGGTGGGTGCTTGGGTTGAATTCTTCAATCTCAGATTGAATAGTGGAAAAGGTAGAGGATGTGGGGACGCCATGGAGGATGCCCTCGGGCCAGATTTCGTCTTTTCTGAGGCCCATGGCTCCTGGGATGGTGGCTCTAGTTGCTTCCTCAATGGCAGAACGATGCGCTTTGAGGACCGAGGTGGCAGGTGTGTTATCCTTGGTGAGGAGGAAGACATGGTGGTTGGTGGTGAATTCGATTCTTGCAAAAAGAGGTTTCTTGCTTGTATTGTTGATTGCATCGCGGATGGTGAGGGGGTTGGTAGTATCAGGTAGGATGGAGCCATCGCTTTCAATGAAAATGGTACGATCGCGTTTCGTCAAAACAGCGGGGGTTGAAGTTTTCGCTAGTGGAATGGCAGTGGATTTGACTGGGACTGTTGTGGTAGCTCTTTGGGCCCAGGTTTCTTGTTGTGGGGGGGCGGGGAAGGTTGTTTGTTGTGGTGGGGGGGGTTGTTGGTGGAGGAGTTGGTACTGCAGGTGTTCAACCTGAGAGGTGAGGTGCGCAACTTGGCCTTGAAGTGTTTGGATGTCTATAATATGGCGGTTTTGAATCACCAAAAGGTGTTTCTGCAGGGCCTGGAAGCCATCTTCAAAATGTTGAGTGCGAAGTGAAAAGACAAGGTTGGTGTTGGAAATGCCTTCAGCCAAAGGCCTTGGTGAAAACGTAGGGATACAAGGATAATCTTCTGTAGAGGTGGTGGAGGCAGGAGCAGGCACAGTCTGGACTGGAGAGCCTGGTTCTCCCTCCATGCATGTGTCCTCAGGCGAGGCTGGGTTGGGAGGTGGGCGGGGTGGGTTGAAGGAGGCTGCAAAGGGGTTTGCACCACCACTCCCTCCGCCCCTACGTCTATTAGACATCAGAGGGTTGGGAAATCGGACTTAGTTGATAAAGGTGATAAAACACAAATGAGGGGGGATGATTTGTGGTTGAAAAGTCTTTAAAGTGAAGGGGTGAAGCGGTGAGGAATGGTTGTCAACCAATGAGGTGGAAGCTCGGCAAGAAACTTGGTGCGGTTTTTTCTTCCGCTGTGATTGTAACAGCAACGGAGTCATCCGCGGGATGTATACACCAAGGCTGGGCCGGGAAAGGCTACCTGGCCGCGTACCACTCCTGGGACGACCCCCAGTCCTCCCCCCTATGCACCTTCTGCGAGGAGGCCGAGGAGACGTTCGCCCACGCAATACTTCAGTGCTCAGCTAAGGCTGATAAGCGGCCGCCCTACCTCCCTGGGGTTTCCGACATCGGCCAAGGCTCACCAATCTAGTCCTCACTTCCTGCCATCATACGCCTCGCCAACTACATCCGAACTACTGGTACCGGATTCCCGCCACCCATGCCGCCGATTAGGCCGCGCTCACCCCCATGCGAAGACCTGCCTCCCCGGACTGCCCGGATTTGAGTTCTATACTGCTATTGACGAATTCTTTATCTTTTTTTACATTGAAAGTTTGTTGATTTTTTTACTATTTTGAGTGGTCAACGTTTGAGGTGCTTGCGATAGATTTGGCGATTTGGAGATTTGTGCTGAAGGTTTCTTTTATTTCTTTGTTTGGAATTAGGGTTTTCTTTTTGCCATAGCTTACGCTGCATGCATGTTCTTGTACCTAACAAGCAATATATGATATAAAAAAAAAAAGAGAAAAAAGAAAAATAATCTGTGAGGGGAGCAAGGGTGGGATCCCTCGCAGAGCGGGCAAACTGAGGCCCCTTCCTTGCACATCGGCGAGGGGTGTCCGAACTTCCAGTACTTCCTGCACTGCATATAGCGGCTTTTAGAGTGGCAGATGTCCACCTTGCGTGGTTTGGAGTAGAGGTAGACGGTCCTTCCTATCTTCACAACGTCAGTAGGAGAAAGCGATACAACAATAGAAGCACAGTTTTTGGTTGCCCTTATTTCGGGGTCTGGCTGGAGGTATCTGGTGGTAAATATCGTCACTGCAATTGCATTCAGGGCGGAGTTTCCTAGTTCCGAGCGGAGTTCTGCTTTGTCTTGATGCAAAACTCCGTTTCCGTTACAACCAGAGCGCAAGAAAAAACCACACCAAATTTGTTGCCGAGCTTCCCCCTCATTGGTTGACAACCATTTCTCACCGCTTCATCCCTTCACCTTAAAGACTTTTCAACCACAAATCATCCCCCCTTATTTTTGCTTTATCACCTTTATCAACAGGGTTCGATTTCCCAACCCTGTGATGTCTAATAGACATAGGGGCAGAGGGAGGGGTGGTGCAAACCCCTTGGCAACCCCCTTCAACCCACCCATTCCACCCACCAACCCAGCCTCACCTGAGGACACACGCATGGAGGAAGACCCTGGCTCTCCAGATCAAACAGTGCCAGCTCCAGCCTCTACCACCTCCACAGAAGAATATCCTTCCGTCCCTACATTCTCACCATGGCAAATGGCTGAAGGCATTTCCAACACCAACCTTGGCTTAACAGTGCGCACCAAACATCTTGAAGAAGCCTTCCAGGCCCTGCAGTAACACCTCATGGTGGTCCAAAACCGTCACATTACAGACATTAAGACACTTCAAGGCCAAGTTGCGCACCTCACCTCCTAAGTTGAACAGCTGCAATATCAACTGCACCTCCAACAACCCCCCCCACAACACCAAACCACCTTGCCCGCTCCCCCACCACAACAAACATGGGTCCAAAGGGCTGCCAGAACAGCCCCAGTGAAATCCACACCTATTACAGCGGCCAAAACTGCAACACCAGCTGTTTTGACTAAACGCGACCGTACCATTGTCATTGAAAGAGATGGCTCCATCCTACCTGATTTCACCAACCCCCTCACTATTCGCGATGCAATCAACAATGCAATCAAGAAACCTCTTATTGCAAGAATCGAATTCACCACCAACCACCATGTCCTCATCCTCACCAAGGATAACACACCTGGCACCTCTGTCCTCCAAGCGCATCGTTCTGCCATTGAGGAAGCAACAAGATCCACCATCCCAGCAGCCATTGGCCTCAGAAAAGACGAAATCTGGCACAAGGTCATCCTTCACGGCGTCCCCACCTCATCTACCTTCTCCACAATTCAATCTGAAATTGAAGAATTCAACCCAGGCACCCACCTCCCACGCCCTCCTAGATGGCTCACCACCCCAGCCCAACGTCAGGACAAAGATGCATCAGCCATGGTCCTCACTATTGCCAGCAAAGACTCTACAGACAAAGCCCTCAGCAGAGGCCTCTCACTACTTGGGAAGAAGTTCAAAGTGCAACGCTACTTGTCCTTTGGCCCTGACACCCAATGCACCAAATGCCTGGCCTTTGGCCACCACCCCTCCCAGTGTACCGGCACCCAACATTGCAGCATTTGCTCCATGGAACACCCAGCACACCTCCACACCTGCGGCAGATCAGATTGTCCTACCAAGGTCAAAGCATGTTTGCTCACCTCCATCAAATGCGTCAACTGTGGCGACTCTCACCAGGCTAATTCTAAGGAATGTCCCACATACCTCAAGGCACACCAAGCGGCGACTGAGAGAAGGAACACGGCTGCCTAGGTTTATTACTTTTGTTTCCTATATTTGTTAGGCATCAGGCGGCTAGGAGGATTTCCTTACTTGTTGTTGTTTGCGCTTTGGCCGTGGGTGCCCATTCAAAAGTAGACACTACCATTTAGGAGACGGGATGTTTGGACGGGCATGTTTGTTGCCTTGAAAAGTTGTATGTTAGTGCCGCTTCATAGCCTCTGGCTCCATAAGCGAGACAATGATATATAATAATAATAATGGTCTTAATAAAGGAAGGGTATCGGGAGTCCATGGATGGCAAGTTGGACCTCATTAGGTGCCGGCCTGAATGGCCTGAATGGATTGTTACCAACCGGGAAGGCCTTGTTGAACCTAGCGGCTATAGCTTCATAATAGGGGGAGTAGCCAGTGGCTGGGGTGTGTAGCGAGCATGACGTAAGAGTGGGGGCACCTCTACCGTTACCAGAGGCGCTGAATCAGAAGGGGTGAGGGCAGTTAGCCGCCTTGAGAACTTGGGCTGCTATGTCCGGGGCAGTAGCTGCTATCCGGAGCGAGTCCTGGTGTGGAAATGGAGTCTCCGTTGGAGAGAAAAACCTTCTGTCGGCCGCTGGCAGGGGGGGTGGCCCACGCACTGAGGGGCCCGCTTTCTTGGATGCTGCGACTTGGACGGCCGTGGCCTGGTTTTCACCCTTAGACCAGGTTAGCTTCTTCCCAGTAGTTCGCACTTGGGGGGCAGCAGCCTGGGCCTATGTGGATGGTTTGGGCTTTGCTCTACCTAGAGCCTTGCTGAGTGCCGGGTCTGGGTGGCCGGGGGTAAAGGTGTATGCGCTGTATTTCCCCTCCCAGAAGGCCTGAGCCTCCTAGGAACGCGGTTGTTTGACTGCATAGGAGTTTCGGTCTCCATACCATTTCTCCGTAGTGGTGTCATAACGGGGGTTGTCAGAGTCGAAAAGGTCATCTGGGTCAGCTGGGGGGCCAGCTTGGGCCACTGGAATCTTCGTTGATGTCTTGGTGTTTTTACCAGCTGGTTGGGGATTGTGTTGTATGACAGTCTTTGCGGAGAGAAAGGCTGCAACTCGGGATGATAAGTCAGCCACTGTGGCTTAGATGGAGGCAAGGGCAGGGCCTGTGTCGCTTTGGGTCTGAGCTGGGGGGGCGGTAAGTCTGTCCTCCATAGAGGCGATCCTGGCGTGGAGTGCTGCTATCCCTTCAAGAGCAGCTATTACAGGAGGAAGTAGCGATGCTTCGCCCGCTGATAAGCCCCTGAGATCGGCATCCCAGAGTCGGGGGAAAACATCCCTGTTGGTGGCGAGGTTTGAGGTGGTGTGGTGGTACATTTCCCTGAGCAGGGTAAGGTTAGGATCAAGGGGGCTCTCCCAGTGTTGTGAGTCATAGCAGGGCTGTGACCATGGTGGGGGGTGGGATCGCTTATAGATTGAAGCCTAAGCGAGAGGCAAGAATTAGTGTGTCCAGTTGGTTGCCACCCAAAAACTAGGAGTTTAGGGATGACCGAAATCGGTAATTTTTCAAGCGAGAGGTGAATAGAGGGCGCGGAGCGTGAGAAGCAGGCAGAATGTTTTTTCTTTTTTTCTTTTTTTTTTTTATATCATATATTACTTGTTAGGTACAAGAACGTGCATGCAGTGTAAGCTATGGCAAAAAGAAAACCTTAATTCCAAACAGACAAACAAAAGAAACCATCGGCACTAATCTCCAAAGTGACAAATTCGTCTCAAGCACCTCCTACGGTGACTACTCCAATCAGTAAAGAAACAAATAAAATCTCCCATCGCACAAAGCAAAGAAAATCTCATAAAGCAAGTATAAAAATATAAACTAGGGCAGAGTAGCAGAGGTGGGAGATCCATCCCCTGGGGGCGAAAGTGGCCAGATCGGCAGCATGGGAGGAGAGAACCCGGTAGCCGTGGTCAGGATGAAGTTTGCTAGACCAATTATGGCGGGGAGAGAAGACCAAATAGGGGAGCCTTGGCCGATGTCGTAGACTCCATGGAGGTAGAGTGTCCTCTTATCAGCTTTTGCCGACCAGTGTAGGATTGCATGGAGAAAAGTCTCGTCATCTTCCTCACAAGAGGCGCACAGGGGGGAGGACTCTTGATCGTCCCAGGAGTGGTGTGCGGCCAGGTAGCTGTTGGAGAAGCGCGCAGTGCAAAATTTTTTTTTTTTCTTTTTTCTTTTTTTTATATCATATATTACTTGTTAGGTACAAGAACGTGCATGCAGCGTAAGCTATGGCAAAAAGAAAACCTTAATTCCAAACAAACAAACAAAAGAAACCATCGGCTCAAATCTCCAAAAGCAACAAATCCGTCGCAAGGACCGCAAACGGTGACCACTCAAAATAGTAAAGAAAATCAATAAACTTTCCACGTAAAAAAACACATAAAAAGATTCATCAGCAACAGCACAGAGTTCAGGTCAGGGCAGCGGCAGGAGGTAATTCCTCGGGAGAGGGTGACAGTGGCCTAATCGGCGGCATGGGTGGCGGGAATCCGGTGCCAGTGGTACGGATGTAGTAGGCGAGGCCAATGATGGCGGGAAGTGAGGACCAAATTGGTGAGCCCGGGCCGATGTCGGAAACTCCATGGAGGTAGAGTGTCCTCTTATCAGCCTTAGCTGAGCATTGAAGTATAGCATGGGTGAACGTCTCCTCGTCTTCCTCATAGAAGGCACATAGGGAGGAAGACTGGGGATCATCCCCGGAGTGGTGTGCGGCCAGGTAGCTTTTCCCGGCCCTGCCTTGGTGTATGCGACCCTCTGTGTAGCGGTCGAGGCCCATAAAGGCGTGGGGTCTTAGCGTGGCCTTGTATGGGTAGTAGAGAGGGGGTGGGGCCAGGTGGGTCCAGTCTTCCAGGAGTCTGTTGCGTAGGGAGGCCTTGAGGGTTTGGTAGTTGCATAGGGCTGGAGGTAGTGCAGCCAGTCGCGGCTCCAGGGCCGGGTACGCAGGCGGGAACGTTATGGTTTGTCGCATGGCCTGTGTCAGGAGGTGCGCCATCAAGTCAATGGGTAGGTGTCTCCTCATGGGCTGTTCTGCTTTGTATTGGCGCCAGCCTAGCGGGATGTAGTTCTGAGTTCTCCCTTTGAGCAGCTACCTGGGTGCTGCTCTGTCTGGGTGGGAGGTATAAGAGGGGAAGTCAGGGGGGAGCCTAGCTGATGCTGGGTTGTAGGCAGGGGAGGAGCAGGCTAGGCGAAGTGCCGACATCCTTCTCCGGTGGGTGATCAACAGGTCCAGGGGGGGGAGGCAGGCTTCAATGGCCAGAATAGTCGTTGGAGTTGAGCTGAAGCAGTTTGTAACCCATCTCATAACTTTGTTCCACAGAACCGACATCTTGTCCATCGTGGCGAGTGTTGGAATCAGCAGATCAGCTCCGTACGTGAGGATAAGGAGGACAAGGCCCATAGCGAGTCTTGGGCACATGTGGGGGGGCATTCCGATCCCGGGAGGCGAAAGCCTTCTGATAGCAGAAAAGGCCCCAGAGGCCATCGTCAGTCGCTTGGTGAAGTGGGTGGTTGTTTCCAGGGTGGGGGTGAACCAGTACCCCAGCCATCTTAGTGAAGAGGAGGGTGGAAAAACAGAGCCGTTCAGGGCTATTGGTTGGTTAGAAACTGGGGATCTGTCCTTAGGCGTTCTCCAGTGTATCAGTTCAGTCTTGGGGATTGAAAAGGAAACTCCGATCCTTGCTGCCCTGATCTGAAGCAAAGAAAAACAATATTGAAGGTACCTAATATTCCCCCTGTAAGAAGCAGTAGAAACCGTAATTGAAAAATCATCAACATAGGAAAAAATCACCCCTCGGGGTATAGAAACATGCAATTCAGAAACATAAATCACAAATAACAAAGTAGAAACAGGGGACCCTTGAGGAGTCCCCACTTGAACGGGAGAAAAAACCCCTGGGGCCCCTTGAAACAACAAGTGGCATGAACAATCTGTAAGAAAAGAACGAACCCAGGCCACCAGGTACTTGGGAGTCCCTTTGGCTCTTAGTTTAGCCGTGAGAAGACAGGAGGAAACATTGTCGAACCCTCCTTTTATGTCCAGAAACAGGGAGGAGGCTTTGTGATGAGGGTTGTGCCTGGCCCTTACTTCTTGGGTGAGGGCAGCCGCGGCATCAAAGGTCGAAAGGCCGGCGAGTGAACCGCACTGATTGGGGTTCAGGAACCCCACTTCGCGGGCAATAAGAGAGAGGCGGGTTGCTACTATTCTTTCAAGTATCTACGAAAAGGTTTCGCGTAAAACAATAATTCGGAACGAGGCCGGGGTGGAGTAGTCTGGCTTTCCTGGTTTGGGTAGGACCACCCCGTTAGCCATTTTGAGGCATCTCGGGTGCTGTCCGTATGCCAGTAGGGGGGCAAGGAGGGACGGTAGTAATAGCGGGTTGATGGCATGAACTCTCTTCCAAACCCCATAGGGGATTTGGTCGGGGCCTGGGGCTGAGGTATTCGATGATCTTCGGAGGGCAGATGAGATCTCTTCGGGTGCTAGTGGAGGATGCTCGGGGTCGAACCGCGCGTAGGCCACCGATTGCGTTGCTGGTTTCGGTGGGAAGAAGTGTTCTAGTAATGCTTCATTGATCTCGTTTGGAGAGTTTGCGTCCGGTAGGTCCGGGAATCTGTCTTCTTCCCTCCCCATGGCTGCCTTTTTGGCTTTCCAGACTGACTGTGGCATGACCCTTGCCAGGAACTCTTTCCAGTATTTGGATTTGGCCTTTTTAATTGCCTTGAAGTACCGGTTGCGGTGGGACCTTAACTCTTCTAGGGATTGTTCTGTGGGGTTTTTCCTTTGCTCCCTCGAGGCCCGGTGGTGTGCTTGTCTCAAGTGGGTGATTGTCAAGTCCCACCAGGGCTTTGAGTGGACAGAGACTCTCTCGGTTGGGGTGCAGGCTTTGATCAGTGTAGTGAGTGTTAACATGTGTCTCTCTAGCCAGTTGTCGAGATCGAGGTCGGTGGGGTTGGGGCGCGGTGGAGGAACCGACAGTTCTTGCAACTTTTCGGAAGCTATAGTCCAGTCTGTCTTGTCCCAGTAGGGGGTTGGAGGTGGGGGCCTGATTANGTGGAGGAACCGACAGTTCTTGCAACTTTTCGGAAGCTATAGTCCAGTCTGTCTTGTCCCAGTAGGGGGTTGGAGGTGGGGGCCTGATTAGAGGTGCCGTACACATGATGCAGATTGGAAGGTGATCAGACCCTGTTGCTGGTAGGCGGGTTGACCAAGATTGTAGAAATGAGGTGAGGGGTGAGTTGATGAAGGCGAGGTCAATAACCCCGGGCCTAGTGTTGTTGTCAAACGGGAACCTGGTGAAGGCTCCAGGTGTGTGGCTGAGTCCGAAGCCGTTGTCATGCGCTTGCTCAAAGTAGCGGCTAGACGTTAAAAACTCGTTCGAAGAAATGGTTCTCAGCGGGTCAGATTGAGGGTGTTGAATGTTGAAGTCTCACGCCACGAGTGTGGGGAACTGGTGTAGGGGGAAGCATGTAACGGGATCGACTGTTCTGTTTCCAGAGGCAGTGCCGACCGTCGAGTACAGGTTGTATATCCTAAATTGTGAGTACTTGGAGTCAAAAAGCCCAAGGGGAGAATAAACATCAATGGCCATGAAATCAGGCCTGTCAAAAAACAAAGGAAGTACAGCAAACACATTCAAAAAATCCATATTCACGTAAGTAGCCACCTTTGGAGGTGTCCCTTGTTTAAATGGTGGAGCAAATGATTTAAAAGACGCAAAAGTAGGGAGCCTGTTGTGGTACACAGGAGGGTCCTGCAACAGTATTATCTGTGGGGGTGCTTGCAGAGACTGAAAGCTATTAAATAATGAGAGAAACACATCCCAGCTTCCCAGGCAGTTATGTTGAACAAAGAAAAGTTGCTTAAGAGAGGGTGGGGGAGGTGGCCCTATGGGCGAGGTGCAGGTAGAGTCCTCCACCTTTATGCACCTGTAAGGGGGTCTGCGGAGGAGAACGCATCAGCCCACGTGGGGGGTGGGCCGACTCGTCTGGGTATTGGGGCCTTAAACAGGCTCATTGGGAGGGTGCGGGCGGTTGATTGGCGCGGGGTTTCTTCCACGCTGGTGTCAGTCTGTTTGCCTTTCCCTTTAGGCGTCGTGGGTCTCGTATTGTCCTCGTCGGTATCCATCCCTTCTTCCTCTTGGGCTGGTGGCAGTTCTTCTTTAGCCGCTGGTTTGGGTCTGGAGGGGCAGTCGTTGTTGGTTGTGGAGTGGTCCCCTGAGCAGTTGGGGCATTTCAGGGGTGAGGTTGGGCAGCAGGCAGCTACAGCTTTCAGGTGCCCTTCCTTGGGGCACCTGGGGTTGGTGCATCGATGGGCTGAGCGGGGGTGGGAGCCAGAGCATAGTGGGCAGACTGAGCTGCCTTCCTTACACATAGGAGAGGGGTGTCCAAATTTCCAGCACTTCCGGCACTGCATGAAGCGGCTTTTGGAATGGCAGACGTCCAGCTTGCGGGGTTTGGAATAGAGGTAGATGGTCCTTCCTATCTTCACAACGTCAGCAGGGGGAACCGATACAACAATAGAAGTAGAGTTCTTGGTGGCCCGTATTTCAGGGCTTGCATGGAGGTATCTTGCGGAGAAGATGGTTACTCCTGTCACATTCATGATGGAGTTTCCCAGTTCAGAGCGAAGCTCTTCTTGGTCTAGAGGGAGGAAGGGAATAGGTAGGCCATGGATGGCTAACTGGACTTCATTAGGTGCGGGCCTAAACGGCCTGAATAGGTTCTCCCCAACTAGCAACGCCTTGTTGAACCTTGCTGCGAGGGCATCATAGCAGGGGGAGTAGGCGGTAGTGGGAATCTGGAGAGAGCGGGTTGTAAGAGTAAGGGCACCTCGGGCGTTTATGGAGGCGCTAAAGCATAGGGGGTGTGGGCAGTTCGCTTCCCTAAGTACTTGGGCCGCTATGTCTGGGGCTGTTGCTACTATCCTGAGTGCATCTTGGTGGGGAAGGGGAGTCTCCCTGGGTGAGAAGAACCTTCTGTCTGCCGCTGGGAGGGGGGGTGGCCCTCTGACTGAGGGGCCCGCACCTGCCGACGCTGCGACTTGAGCAGCCGAAGCAGAGGCCTTGTCTCCACTCTTTGGTTTCCTGGACATCCTCCCATCAGATTGCGCTTGGGGGGCTGCAGCCTGAGCATAGGTTGACGGTCTAGACTTGGCTTTGCTCAGAGCCTTGTTGAGTGATGGCTCGAGGTGGCCCGGCGTGAATGTGTAGGCGCTGTACTTCCCCTTGCGGAAAGCCTGGGCTTCCCATGATCGCGGGTGCTTGACTGCGTAGGCGTTGGGATCACCATACCACTTGTCAGTGGCTGTGTTATAGCGGGGAATGTCCGAGTCAAAGTCGGACTCGGGGTTGGAAGTCAGAATAGGTGGGGCTACTTGGCTTTTGCCCGCCTGCTTCGTTTGTTTTCCTGGTTGGGGTTGGTGGGCCATTGCTGGTGGCTTTGCCGAGAGGGAGGCTGCAACTCTGGATGAGAGATCAGCCACTGTGGCTTGGATAGAGGCTGTGGAGGGGCCCGTAATTGGTTTGGTTGGTTTTTGGGGGGTGGAAATTTTGTCCTCTAAGGAGCCGATCCTGGCGTGGAGGGCTGCTATTCCTCCGAGTGCAGTCATGATCAGGGGAAGGATTGAGGCTTCGCCCGCTGTCAGGCTTCTGAGATCAGCGTCCCATAGCCTAGGGAATACGTCTTTGTTCGTGGCAAGGTTGGAGGTGGTGTGGTTGGACATCTCCCTGAGGAGGGGGAGGTTAGGGTCGAGTGGGCCTACGGAGGAGGACCGTGTCGGATTCTGGGGGGGGGAGGAGTGAATCTGGGCGGCTGGCGCCAGGGCAGGAGCAGATCGGACCTGAGCCGATCTTGCCGCATAGGGGTGGGAACGGTCAGAGGTGCGGGATTCGGGGCGCAAGGCCCTTCCAGTGTTGTGAGTCATAACAGAATGTATGAGTCGAGTGCGGGGTTGTATCGCTTATAGAGTGAAGCCTAAGCGAGAGGCGAAAACTCGTGTGTCGAGCTGGTTGCCACCCAAAAACTTGGAGTTTAGGGGTGACCGAAAGCGGTAATTCTTTAAGCGAGAGGTGAATAGAGGGCGCGGAGCGTGGAGCGCGCAGCGTAATTATTATTATTATTATATCTTATTTCACTTATAAAGCTGGAGCGGCTATGAAGCTAACTAACATACAAAAAATACACCACGCGAGGGTGCTGGTCAGATATCCCGTCACATATTGAAAGGTAGCAATCTTCAATTGGGCCAGCGCATGAGCCATAATGACAAAAAAAAAAAAAGTCCTCCAAGCCGCCAGATGCCTAACAAATATAGGAAACAAAAGTAATATCCCTAAACAGCCCTGTTCCTTCTCACAGTTGCCGCTTGGTGTGCTTTGAGCTAGGTGGGACATTCCTTAGAATTAGCGTGGTGAGAGTGGCCACAGTTGACGGATTTGATGGTGGTATGCAAACATGCTTTGCCCTTGGTAGGACAATCTAATCTGCCGCAAGTGTGGAGGTGGGCTGGGTGTTTCATGGAGCAGATGCTGCAATGTTGGGTGCCAGTAAACTGAGAAGGGTGGTGGCCTAAGGCAAGGCATTTGATGCGTTGGGTGTCCGCACCAAACAACAACTAGCGTTGCACTTTGAACTGCTTCCCAAGTAGCGAGTCGCCTCGGCTAAGCGCTTTATCTGTAGAGTATTTACCGGCAATAGTGAGGACCATAGCTGATGCTACTTTATCCTGACATGGGGCTGGGATGGTGAGCCATCTTGGAGGGCGTGAGAGGTGGGTGCCTGGGTTGAATTCTTCAATCTCAGATTGAATATTGGAAAAGGTGGAGCAAGTGGGGATGCCATGGAGGATGACCTTGTGCCAGATTTTTTCTTTTCTGAGACCAATGGCTGCAGGGATGGTGGCTCTAGTTGCTTCCTCAATGGCAGAACGATGCACTTTGAGGACAGAGGTGGCAGGTGTGTTATCCTTGGTGATGAGGAGGACATAGTGGTTGGTGGTGAATTCGATTCTTGCAATAAGAGGTTTCTTGATTGCATTGTTGATTGCATCGTGAATGGTGAGGGGGTTGGTGGTATCAGGTAGGATAGAGCCATTTCTTTTAATGATAATGGTATTGTCGCTTTTGGTCAAAACAGCTGGGGTTGAAGTTTTGGCTGGTGGTATGGTAGAGGATTTGACTGGGACTGCTCTGGTAGCTCTTTGGGCCCAGGTTTGTTGTTGTGGGGGGGTTGTTGGTGGTGGAGTTGGTACTGCAGGTGTTCAACCTGAGAGGTGAGGTGCACAACTTGGCCTTGAAGTGTTTGGATGTCTGTAATATGGGGGTTTTGAATCACCATAAGGTGTTTCTGCAGGGCCTGGAAGCCATCTTGAAGGCGTTGAGTGCGAAGTGAAATGCCAAGGTTGGTGTTGGAGATCCCTTCAGCCAAAGGCCTTGGTGAAAACGTAGGGATGGAAGGATAATCTTCTGTAGAGGTGGTAGAGGCAGGAGCAGGCACAGTCTGGACTGGAGAGCCTTGTTTTTCCTCCATGCGCGTGTCCTCAGGCAAGGGTGGGTTGGGAGGTGGGATGGGTGGGTTGAAGGGAGCTGCAAAGGGGTTTGCACCACCCCTCCCTCTGCCCCTACGTCTATTAGACATCAGAGAGTTGCGAAATCAGACTCAGTTGATAAAGGTGATAAAACACCAATGAGGGGGGATGAGTTGTGGTTGTAAAGTCTTTAAAGTGAAAGGGTGAAGTGGTGAGGAAGGGTTGTCAACCAATGAGGTGGAAGCTCGGCAAGATATTTGTTGTGGTTTTTTCCAACTATATTCTAGTAACTACAACCGCTGGTACTAAACTCGGGCCTCACAGGCATAAGGTTACGGCATGTCCTTCACCGACAGCCAAACGCCTCCCATCCGCCTAAAGCCTAACAAAAAAAAAAAAAAAAAAAAAAAAAAAAAAAAAAAAACAAAAAAAAAAAACAAAAAAAAACAAAAACAAAAAAAAAAAAAAAACAAAACTATGGCATGCTCAAGGGCGCTCATCCCCCGCAAGTGGATCCCCGAGTATAGCGTCTGCATGCTCCCATACTCCAACAGGCCCGGCCTCCCAACCAGCCGCCCCGTAAAACTCAACAACCAAATTCTGCCTATCAGCAATATAGCGTCGACACCAAACTAAATAATAGCCATAATGATCCTCCACATGCCTAACCAACTCCCCGCGCAGATCATACACAGCCCCACAGACACAACGCCTGGCATCCAATTCAAGGAACCCCAAAAGCACCGCCTGGCTATCAACCGCATCCATGTCTGCAAACTCGCCAAACTCTGCAATATCGGCCCGGGCTTTCCACATAGAATAGCAATCGGTGACGGTGTTGAGGTGCCGCTTGAGGCCCGCGAGTCACACTAGCCGGCGTCCACAAACAGCGCACACCCCCGGGGTCTTGGGGGGCAGAACGCTGTACTTCCCCCTCCTCCGAAGCGGCGCCCGACACTGATGGCGACCACCGGATGAAGTCCCACACTGGGTACAAGTAATGGGTGCCTGTATAAACCCGCCCTGAACCAGCCTCTCGTCATCCCCAACCTGCATCATCACCTGGGAGGAGAATGGGTTCCCGCCAACAATCCGAACACCGGCAACGCCAGCTGCCCTCCCCCTCCTCAACCTAAATCCGGGGTACCCATGGCCGCGCCACCAGTCCACACACCGCCCAAGGTGTCGGTCATCCCGCAGTGTATCGCCCTCCGGCCTCGAGTCCCTGGTAGAATGGCAACGGGTGAGGTGAAATCTAACATCCAAGTCCTCAGAGTCATCATGTCCAGATCTGTTCCCAGTGCCAGTACGCAATCTTACCAGCACGTAGATGTCCCATCTCAGCAATCCCCGCATAGGTCTTGGGCTCTTAGGCAGCCTCCTATAGTATTCGTGTCCTTCCTCACCATGCCAGGCGTGCCAGCTCGTCTTCCTCCTTTCCTTAGCCAGCATGCCATTCCAAACCCCCAAAGAAACCCCATCTACTGCAGACACTCTGCAACCAAGACCACGGTTGGCCCCCTCATCCACCAGCTCATTCCCAGCCACCCCTGCATGTCCCGGGACCCATAACACCCTCACCTCACCCAGTCTCCTCAAAACAGGGAAGAAGAACCGGGTCACACCAGCGCCATGACCGGACACCGCCAGTCTGAGCAGCATCGCCACCACCGGGGCAAAGTCCACGAATGCACAAACCCTCCTGCCCTCAGGTATCGCCTGGAGCCCGGCCCTCAGCGCGAAAAGCTCGCATTCAAGGGCACACCAACCTCCGGGTAGCCCCATACGCGCCACCTCCCCAGCTAATCCCCTGTCAAACCACACATACGCCCCCCCAGACTTCTCGCCACTGGAAGAGCCATCATTAAACAGCACAATCTTGTCCGCGGGCTCCATCTCATCCATCACCCTGTCACACCTCAACACCACCTTATCGCGGTCACCGCAGCCCGTCCCCTCAACCACGACATCAACCACATCATCCAATACCGTCACTTCCTCTTCGATCCCATCGACCGCCCAATCCCGCCTGATGTACCCAAACCAGGGCAAGTCATCGCAGAACCGGTAACTTATCATCCGTGCGTAACACCGGTCCCTCAAGTAACGTGCCTGTATGGTCAGCGGGGGGATACCGACCTCTGCCAACATCGCGTTTAGGGCCAACCTTACCGGCATGCGAAACAGATGTCTAATCGTATCGTTAACATGGTGTTGTATTGCCTTAATGTAATGTGGGTAGTCGCAGATGAACTCCAACCCGTAGTAAACCGTGTTATTATTATTATTATTATAAATCATTAAGCTTATAGAGCCAAAGGCTATGAAGCTGAGAAAGTACATGATTGTAGTGCCTCACACTACTGGTCCCTGATTCCATCTCCTAAATCTCTGTGTCATCTTTTCACTGGGCCTCTTGCCATATCCACCCTATTCCTCCTCTCTCCTCCCTCTCATCCTCCATTCCTCCCATCTCTCCTTCTCCATCTCTTCCCATCATTGCACTCCCACATCCCCCTCCTCTTCCCATTCATCTTCCTCCTCCCCTCTCCTACTATTGCCAGAGCACTCATCTCCAGCCACTGCCCCCAAGTAGTCCTTTCTAGTCCCTGCGCAACTTATTCCTACAAACTTCCCAACAGCTAGCAAGCCAGCCTTAGACCCAAGCA